>LR749488.1:3539936-3569936 GCA_902729485.2 Mus minutoides
CCTCCCTCCTCCTCCCCCTCTCTCTCTGGTGTGTGGTGTGCATCTATATGTTTCTTTTGCTTCTTCTTTGACTGTTTTTCTTCTGTTTGCTTGCTTGTCCTATTCTAATATATTTTTTAAATTTTCATTTCATCTTCTTTTACTTTGTTACTACTCCTTAGGTGTCTGTTTGTTTTCTAATGAGAGACAGATGGGAGGGAATGAGGGTGGAACCAGGAGGAGTTGGGGAGAGTAAATTGTATTGAAAATATATTGTATTTAAAAAGTCCCTATTTTCAATTTAAAAAAAGTATAGTTTCAAAGAGTTTCAGTCTGCTGTGCTAAGGAATGCATGCCAACAGTAATGGGCACAAAAGTTTGTGGTAGGCAGCACATACTCCTATCGCAGCCAATGAAGAATCAGAGAGATTGATGGATTGATGTCTAACCTCCTGAGGCCCATGCCCAGTGGCCCAGTTATGCCAGCTAAGCTCTACCCCCCCAAACAGTGCCATGACTCAGAGAACACTGTCCAAAACAGCAGGCTCGGGGAAAGTGGCACTTCCAGTCCCAGTTACAACAGAAGACCCTTTCTCCCTGTGTTCTATCATTAGTAGAAGTCCCTAACTTTGTAGGACTTCTGTTTCTGAGGCTCTGGTGACTAGGGCAAAAGATTTAATTGTTCATCCTTTAGTGCTATACACGAGGACCTCCTTGTCAGGGGCAACCAGATCTTGGAGAACAGCATTTAGCATTTGAATGTATAGCACCTCCAGATCAATGCACTAGAAATATCCCTAGTTCCATGGATTTCCCAGGCTTCATTCTTAGCAATATATTTTAGCAACAGATCAGTTTTGACAAACCGAAAGACTATCATGACACTAATCAGTTGTGTTTTTTTCTTCCATTTTTAGCCTTAAACAAAATCTTAATAAACTTTTAAAAATTATTTCTTCAGAATAATCCTCTTACTGTGTATGTGATATGACTTGGAAGTGCTGACATAGGGCTCAGTGGTTAAGAACACTTGCTCCTCTTCCAAAAGATCCGAGTTCTCAGAACCTACATGGGTTGGCTCACAACTCCCTGTAACACCAGCTCAAGGGCACTCAGAGATATCTTCTGGCCTCTGAAGGCAGCCATATATACATGCACACACACACACACACACACACACACACAAATAAAATAAATATTTAAAAAGAAAAGGGCAAAGCCATCGTTAAAGCTGTCTTGAACCAATTGACTAAAGAAACAATTATCTGCCAGCTTGGATCTTTATGACAGCACACATCTCAAACTAAGACTCTCTATCCCAGTTTTTCTATGAACCCATCAGAGGGGATTGAGTAGGGGAGCAGTTAATGAGTTAGAAAAGAAATGTAGTCCCTTGGTATATCTTCTGTCTGAGAAAATTGAAAATCCCGGTAAATTTGGGGGATACCATCCTGAGGCAGAGTTCTTTCACAGTCTTTATATTGATTAACTGAAAACATCCTGGCTCAAATCTCTTCCTGATAACTTCAAAGATCTCACCATGTAATTAAATTTGTTGGTTACAACATTAAATTGCCCACATAGATACAGCCTACCTAAATTTTTGAAGACTGTTTTTAGTGGCACATCTGGTGAAAAACAACAACAATAAAACAAACAAACATTTTAACTTGTCCAGCAAGAGCTCGTTTAAAAACCTCTTTATGTGACACCCTACATACGTACACACACAACATGGAAAGTTCCCAGTTACCAGCACTGTGTTGGGCAACATTGGGTGCTGGAAGACTAAAGGAAGAACAATTAAATCTTTGACCCTGGTCATCAGAGCCTCAGAAGCAGAAGTCCTACTAAGTTAGGGGAAGAGCAACAGTGATAGAACACAGGGAGAAAGGGTCTCTCATTATAACGTGAGTTTACAATGCTCCCCCTACCCTGTTGTGGGATAAATGGGAGCAGTTCACTCATGTTAACAATACAACCATGTATTGTTTATTTTAAATCACATTTAGTCCAATGCCTGG
The DNA here is from genome assembly GCA_902729485.2 of Mus minutoides. Lineage (NCBI taxonomy): Eukaryota > Metazoa > Chordata > Mammalia > Rodentia > Muridae > Mus > Mus minutoides. The sequence goes on from LR749488.1 coordinate 3,541,940, forward strand.
CTTTCTCTCTCATCATCCTCTTGGTAGGGTGTATCCACTAACACCATTCGGGCTGCTGTTACTGAATAGGTGGCAATGCTCTGTTATCTAAGAAATACCATTGGATTCTCCAGACAGCCAGAGGTATTAAGAGTGTCAGAAGGTGTCTTAGTTGAGATTTTTTTTATTGCTGTGAAGAGACACCATGACCACGGCAATTCTTATAAAGACATTTAATTGGGGCTGGCTTACAGTTTCCAAGGTTTAGTCCATTACCATCATGGCAGGAGGCATGGCAGTGTGTAGGCAGACATGGTCGGAGCTCAAGGAGACTGTGTATCACACTGGGCAGAGCTTGAGCATAGAAGACCAAAGAGCCCACACCCACAGTGAAACACTTCTCCCAACAAGGCCATACCTACTCCAACAAGGCCACATCCACTTGAACAAGGCCACACCTCCTAATAGTGCCACTCTTAGGGCCAAGTATTCAAACCATCACAGAGGGTGACACCCCAAGAACGAAGAATATTTACCATTCCACAGGTGAACACCATTCAAGTCAAAAAGAAGATTCCAGCATTCAGAAGTCTCCAAGTCATGGAGCCCTCCATTCTCTCAGAGAAAGACAGTTCGTTCTTATATCACTATTGTAATTCAGACAGCCCTCCAGCTTTATTTAGGGAAGTCATTGTATGAACCTCTTCTGGCTTGTTTCTACCACTGCCCCCATCAGCCCTGCCCTGATTCTTTGGATATTCTTGGACGTATTTTTGGCTTAAATGGCTGCTTTCTTGTTAAGTATAGACTTTTGAGTGAAAGTGATGATCAAGGTTGTTTATATAATTAGTTTTAGTAGATAATGTTACTGATTATCTCAAATCTTTACCCCAATTTTCATCCCATCATGAAAACAAGACATTCTTATTCCATGTTAACCCATGTTAACCCTTGTTAATCAATATTAACCCTTATTAATCAATGTTAACCCTTGTTAATTCATGTTAAGGATAGAGTCTCTTCACTCTAATCAAATTCTTGAATGTGTAGTAGAAGCTCTTTAAGGGTTTAATTTTTCATTTTTCCTAACTCCAAGTAAGGTTGAGTTTCTATATTTATTCTTCTTGGAAGGGTCAGTTCAAATAGTTGCTAGTTTTCTATAAAACTAAATGACTAATTAGGTTGAATTTACCAAAGTTTAAGAAAATACCTGGATACATACCATGTATCTAACATGTGTAATGCAAATATCTTCCTTTGTTCTAAGAATTGTTTTTATAGTCTCTAAATGTTGTTTAAATTGATATGTTTTTAGCACCAAGTCTAGTGGCACATGCCTGTAATCCTAGTGTTAGGAAGGCAGAGACAGAAAAGTTTTAAGTTCTAGGCCAGCCTGGGCTACATAGAAAGACCTCAATGAAAAAAATGAGCCAAGAAAACAACAAAGAAGTTTTAAGATGTACCTTCCAGTGTGTTAATCTTTCCTGTTGGAGCCATTTGGGGACCATTTATGAAATGCTTGTCTCAAAGTCTTCATCTTAAAACCCATCTTTGTTGTAGTCCCAGATCTTCTACTCCTTTTGTTGTTACCCTGTATACACTTAACAACATTCAGCTGCCATTTACACTTATAACATTCACGCCTGCCATTTGCCTGGGATAGCTTTCCACAATGTGGGGGAAAAGGTCACTTATTTCTAAACTATAGCTATAGCCAAAAGACCCAACATAGTTGTCGGAAAGGCTGTTTGTGTGCACTTTGTATGGATTTCAGTTTGAAATAATTTTTTTTTGTTTCATTTAAAATAGGTCCTCCCTCTATAATCCATCCAGTCTGGACTCAGTATCCTCTCATCTCTGCCTCCTGAGTACTGGGGTTGAAGGTGTGGATCCAAATGTCTAATTATCCTTATCTAGACAAGCATTAGGAATTAGGGTACACCATAATTTGTCATTTTTAAGTTGATTTATGAATGTTTTGAATTAATCTATTTTAGGGGTCAAAGTTTTTTTTTTAATTTTCTTTTTTTGAGAGTTTCATACCTGTATACAATGAAATGTGACCACATCTTTCACCCCAATATCTCCCCAGCCCAACTCTTTCCAACTCCATGTCTTCAGCTTGTGATAATAAGCCTAGTTAGTGGCTCCCATAAATGCACAGGTGTGGGGCCATCCACTGGAGAAAAGTACTAGTGACCATGTCCTCAGTAAGAATGATTCTCTTTCACCTGGAGCAGTACCGATCACTGCCACTATCTTCCCAGTGTGGGGGTGGGCCTGGAGGTCACACACTCATCTATGCTGAGAGTTTGGCTGGCTTACTCTTTGCAGCCTTAGTGCCGATGACCACACCTGCTGGGAGATCATGATGGTGATGGCCACATCATGTCCAGAGGACAGTGCTTTACAATACTCCTCTCCAACGTCTTTCTTGTCTCTGCTTCCTGGATGTTCCCTGAGCTGGGGTCCTGGTTCAGTTGGACTGAATCTTACTGTCTCTTCTCTCTGCACTGGTACCAATGTGTTGATTTCATCATAAACATTGGACGGACCTTTTCATTGAAAGGATGCAACTTTGTTTGGAAGGGCCTTTAAAAAGCAGTAATAAACACTTAAGTTATATTTAAATATATCCATTGGTTAGTAGTCTATTCAGTTTTGTTAGCCTTTGGAACCAAGTTTAATAAATCCTGTCCCTCTCTCCCCCAAAAAACAACTATTAGGGAGATTTAACTTTTAGCCTTGTACTTAATATTCTTTTAGAGATCTTCGAAACAATTCAACTTCATACATGTATGATTTTAGAGTGATCTTTTCTCTCCTGGTTCTGAATTGAATCCATCATGTTTGAGCAGTTCCATATAGAAGCCCCTAGGACAAGTAATCAGACCACAGAGCATTTGTCACATCTTAGGATCAGGTTCAGAGATGGAGGCTGTAATCATCTCACCAATCTCCCTTCTGGTTTCCCAAAGCAGTACAATCATTGCTCCCTGCAAGTATGTGGGGCCGTGGATCCAAGGACACAAGTGAGGTGCACCTGAGTCCCTGCTTAGGAAAGGCCATGTTGTCCCTAGATCCTCAGCGTGCAGTGGCACCGGTCTCTGGTACTCTACCCTTACAGGGGTGTCTCAGCTGCAAACAGCTGCTTTAACTAAGGCCATCTCCCTCTGTGGGTGGTACTGCACACAATGATTGATAGAAGCTGAGGTCAATTGAATGTGGAGCTTTGGCAGGTCCTGTGGAGTCAGCTAAGATGCACAGGTCTGGCATAACCCACCATCTTCTGCACTAGCCTACTGTGGAGGGAGATTCCGGCTTGGGGAAAGGGAAGCAGGGCGCTTGGCACTATGAAAGGAGTCAGTTGGCTGAAAGACAGACAGACAACTTTTCTTTTGTTACAGAGCATATGTGGGAAAATCATTAGCTTCCCCATGTGTGTGAGTGGGTGGGGAGAGAGGCTGGTACTATGTAAATGAGCTGTGAAGTCTCAGGACTTTTCTGGCTAGGGGATTTTTAGTTTCAGACCTGTGCAGCTCTTTAGCCCACATTGTTCTCACTAATGCTTTTTCCGTTTTGTTTGTCAATGATTTTTAAAGATTATAATATAATTGCATGTTTTCTCCCTCCAAATGCTCCCATGCATCATCTCCCTTACTCTCTCTCAATTCATGGCCTCCTTTTCTTTAATTGTTGCACAGACATCACACACACACACACACACACACACACACACACACACACACACACACTGGCTCAGACCAAGGTTACTTGCATGTATGCATTTTTAGGGCTCACCATTTGGTTAACAATTTGTTACACTCTTCCCTGTTCACCCTCCTCTCAATATCCTTTCAGTTGCCTGTAGGGTTTTGGTTTAGTTTGGTTTGGTTTAGATTAGAGTCAAGACCTCCCAAGCTTTCCCTCTTCTATATTACATTGCTGTCATCCTTGTTTACATCATGTTTAGGCACCCGTGTTGGAGAGATTTTATGTGGGTAGTTTCTGTAATTCCTAAGAGACACAATCTCATGGCAAATTCACTGCTCCTCTGACTCTCAGAATCTTACCACCTTCTCTTCCAAATGCTCACTGAGTCTTAGGTTGAGGACCTGTGTTAGATGTGTCAATTAGGACCAGGCTCCATGACTCTAGATTGATCATTTGTGACTTTCTGTAAGGGTCTCTGCCTCTTGAAAAGAGACAGTTGTTTGGTGAGGGGTAAGAGTTACACTTATCTGTGGTTATAAGGACAAACATTTAGAATGTAGTTAGGATTACACTGGTTTAGGAAACTGGCAGTTGTGGGTTCTCTTCCAAGGTCTATGATTTCAGTAGCATGAAGTAGTTGACTAGGTTTCCAGTACAAGGAATGATTTACCTGTTGTTGAGTGGGACTCAAATCAAATTCTAGAGCTATTTGTAACTGTCAAGGCATGTGTGTCACTATTACATGCTTAAGGTTATTGTACTATACTGGTCATTGCTGGTTATAAACTGTCTCTGTTTCCATTACTCTCCTTTGTCTTTGCTACAATTCATTTTTTGTTCCAGGATATAAGAACCTGGAAATGTCATCTAGTGCTCTATGAGTGCAGATCTGAGTATACAAAACTTTGACTCCTTTTCCTCATTAGTATTGAACATGTAAACCCATAAAAGACTCCGTGTAAGTACAGTTGTTGGAGAACCCAGCCTATGCCAGTACTCTGAAAGTCTATGGGGGCATTTTTGTGTGATTAATCATAGAAATAAGTATGAAAGTTTCAGATTTTTCTCCTTAGCACACACAGTATTCTGAGAAAGGGATTAATGTGATTAAAGATGGTGGCCAAGAAATATGATTCTTGTTTTGTTGGAAGGCCTGGAAGTACAAGAGGCTAAAATATAAAACAGATTGGAAGTCTGTTCTGGGAGTCTAGGAATTAAATCCACAGTCTGATGGGGTTGCTGTTGGAGAAGAAAAATGTGATTGATTTTCAAAAGAGACTTCAAGATATCTGATGTCCACTTGGATGCAGATATGAAGAAGAGTTAGTGAGAGAAATACAGTTCTAGGGTTAGAACCAAAGTCCTGAAATGTGTCCTTGATGGTAAAGGACAGGATGATAAAGGTCTAATGATGGTAAGTCCCTGCATCTCTAATTTAAATTGGCCACAGATATGTGCTTTAGTTTCATTTCTGTTGCACTGATAAAATATTCTGACACAAATCAGTGGAAGGAAAGAAGGGTTTATCCAGCTTCCAGGTGAAGGTTATATTCCTTGATAGCCATAAAGACAAGGTGGTAGAGACTTAAAGCATCTTATCACATCATATCCACTGTTAGGAGCAGAGAGAAAGACTCACAATCCTTGCTAGCTAGCTTTCTTCACTCTCATACAGTTCAGGGACCAACCTAGGGAATGATGACACCTATGGTGTCCTATATCAATTAATAATCATATTAGTCCCTCACAGGTATGACCACCTATGAGTTAACTTGATCTTGGTAAATCCTCATTAAGATTCTCTTCCCAGGTGATTGTAGGTTAGGTGATTGTAGATTGGATGTTAATGACAATGGCTGGCTGTGGGTCTCTGCATATGTTCTGGTTTACTGTAGGAGGAAGTTTCTCTGATGATGACTGGATAAGGCACTGATGTATGAGTATAACAGAATATCATTAGGGGTCATTTTATTGATACTTTTTTTTGTGATCAGTAGTGCTTGGTTTTATCCTAGGTCTCTAGGTTATCTGGTCTCTGGTTCTTGGCCACCCAATAAGGGTCAGGTTCTGTCTCATGGAGTAGGCCTTAAGTCAAATCAGACATTGGTTGGTCACTCCCACAAGTTCTGTGCCACCACTGCTCTAGCATGTCTCGCAGGGAGGACAGGTTGTAGGTCAAAGGTTTTATGGCTGGGTGGTGTTTATATTTCTCCTTTGGTAGCCTGCAGAATATCTTCCTGCATCAAAGACACCAGAACATATGGGTGAAGACTTGAGGTAGGCAGAGACCTTGGAACACACAGCTCTATGGCATCTATCCATCAAATCCCTCCTCTCAGAGCTCAGGGAACCTCTAAGAAGAGGAGGCAGAGAGAGTATATAAGCCAGACAGGATAGAGGGAACCAGTAGAACAAGTCCTCTAAACCATTTAAGCAAGGCTCATATGAACTCACAGAGACTGAAGCAGCAAGCACCATGGGTCTGCACCAGGCCCTCTGTATATACATAATAGATTCCAGCTTGGTATTTTTTATGGGATTCCCGGAAGTGTGATGAATGGGTCTCTGATTCTCGTTCCTCCTCTGGAGTCTGTTCTCTTGTTGGGTTGCCTTGTCCAGCCTCAACGTTATGGGTTTTGCTTTATCTTACTATAACTTATTGTCTTGTTGGAAAAAAAAGACTCCCTCGCCCAAAAGAAAGAAAATAATTTAAAAAGGCATAGAACTGTGCATGGCCCACAGTCTATAATCCCTCCCATACAAACTGAAATAGGAAAGCTAGATGTTTGGAGGCCAACCTAGGCTACATCATAAACCCTGGTCTCAAACAAACAGCAAACATTGTCCACCAAGTATTAGTAGGGACGTAGCACAATCAGAGTTCACAAGCCGGGAAACCATTTGTCAGTCCCTTAGAAGGTAAACTCGGATCTGCCACATGGCTCAGCCTTCCAGGCCCTTGGGGTTTCCCCACGAGAAAGGCAAGCTCGTGCACCTGCAGTGACATAGATGGGAATGCCCATAGCAGCTTTGTTTGCAGTTTTAAAGAACTAGAAAGAGCCCAGTGTTAATCTACAGATAGTTGAATCACCATGCATCCATGTAAATGGCCACTATTTAGAAATGAAAGAGTAGAAATAAACTAGGCAGTGCGTTATGGAAGTATAAAAAGCTTTAAGAGGGGTTGTTTAGCCCTGTGAATGGCTGTGTAAACCAGTTCAAAGGCATCAGGCCCAAGGTAAAGAGGGCTGAGCTCCATCTACATGGTTAACCTCTGCCAAGAAAACAAGTTCCTGGCTTGGCTGACATGTGTGAAATTGGAAGGGCTCTCTTCATTTTCTAAAATCAGTAACTCTCTACAGGGAAGGTTATGATACCCTACCTGGTCCCTGAGGCGTCCCTTGCTGTCTGACAGTCAGTACTTGAATACTATTGGTATGTTGTATTCTAGTCTTCAGAGAGCCACACTCTTAAGTAGACCCACAGTCACCAAGCCCTAAACCCAAAATGTCTCAAACTTCAAAACTTTTTGAGTATCAATATGATGTCATGAGTGGAAGTTCCACACCTGTTAGATAGGAGTCAAAGCACAGATGAACTGAAAACACTGCACCCCCCCCCCCCCATGTTCGTTCCAGGAATATATGGAATATAAATGACTTTTTTCCGTATGTATAAAATTATCAAATCTGAAGGTGTCTGAAGTGCAGACCATTCCTGTCTTTAAGCATTTTGCACGGGTCATACTAAGCCTGTATCATCACATCTCAGTCCTGTGGATCTGTTGATTTTATTGTACAGAACATAAATAATTAAGTTAACTTACAGACAGGAGAGATACTTCAGTGAGTAGGAATGCTTCTGTGTGGACATGAGGGCCTGTGTTTGGCTCCCCAGCACCCACACAAGAAGCTGGACCAGCTGTCATGCCTGCCTGTACTGTTGGTTATAGTAGAAACACTTTATGCTTGTCCCCAACCAGTTGACAAATAAATGAATCTCAGACTCTGGTTATTTTATTTGGCTTTGACAATTACTCAGTGGGGGGGGGGGGTTAACCCCTAATCTACTCTTCTAATTGCTGGCTTGGCTACCTCCTCATTGGTGTAACCCGGATACTTGCTGTTTCTGTTTCTCTTGGTCATGTCCTCATGGTTCCTCTCCCCTCATGGTGACTTCCTTCTCTCTTTTTTCTTCCTCTTTCTCCTCCTGGTCTCTCCTCCTCCAACCAGATCACTCCAAACCCACCTACCTCTAATCCCTCCAGTAATTGGCTGTAGTCAATTTATTTAACCAATAGTATTAAATCAAGGAACAGGTTTGCACAACAAAAGCTTGTATACAAGAGAAGTCTTTCTTAGGCCTAGACCTTGAGGTGTAGCACTTAGCATTTCAGTACATAACAACAGAACAAACCTCAACAGAAGCTGATTGGGTTGGACACAGGCAAGTGAGTCACCAAGGCTTGCTCGTTGCCAGGATAACTCAAACACAGGAGCTCCATGTTCAGAAAGTGAGTCTCCCTCCAAGGAAGAAAGCAGAGAGTGTGTCCTCTAGCCTTTGCACACACACACAGGTACACACACACACACACACACTGCACACACACACTGCACACACACAACAAATTAACTTGCATAAATTAAAGTCCATCTGATGTGGCTTGTGCACAAGTGTCATCTACAAAATATTTTTTTTAAAATTAATTTTCTCCTTGGTAATTTTAATGTTTTCACCCGGTATCAAATCATCCTTGTTAAATGGATACAGGAATCAAAGCTCTGGACATCTCCATTTGATTGTGTTGATCTGGAAAACTCAGACAAGCACAAAGGAAGGTAATATAGTCAGCAATATCATCCCGAAGTCATGACCACAGTTAGGGATTTTTACAAGTGTGTCCAAGCTTTGTTCTAGCAATCAAACTGCTGACTTCCTTTGTCCTTGGTGGTCACATTATCTTACACTTTCTGGCATACAGAGGCCCTGGCATGGCTGGGGCATATATTTAAAACAAACACTTTAAAAAATCTTAAAAAGGAGGCATATGAAGGTAAACATTTTTGCTATAGGCTCAGGATTGCTACATCTTGGTCTCTGACAATATCTATGCAGTAGGTTTTGCAACAAGGTGGGAGACTTCATTCTACACAGCAGAAGGATCCCCACAGCAGGTTCAGCCTTCACGTAGATGACTTCATTTAACCCACACTAGGATTTCCCAAGCCCTCTCCTGTTATCTCCCTGTTTCTAATTACAGAAGTGTTAGAAGAGAGGCTGAGCCTCTCAGCTGAAGCAGTCCATCCGCTAATGAGTGTGCTTTGAAAAATGGCCTGCCGCTGACACTCATCAGCCCTGTCTGTCTGTCTCGGCCACCCTCATCTCCATGACTGCTGCCTCAGTTTTGGCCCACCCAGAACAGCCACAGAAAGAAACATCATGTTCTTGGTCTTAAATACCTCGCTGAGATGTTCCTCAGAGTGGAGTCCAAAATAGCTACCGTGGCCTGCAAGGCTCTGTGTGGTCCGCTCCCTCCCTCCAGATTTCATCTCCTCAATCCCCTGGATTTCTACCACCTGCTCTCTCCTCATTCCTGTCTTCAGCGTATCCACTGTCTACACACATCTGATGGACTCCTACCTCAGGACCTGTGTTCCCACCCAGTTTTGTTTGCCTGTGATCTATCTCTTAGTTTATCTCTTCTCTGGTCATTGAATACAAAAAAGCAGTCCCTTCCACACAGAGATATGAAAAGTGCTATTTGTACTGAGGCAGATGAACAGCAAAAGAGAAAGTGTGTGTGTGTGTGTGTGTGTGTGTGTGTGTGTGTGTGTGTGTGCATATGCACATGTGTAAATATGATCATGGCACAAGGATATGTGTAGATGGAACTGTCATAATGACATCCTTTATTTTGTATGGGAACTAACCATTTAATTAAGATGGCCCCTTTGTCTTACTGTCCCTTACTTCTCTATTGTCTAGTTCCTTCTCTGTTCATTTCCGATTGTTTCTGATATGAATGAGAGCTACAGGAGGGTGGGTGAAGAGTACTCTATGGATTATGGCATCCCTGCCTTCACACAGATCTTGGCTCACTGAGGAGCATGGGATCATGAGAGACAGGAGGGAAAGCAACTGCGTTCCTGCTCAGGTCTGATCCTCCGCTCAGTTCTACTCCATAACTCACACCCAGCAACCGTGTTCCTGTTCAGGTCTGATCCTCCGCTCAGTTCTAATCCATAACTCACACCCAGCTCTTCCCTTGCTTATCCTGGCTCTTAAGTGCAACTTTGAAATAGACCGCGGAAGCACCCACGAGGCCAGAGGCATCCCAGCCCTCCCTGTGTGTTGGCTTCTTGGTGCAGTGCAACTAAGCTGAAGTTGAAGCCTTTCTACAGAAGCTGCCCCTGCATTTCCTCCTTAGTCCCAGGGAAGGAGAGAAAGCCCCCCCCCTCCCCGGGGGCTGAGGGTTTAGCTCAGTGGTAGACGCACTGGCACTGGCTTGGCACAGGTGAGACCCGAGTCCATCATCTTCAGGACTGCTGGGGAGGGAGGGATAGTTCTCAGGGTGCAGCAGCTGTGATAGCACATTTGTCAGAAAGGGGCCAGGAGACTCCTGGAAAAGGATAAGGACCTGGCTTCAGGTCAGAGGACCACCCCCCCCCCACACACACACACCCTGCTGGGCTGTGAGACTTAGAAAGGGTTTTGTTTTATTTTCCTTTAAACTCCTTTGAGGCCTGGATAGCCTATTCCTAAAATGAGGTTAAGGATCTACTCCCTTGGGGCCATAGTAGTGTTGGGAACTGCCAAGGACCTGCTTTTCAGGGTTTTAGACATAGTGCTGGAGGAACCATCCCTGGGTTCAAAGTGGCAAAGCGCAGTGAGAGCTCAGGAATGAATGCTAGGTCAAGGGACATGGTCGCTACAGGACAGGGACTGTTGCGCTCAGCGCCCATACCTCTGTAGTATCAGGAAGTGACATCAGTTGTGCAGATATCTTTCCTGAATGGCTGGATCTCACCCCATAGGGCAACACAGAGAATTCGCGTGATGTCAGTCAGAGGCAAGTGAAGCAGCCATCCTCATAGCACCTCCCCCTTTCTGCTCCTCCTCTGCCTCCTTCCCCAGCCATCCTTCCTGCTTATCAGTGCTTCCTGTATTCTCATGCATCTATGAGACTCACAATTCCAGATGTGCACTGTTTTAGCGGGGCTGAGACATCAGAACAATAGCAATACTTCTGTGCATCTCTAAGCATGTACATGGCATGGGCTGTGTTTGGCTTTCTCAGCCCTCTCACTTACTGTTAGTTCATGTCCTTGGAGGTCAGTACTGTGACCGTTACAGCCGAGGAAGGTGATAGGCTGGGGAGAGAGTGCATTTGCTGTGCTAGCACGAGAACCTGAGTTCAATCTTTATGTTTGTAAGCCCATGGGGGAGGGAGGTAGAAATGGGCAGGTCTGCTGGGCTCTTTAGCCATCCAGCAGAGCCTAGTTGGTTGAGCCTCAGTCTCCACTTTAAGTAACAAGGCAGACAATGACTGAAGAATGCTGTCCAAGGTTTCCCTCTGGCAGCCACACGAATGTGCATAAACCTGTGCACACAGAGATGCACACCCATTCTTGCTCTCTCTCTCTCTCTCTCTCTCTCTCTCTCTCTCTCTCATATACAAATAGCTGGGAAAAACCAGACACAGTAGAAAGAATAACTTGTTCATAGTCTCCCAACTCAAAAATGATGGAAAGGGGATTTGAACCCAGGATTCTGTGACTCCAAGACACTTCTTCCTAAGACATAGGATCTAAAAGATGAAATCAATACAATTTACTGCTGTGTGCAGTGAGGGATGAGGGGCTGACAGGGAGAAAGGGTCTTTAGTAACTTCCTGGTTTCTGATTTGGGTGGTCTAGTCTGTTGGACCGAAAGCAGTGCCTTACCCTGGATGACAATATTCTGACTCTTATGAGTTTGTAATTAGTCTCAGAGTCAATCTTCCTTCTTTCCTTCCAAACTTTCCCTCTCTTTCTTTCTTTCTTTCTTTCTTTCTTTCTTTCTTTCTTTCTTTCTTTCTTCCTTCCTTCCTTCCTTCCTTCCTCCCTCTCTCTCTCCTTCCTTCCTTCCTTCCTTCCTTCCTTCCTTCCTTCCTTCCTTCCTTCCCCCCACCCCCCTCTTTCTCTTTAGTTACAGAAAATCTTATTTTAATTGTTCACTGGCTTCTGCCTATAATAAATTAGCTAAATTGTGAACAAGAGGTATTTGAAACTGTCTTGAACTCCAAGGAGCCACATATTAGGCTAATGAGGGAACAGTGGTGCCTGCTACCTTTGATACCGATTCCCCCAGAGTATCTTTCCCAGTGGTCACTGGGTATCACATTAAGGCACCGAAAGCTATTAGGCGGTGGTAACCAAAGCCTGAAAAGGAGACAAGACAAGCAGGCTCGAGGAGCCCTGCCCTAGTAAGGAGAGAGAAGTCTGGTTCTGGTTACTGATAATTACAGATAAGCTGGAGCCTACAGTCATTTTCTGACCGCAAACTCAAATCAATCAATTAAAGACTGCATGGAGCCGCACCACGGCTAATCAGTCCCAGGCAGGTCTGGATGATGCATGGAGCCCCACCTCTATCCTGGCATGGCCGCTGAGTTCCATCTGCTGTTCTGACAGTCAGTCATCCACACACCTCATTTCACACTCTGGTTAATCAAGACTTGTGTCCACAGTCCCGGCCTTCTGTACTCTGCCTGTGATCATGGGTCTTGTGCGTTAAGTTTGATGACTGAATCATCAGGTCTTTGTCTGGACCCTGGCATTGAAAAACTAATGTACATACTTAGTGCCTAGAAAGAAAAGCCATCATCTCTGAGACTTCTGCTCATTGTGGTGGCTGACCACGAAATAGGTGAGGAAGGGCTTGTGGAGGTGGGTGACGGGGACTCAACGGAGTGTAGAAGCCACTAGAGAAGTAGCTGACGGCGTGTTGGCTAAATAGGGTCCAAGAGGAGATGTTTGGGGAAACATGATCTAGCCACACAGCAAGATATGTAGCAGAGTAGCAAGAAAGAGACTCTTTGTTATTCCAGACCTGTGGATTCTCAAGGAAGCTAGCCACAGCCTAAGAAGGGCCTTTTCATAGTTTCAGGTTGGTATGGTATCTCATATGCTAAAATCCACTAGCTGAAATGGCTTGTTAGTCTCAAGGAATGTTTAAGCCAAAATTTGAACAAGTTCCCAGAATTTAAAGATGAATGGATTGTGCATCCTTTTAGATCCCCCCTTGTATCCCCCCTTCTTACTTAGAAAACCCCAGCAGTGCTGAGCCCAGACTCCCCAGGCCTGGAAGCTGCCTGCCTTGGAAAGGACTCAGTTTTCAGCTCACCACATTCCCTACAACTTTTCTTTAGGCTTGCATCAGCTTCTTTGACTCATTTATATCCTGTAGATGCCTGTAGCTCTTTTAATTAATCAATTCACTTGACATCTCATCACAGCCCCCTCTTCTCCCAGTTCCATGCCCTCCTCCCAACTCCCGCTCAAGGGAGAAGGGGAAGGATGCCCTGGGTACCAACCCAAGGTAGCATATCAAATCACTGCAGGGCTAAGGCAAATCCCCTCCCACTGAGGCCAGACAAGGCAGCCTATTAGGGAGCAGGATCCACAGGCAGGCAACAGAGTCTGTGCCAGTTGTTGCGGGACTCCCATGAAGACCAAACTGTACATTTGTTACCTATGTGTGGGGGTGGGGGCTAGGTCCAGCCCATGTATGCTCTTTGGCTGGTGTTTCTGGGGTCCTCCAGGTCAGTTGACTCTGTCGGTCTTCCTTTGGAATTCCTATCCCCTCCTCGTCCCTTAATCCTTCCTCCAGCTTATAAGACGCCCTGAAATCTGTCTAATGTTTGGCTCAGAGTATCTGCATCTGATTTGGATAGCTGCTGGGTGGAGCTTCTCTGAGGACAGTTATTGTAGACTTCTGTCTAATTAAAAATCATTAATAGTGTCAGGTATTGGTTTTTGCCCATGGGATAGATCTCAACTTGGTCCAGTCATTGGTTGGCCATTCCCTCAGTCTCTGCTCCGTTTTTATACTTGTTCTTATAGGCTGGACAAATTTTGGGTTACAGGGTTGGTGTCCTTATCCCCCACTGTGAGTCCTGCCTGGCTACAGGCAGTAACCACTTCAGGCTCTGTATCCCTCACTCTAGAGTCACCCTTATAAACACCCTAGAGCCTGCTCCTATCCCAGGTCTTTGGAACATCCTAGAGATGGCCCCACCATACCACTCACTCCTCTCTTCCCAGATCTCTCCCCCTTTCTCTTTCCATCACCTCCTCCCACTCAGTCCCCTTTCTCCATCCACCTCCAATGACTATTTTATTTCCCCTTCTGAATAAGATTTAAGCATCCTCCCTTAACCCCTCCTTGTTATTTAGCTTCGTTGGGTCTGTGTATTGTAATAAAGCTCTTTTAAGTATGGCCTTTTCTAAATACTGCAGAACCTTATGAGGAAATGAGGACCTTGGCCTCAAGAAGGCTAGTGAGTATTTGCTGGAGAAGACTGGGGTGCATACCTTTCACTCCAGCAAGTGGGCCTATTGTTTAGAGGCCTCCGTTTTTCTTCCTCCCTCATCTATATGCCATTCAGAGAAGACGTCTCCCTGGAGTCAAAGGGACACCACTCTTCAGACCCTTCCACTCTAGACATTAACTGTTCATTCCTGACACCCACACCTCCACGCTTGCCATCCCAATGGGCTGGGATTCAGCCTAAGCAAGAGAGTCCGCTGAGGGCCAGGCTGTCAATGCTCAGATTTGTGGGTGGCTGAATACTTCAAGGTATGTGTGAGACTCATTGTGCTGTGCAAAAGGATTCAAGGTGGGAGGAGAAGGTGCCCTGGAGCTCAGTTCTTCTTAGGGCTTATCAGAGTTCATAGTGTTAAATGTTATGGCCTCAAGTTTCTCTTATCTTCCACTAGACATTTTATTACTTGGGCCACACTGTATGAGAGGATTTGTATTCATCACGCAGGCAGGAGCATAATGATTGTATTTGTTACTTTTATTATTATTGTGACCAAATATTGAACAGGAGGCAATTAAGTGGAGATGGGCATGTTTCGGCTTTCAGTTCTTTAGGACTGATAAGATGGCTCAGCATGTAAAGGAACTTGTCAAGTGTGATGTCCTAAGTTTGATCCCCAGGACCCATATGATGGAAGGAGAAACTTAACTCCCATAAGCTGGCTTCCAACTGTCATATGTGTGCTGTGGTATGCATCAGCATGTATATGCACACACACACACACACACACACACACACACACACACACACAGAGAGAGAGAGAGAGAGAGAGAGAGAGAGAGAGAGAAACACACAGACAGACACACAGATTCACACATATACACACCAAATAAATATAATGAAAATATAAAAAATAATATTCTCTTTTAAGATTAGAAAGATCATTGGCTAAAACGGCATGGGGTTTCCATTGTATCTTTTCCTTAGAGAGGTAACAGGTCCATGACTTTTACTTGCCATCCACAAAAAATTACTAAGGGGGAGAATTTAATTTTGGTGACCTTTGAATCATCTCCCAAGCTATTGATAAGAAGCATATTGTCTTTCCAGTTAAAAGACAAACAAGCAAGCAAACAAATCAGTCAGTGGTAGAACAGATGTTACTAACTTCATTTCTATCAAATGTAACTTCAAGGAAATTGACGGGCTGAATGAATTAGCCAGTCATTAATTCAGTCAAATGTTGTCAAAATGGTTGGGCTTAAAACTGTAGCCTTGGGCTGTCATATCACTGTTACACTATTGCCCATGACTGCCAAGTAGAGATGTGCTCTGAGTACTGGTGAAAAGACCCAATTTCCACACTTCCCCTGAATCTCTCATCATTTGTCCTTGCTTAAAATCACTACACCATCAAGAAAAACTTTAATATTTGGCCACAAATCACAGAGCTGTAGAAAAGTTAACAGCAAATGGACAATCATCACATTCCATAATTAGAGTAATGGAGAACAGACATCAAAAGTCACTCGTTTGATTGCCAGCTCATCCTGTCATCCACTGTGACCTTAAGAAGAGGGTGCCATCCTCCCTTTGATGACGCTGGTTCAGTCATTTGTGGCAAAGGATGTAAGTGGCTATGTACAAATTTTCAATACAGTGGTACTTACCGTTTGGGGAATGGATTTTAATGTTTTTTAAGATTCATTTTTATATATTTTTATGCTCTTAATTTTTATTGGAAATAGATTTTTATACAATATATTCTGATCACTGTTTTCCCTCCCTCATCTTATCCCAGATCCTACCCTCCACCTCACTACCCACCTGTCCATACAAATCTGCACCCTCTCTTACTCTCATTAGAAAATAAACAGAAAAATAAAAAGAAACCAACAGAACAGAATAGGACAAAACAAATAAACAGGAAAAAAAGAACCAAAGAAAAGGCACAAGAAGCACATACAGACGAGCTACATCTCAAAAGAAACACACACACACACACACACACACACACACACACAGAGACAGAGACAGAAAATAACAGAGACAGAAAAGATGGAGAGACAGAGATAGAGACAGAGAAAGACAAAAACAGACAGAGAGAGACAGAAAGAAACTGAGAGATAAAAAGAAACAGAGCCAGATGGAAAGACAGAGAGAGACAAAGAGAGACAGAGATAGAAAGAGACAAAAAGAGACAGAAAGAGACAGAGATACAGAAAGATACACAGAGAGAGACAGAAAGACACAAAGAGAGACAGAGACACAGAGACAGGAGACACAGAGAAAGAGGCAGAGAGAGACACAAAAGAGACAGAGAGATAGACAGAGACAGACAGAAAGACAGAGAGAGAGACAGACAGACAGACACATCCCATAAAAACACGAATCCCATAAAACACTTAAATCAGAAAGCAGAATACAGAAGGAAAACACCTGTAAGACAAACCCACCCCCAACAACAACAACAAAAACCCAGAAAACCAGACAAAGCTTTATGAGACAAAAAACTAAACAAACAAACAAACAAAAAACCAAAAACAACAAAATGCCCTTGAGTTTGTTTTGAATTGGCCACACTTAAGGACAAGCCACATGCTCAGCATGTGAGAGGTATGTGAGTATGTCCTGGTGAGGTATGCCACACAGGGCCTATTCTATCCTTAAATGTGGTCTGTATACAACATAAGGTTTAATTACTTTTTAAAAATGTGTGCATTTACCTTTATCAGTTTGTGCTACATGTGTGCATGCTCCCTTGGAGGCTGGAAGAGAATACCCAGTCCCCTGGAGCTAGCGTTACAGGAGGCTGTGAGCTACCTGCTGTGGGTGCTTGGAATTGAACTTGGATCCTCTGAAAGAGCCATGCATGGCCTTTACTCAGGACCCATCTTTCCAGCCTGAGATTTTGTCTGGTTTAAAGTTTTAAAATTAATTATCCTCTGCTCCCAGTTTCTATTGTTCCAAAAGGAACGTGTTTTTAAATTAGGAATCACTCTATGTGTCTTTGTGTTGTTTTCCACAGGTGAGAAATTCATGTAAATTTTTTTTGAGACAAGGTTTCTCAATCTCTGGCTGTCCTGAAACTTACTCTGTAGACCAGGCTGGCCTAGAACTCACAGATATCTGCCTGCCTCTGCTTCCTGAGTTCTGTGATTGAAGGCATGTGCCACCACACACTGCCCATGGTTTTGATTCTTAATGAATGTGGGCTGTTCATTAGACCTTGAAAGGATTTTTTTGTTTGTTTTTCAACGATGAACCAGGAGTTCTCATATTATGTTATGCTATTTATATGTTTGGTATTGGGAGTGAAGAGAGGTGTTATGAACATGTAGCACAGGCTGCAACCATTGAGCTTTACTGTGGCCCCTTCCTAGGGACTTGAATGCTTAGCTAGTGATGTCTTGAAATAATGGGTTGCATACAGCCCAGGGCTTCTCTAATGCACTTGCATACACTCTGCAGTTCAGAATCTCTGGATATGGGGAGGAGTTCACATTTTCTTTTTCTTCCAGTTAGGCGAGGCTGGTGGGGTTCGTGCTGTCTCTCTCGATCTGGGAAATGTACTCACCTGAATCTTTGAAAGGAAACACAGCAAGTCATGTGAGGGAATGAGTCAGCAAGGTTAGACTGGAGCAGAAGGGTGCCAAGCCAGGAAACAAAGTCCTGAAACCCTGTGGGATTTTTTTCTAATCACAGGAATGTCAGCACAAAGCTTAATTTATGTAAGAAGAAAGCTGGGAATGAATAAAAACAGAAAATAGGATCACACAGACTCTAAATCTTCAGGTTGGATTTGGGATCCAGTGATAACTAGAAACAGAAGAGGGAAATAAGGTCATGATGAGAGATATACGGGGTTGGGGGGGGGAGAATTTTTTATTACATAACCACATGTGATTTTTTTTTCTTCCTGAAGTGTATCCACACTTGAACTTTGGGGCAAGAATGACTTCAGCTGGCTGTTGGTTCTGAGGTTGTTTCATGACATGTCCCCACCCCACCCTCAAGTGCTGTTTGTTGTCTCAGTTCACCCAAGATGTTCCCATTCATAGCACCGAAATTCCTGCACCCTGGAAAAGTCCCTCAGTTCTTTGCAAATCAAGGTAGTTAGCCAACCCTATAATAGGCAAGAAACTTTATCCTCTGCAGCCCATTCCCTAACCTATAAAATGTAGGCAGAGCTGTTGAGAGGATTAAGAGCAGTAAACTATAAAGCTGCACTTCAAGCCTGGCTCATACCTGGCTCGTGGGAGAAATTTAAACATACCGGCAACAGCCAGACAAGGATGGAGGATAGACTCAGGAGACCCTACACCTCACTTATGGACTATTTCCCATGGAGAGATTCAGGAAGAGGACAGTCATTTCCTTCAGGTGTGTGCCAAAAGTAACCCCACTGGTCTCCGAAAGATATTGTCAATCCAACGGTCATACAGTTAGCCCTGCTTAAACCAAATGGGTCACACAATAAAACTATGGATCCGTCAATCCAATGGTCATACAGTTAGCCCTGCTTAAACCAAATGGGTCACACAATAAAACTATGGATCCGGAAAAGGTATGGAAGGGAGTTGGGGGGGGTGCTATTGCCAGAGGTGAAAGGAGAAGCAGCAGCCCATTGAGGAGTGAACAGCCAGGATTCACTCAGAAAGCAGTCTAGTGACTTCAAGTAGACGCTTCCTACTAGGTCTGATATTTTACAATGAGGAATGCCTTAACTCTGAGCTGCACTGGTGGCTTTAGAAATGAGTGACTTTGGTCGGATGAGCTGCCTGCCACTGACAAGGAGAGTGGTGGTCATACAGTCTCTAGGATGCTGCAAACACTTCATAATCTTCTCAAAAATTTTATTTACTCATTACTACATTTATGAGCCTCTTGCCTACGTGTGTGTGTGTGTGTGTGTGTGTGTACCATGAGTAGACTCAGAGTTGGAAGATGCCAGAAGAGGGTTCTGGGTCCCCTGGAACCGGAGTTACAGATGCTTGTGAGCTGCCATGTGGGTGCTGGGAATCAGACCTGGTCCTCTGGAAGAGCAGCCAGTGCTCTTAACTCCAGAGCCAACATTCCAGACACCAGTGCTAGTCAATTTTTGGTCTTTTCCTAATGAAATATGGAGTTTTGTTGAGTAAGATAAACTATGAGACTAAAATTTAAGTTTATTGGAATTTACTGATTTGAGTAAATGAGCACCTGGAAACATCAATAATTCTCGTTGAGAGGTCAGTGGCAAAGCAGGTAGGAGGGTCATGCTGACTCAATTAGAGGGCTGTGATTCTTTTCACTGACTCCTGTTTCCCTGGTGGCAGCTTCAGGCCCTGGCTGGGACATCCTCTGTCCATGGGGTCCATGGCAGCACCCGTTTGCCATGACTCTTGAACATTTGAGCACGACTGTGACACCTGAGGGGTGGGATCCCAGATATAATTTTTCCCAGTGACACTTAAATTCAGATAATCTTCTTGTGGCTAGATGTCTGTGACGGAGACAGGGTTGTCCTGGTGATAGCTCACGTGCTGATGATTACTAAGAAGCAAGAACAAATGGGGAGGGTGGCACCGACCACTGCATTTTCAGTGCAACAGAATTACTTTTAATATTGTAAACTTTAGTGTGCAAATGGGGAGTTATTGGTGAGAGGCTGCTCTAGGAACAGATTTTCGGAATGACCATCATGTCCTGCTGTAGCCTGGGCAAAGATATGGAGAAGAGACTGAAAGACATAGATGTGGGTTCTAGTTGCAAGTCTGGCTAGCACTAACCTGTGAGCAACACTGGACAAACCACTTGGCTGCACTAGGCAGTGTCTTGAATATAGAACTTGAATTTAACACTTCTTTTATTTTACTTCTTGCATGACTTTATGTAGAAAAATTGTGTGTTATGACTTGTTGGCTTTCAAAATGCTTTTTTAAAAAAAATTGTTCTGAAGTTTACTTCTGGTGTTCTGACATTAGATCCCCAGCTTTTATCTTACTGTGGCTACACTCAGCTACTTTACTCTGAATGTTTATGAATTTTACTAAATTGCAGGCATTTCCAGCTCTTACAGACCATTTCAGTCCCACAGTCTTTGTCTGAGATCATACACATATGAAGGTTACCATTTTCAGTATACAGCCCCAAATCACATTGGCACTGTTCTCTTCTTTAAACACTTTTCTTTGACTAACCAATAAATTGTATGCAGATTCTATTGATCTCTCCTTGTATACACTGATTTTTATCTAATCATTTTATTTGACTACTAACCATACTGATCTTTTTTTTTACATTTTAAGTTCCTGTTTTCATTTTTATGTTTCCTTTTAATTTCTTTGAATATTTTCTTTTTTCTTTACAGAAATCAAATTTTTATTTATTTTAAATATGTTTGAGTTCTTACATTGTTATAATAGATTAATTAAAATCATCCATTCCCCCAATCCCAGAATAGGCCACCCATACCTTTAGAGGTATGCTTTCCAGGTGGAAAACTAACTAAATCTAAGTGCCCTCCTGATCCTCAGATCTGATCCTCACATCTGATCCTCACATCTGATCCTCACATCTGATCCTCACACCTGATCCTCACACCTGATCCTCACATCTGATCCTCACACCTGATCCTCACACCTGATCCTCACATCTGATCCTCAGATCTGATCCTCACATCTGATCCTCACATCTGATCCTCACATCTGATCCTCACACCTGATCCTCACATCTGATCCTCACATCTGATCCTCAGATCTGATCCTCACACCTGATCCTCAGATCTGATCCTCAGATCTGATCCTCACATCTGATCCTCAGATCTGATCCTCACATCTGATCCTCACATCTGATCCTCACATCTGATCCTCACATCTGATCCTCATATCTGATCCTCACATCTGATCCTCATATCTGATCCTTATATCTTGGAATAGTAGGAGAGGAAACTGTAATCAGAAATAAATCTTGTTTCTGGAGCCACCACAGTAACTCTAATGCACAAATGCTTTTGCATCCTGTTTGTAATCACAGAATCCTAAGAGATGGGTAAGGTGAAGGCTGGAGAGGTGACTGCAGGTAAGACACTTGCAGAAAGCATGAAGACCATGAAAAGTGCCACGTGGAGTAGATATACCTGGGATCCCAGCATTCAGGAGGCTGGGGTAGGATGGCTATGAATTAGAGACTAGGCCCCAATACATAATAAGAGCCTGTCTCAAAAGCCAGAAAAAAGGAAGCCTGGTGTGTTGTAGTCTATAGTTCTGCATATATTTTATTTAGATACATACTATCTCTTGGCCAAGTAACTGTGTCTGAAATTATCCAATGCTCTGATTCTAAGAAAATAAATGTTGGTGCTTGGAGAGATGGCTCAGTGGTTAAGAGCACTGACCCCTCTTCCAGAGGTCCTGAGTTCAATTCCCAGCAACCACCTTGTGGCTCCCAACCATCTGATGCCTTCTTCTGGTGTGTCTGAAGACAGCTACAGTGTATTCTTATACATCAAATAAATACCCAATTTTTCAAAAACAGAAATTCAGGAATATTTTAAAAAGAAAACAAATGTTGAACCTCACATTTTATAAGGCACCAGTGTAATTTGTTTAAAAGATGTGAATACCTTTAAAAAAATGTCATGTTGGTGTGGTGGCCCAGCATATGGGAGGCAAAGACAGGACATCCCCACACAAGCAGGCAGGCTGCCAGCACCAGATGAAACAGTGAGTTCTTGGTTTAATGAGAGATGCTACCTTAATTTAAAAGGTGGAGAGCTATCATGGAAGGCACCCATGTGTGCTTGCACATACAGACGTCTAGACAAACCGTGAGACCAGGCATATGCACATGTAGGAAACACACACACACACACACACACACACACACACACACACACACATCCCTCAGAGAAAAATGATAATAAACTCTCTTTTATTTAATCAGTTTTAATTTAGTACAAGAGACAGTGATGTGTTCCAGCAGAGGATGAAACAACCACTCATTGTCTATACACGTTACAGAAGGCGGGAGAGCAAAGGAGTTACATTACAGAAGGTGGGACAGCAAAGGAGTTACTTCCTTATTTTGCTAAAACAATTCAAATTTTATATGGCCAGAAAACCAAAAGAGTCATCGTTTTTTTTTTTTTTTTTTCTTTATTCCACACAGCCCCATTCTCTTATTTCTGGTAATTATGGCACATTTTTGATGATGATACTCTTAGCAGCTGATCCCTTCCCAAATGCAGCTGACTTAGGAGGGACATTCCCTTCTGGAAGGGGAGGCGAACGAGCCTAGGGAGGAGACAGAGTTACCAGTGTTCCTTTGTCTCCAGCAGACACCTATTAGGATGGATGCTGTCACTCAACAGGAGGATTTTGAGGAGCCACAGCAGCAGCTATAATAGGATTCTCCCTGTATTTGATCTCACAACCCCCCAAGTCAGCTGCTAATTAGATGCTATATTTATCTTTTTCTCCTCTAAGTGCCTAGTAACACTCAGCTGCCCCCACAGAAGAACCCAATACAAACAACTTTTACCTAGTCTCCCCTGCCTCCTGGTCTCTTTCCAGACCTCCCTCATACAATTTTCTTAATTATATCTTCCAGCATCCCCAGCTGTCCCATTGAAGCAGCTGCCTCTAATCCTAAATAAATATTTCCTGTTCTCCTTAGAAACAATTGAACCTAGCCCATGCCAAGCCTTTGGCATCTGCGGGGCTCACTGGCGGCTGCGAGGCAGTTGCTCTTTACCCTTGGAAATTGAGCAGAGACTAATTCTAGTCTATTCTCATTACAGCTCTTTGTCTTTGAATAAGGCTGCCTTGGTTGCTGTGCCTGCAGCTTTTCAGTTATGCATACTCAATTGACTCACTGAAATCGCTTGCAGGAATGGTTTGCCCTGTGGGCAGCATTAGAAACAGGCAGGACGAATGCCAACCCGAGTGTGTGAGCGTGGATAAGCAGTGTGTAGACTGGGCTTCCAAAGGCTGTGGACCTGGCTCTGGGAAGGCCAGTGCTATGTCAACCCGAGTGTGTGAGCGTGGATAAGCAGTGTGTAGACTGGGCTTCCAAAGGCTGTGGACCTGGCTCTGGGAAGGCCAGTGCTATGCCAACCCGAGTGTGTGAGCGTGGATGAGCAGTGCTGTAGACTGGGCTGTGGACCTGGCTCTGGGAAGGCCAGTGCTGAGCTTAGTCTTTTCTCTGTCACCTCTGCCTCTCCCCTAGATGCTGATGGCAGGAGCTGTTCTTTCTCTAATTTGGCTGTATTCTTGGATTAGCTGGAAAGTTTAAGACAAAGCTGTATCTGAGCATACTCCTGGTTCAGATCTGATTTACTCAGGTTTCCGCGGATGACTTTAGGATGTTTAAAAACTGAAGTGGCAACAATGTGATCTAAAAATACACTCCCAACCCAACATAGATACCTCCCCCACCCCACCTCTTTTTGGGTCTATTTTTTTTTAAAGGTTTTATTTTATTTTTAATCGTGTGTGTTTGTGCATGCATGCAGAGGTGCAGGGCGTGTACATGCAGGGGCCAGAGGCTTCAGAGACCCCTGGAATTAGTGTTGCAGCGATGAACCTTCTTCTGGCCTAGATGCTGGGAACTGAACTCAGATCTCTGCAGGAGCAGAGCTCAATCTTCACGGCCATGCCACTGTCTAGCTCCAAGGGCCCACTTTCACATTCCTCTTGCATTTCCTTCTGATTGACAACGTGTTAGTGTTTCATCGCTGTGACAAGAATACAGAGATAACAAACTCACAAAGATGACAATCTTATCTGGTTTCTGAGATTTCAATCTGTGGTCATTTAGGATGGTCTGCTGGGCCCAGAGTGACCAGGATGCAAAGCAAAGCAGGACAAGGTATGGCTCTCGATGTCTCCTCTAAGGGCACATCTTCAACGATCTAGGCTTCATTCCCTAAACACCTCTCTTAAAGGCTCCATCACTTCCCAGTAGTTCCACTGACAGAAGGCATAGTAGGAATTTATAATACTAATAAGCCTATATAAAAGGCACACAATCCAGGAATTTTATTTCCAAGCCATATTCTAGATTCTGCAGATTTAGGGCTATACTAACATATTCCCCAGCTCTAAGGCCCCTTGTTACTTGCTGCCTCTCCTGGCCGTGCAGTTCTGGTCCATGGTGGCTTCCTCGTCCACCAATTTCCTCTCTCCCTGCCTGCAACATTCTCTTGAACTTCCAGCCCTACCTTACTCCTTACACTGCCCAATCACAAGTTCTAGACTTTTATTGATCAGTTAGATCGGGGAGAAGACTCACATGGCATCACTTGAGTACCAAAGGAGCTGCTCTTTGGGGGCAACCACATCTCAAGGAACTAGTATTTAGCATTAGAATACAAGCAGCATCTGATCTACCCACTGCAGAGGCCATCTAGGAAAGGGTATGGCAAGCAAGGTAAGGTTCCTGGAGATGGCCCACACATTCTGTATGACTGCAGTGGGTGCACTTAGGAGAGGCACAGTCCCAGATAACTCATTCCAGGATTGCTTCTTGCTGCTGACATGCCTCTCTGGTCACTATTACATAGCCTAATGAATCTTGGGCATCAGCTCATCCTATTGGGCAAATTTCCTGCTGATCAACATGAAGATGAACTTTCATGAATTAATATTAGGTGAATTAATCATAGTATTCCTGCTTTGATTCAAATAATTTTAAGAAGAAAGTTTAATGAGATAGTTTTGCCAGAAATATGTAACAAAGTTAGAATCAAGAATAGAATTTGCTCCTCCTCATAGAATAGTAAGTAAAGGCTGCATAACAAGGAATGCAATAAGCTTTCATAAGTTACACCAAGAAGAGGAATAAGCTGTGGTAGATCTGTGATCAAGGAAAAACATTACTTCTAGGTCAGATCCAAGGATGAAGCCACAGGTATGCACTATGGCAAAGCAAGGCCTTGTGTAACTGTTGCTTTGAACTTATAATGATCTTATAGAATGAAGCGAAGCTTTGAACTTACTATTGACATCCTTCTGTAACTTCCCCTTTTATGTAACATTTTACATGAGGTAATTTTATAAAGAACTTTTGTCAAAGGTATAAATTGCCAGAGAGAAGAAATAAAGTGTGGCATTTGGGGCTAAGGCCCATCCACCAAAAGCCAGAGACCATCAGCAGCTGGCCCCCAGAACAGTAAGAGAGTTACACTACAGAGGTCATAAGTCTTTGCCTTTCTTGACAGTGTCCCACCTCAGTACCTGACCCTGCTGAGGACAGTCACCACCATCACCCTGCTTTCAGGAGGGGGACACTCCAAAACCAAACAGTAGCAGTCAGCAAGGCCAACCCAGAAGTCACTAGACTGAGGCTTTTCTTGTTTGCTTAGCTCTGCTTGTGGCTTCAAACCCAGCTCAAAGGAAGAGAATTTTGGATGGCCTACACATTCATTCCCAGTTCTGACCACTGTCTCTTGATTGGCCATTCAGAGGCATATTAGCACTTCTCAAGATTTTCCCCAAGAAGCACAATCATTTGGAAGTTCATTTCCAGTCCCAAGTGCAGCTGGGAGCATTTGATCCAGGAGAGGTCACAAGAAATGGGCGTACTTTGGCAGGTGACATCAAGTCTTTGTAAGTGAGCCTAGCTGGGCTATTGCCACCGGAGCCATGTTGTTTTCATGTGACCCAGCAGGGCCTTTTTGTAACTGTCTCTGAAGCTTCATTTGTTGTACTGTGAGGTCAGCTTTCAAGGTTCTTTACTTTCCATGCTGTTGTGGAATCTGCAGATCCGGGAATCAGTATAATGTGCAGTAAGCCAACACACGGAGAGCCTGGTTGCAGGTAGTTAGGCAGTCTTTGTTCTGTCATGGTTTTCAGGCCACTTGGCCTGTCTTTGGAAAGGCTCCCTTGAGAGAAATGGAAGTGGTGTAGGGAGACCCCTCTCTCAGTGGTAGCTCGGGCATTGTTTCTACTTTTATTTATAATAACCACAATCAATTTCCCTTTAATGCAAGACTTGGGGAAAAATACAACAGTCCAATGTGAACCCTGGTAAAATCTGTATGTCTTTAAAACACAGTCCAAGTAGAATGTTTGGTTTTCCTCAGAGATCCCCTGTGCAGAGTCAGGCAGTTATTTCATAAATCATAGGTGGAAACTATTGAGCCTACTGGTTCTCCATCTCTCCTGGCCTCGGAGCTTTTAGTCAGTCTACAGCACTCCCTGAGTCCATGTTTATTAGTGAGCAGTGGAACAGTTCATCATCAGAGAATAAGCCATGGCTGAGGGGACACCACGATTGCTGAAGGCTAATGCGAGTGGGTGTGTGGATGTGTGTTTTCCCTCCAACAACTGAGAGATGACATGGTACTCTTCATAGATTCATCAGACTAACTCAAAGCTACTGAGCCTCACTAACACAGATCTCTGCTGGATTGCAAAGGAGCTGCAGAATTGAGTGGAATATAGTCTTTATTCCCAAAGATTTTATGTAGAGGACACAAAAGCAAAGTTTTTGCCATACAGTGTTCTGAACACTTAGCTTTCTTTAGTTCATTTAAGCTTAAGTTACCCTATAACTCAGATGTTTTTCACCTTTTTCCCATTGTATGGTTAAGGAATGGGAGGCTGAGTAAACCAACCAGAGCCACACAGCTCCTAGGGTAGAAATGGCTCTGACCTCTCTTCTATCAGCATGTCAGTACTTCCCCCAGGAACATTCTAAGGGGCAGAAAAGACACTGGTTTAGAGTCTTATAGGAGGCTTTGTGATGAGCTGTAGACTCCAAATCCTTCTCAGCTCTGATTGTTGGTTAAATAATGCTGGAAGTGCCTAAGATACAACATGTAGGGTCTTGTGAATGACAGAGAAGGAGGAAACCTGGAGAGGGTCGTAAGAAGTTTGAGCTTTTGGCATAGATACTGTCTCATGAGGGGAATGACTAAACTGCAAATAGACTTTCTCCCTTATCCACTGCTTTCCCTCTGTCTTTATATCAATTACCAAACACTAACAATACGGCTGGCAATGGACCATCAAGCACCTCCGTAGGAGCTGGGGGAAGGTGTTGGGACTCTTCTCTGTCTTAGGTATTTAAATATAGCACTGAGGAATCCCCCTGTTGGCCTCTAGCCTGCCTTCAAATCTCATAGAAATATCCCACTGCCAAGATGCTCGCAGTGTATGGCATTCTATACTTGTAGAGTCTCAGGTGTGTTCTTTTGTGTTAGTCAAATGGTAGTTTTAGGATTCCCAGGGTGGGCTCAAAATAAAACAGAAGAATCGCTTTGAATTGGTGTTTCCATTAAATAGCTGGAGAGGTGTGAATTCCTCAGTGCTCCTCCATAATTCTTAGAACTAAAGCCAAAGCTCTCACAAAGGCCTTGGTACCCTGTGTGACTGTGTTTCCTTCGCACCCTTGGAGGGGACAATACAGGACCATTGTATTTATGGTCACATTTCCCTCTGCTTTCAGGGAACCTAGATTTACTCTTCTCATCTTTGTTCCATGCATATGTCAGCTATGTCCTGCATTGGGGGCCTCCAGATCAGATATGGATTCTAGTCATGGCAGGGTTCATGCTGAGACAACCTTTCTAGTTGTAAGCCTGTTAAGTGCTTTAAATATACAGTGACAGAGTTGGGCTAGGGCAGAGAGTACTATTTGAAAAGGAGAAATCACTTGAGAGGAAAAGAATAAGGGTCCCAAGAAAGTATAAAACCAGACCATTTATATTATAAACCTTCAGAACAACCTTCCCTTCCCATGTGCTGCCTCCTACACACCAGGGATGAACTGAGGTGCCAAGGTCCAGAGTTA
>LR749488.1:3574936-3720087 GCA_902729485.2 Mus minutoides
GGCTGGCTCTGACCCTATGACCCTGGGAGTCGATGTCCTCCTGTTTAATAGCTGAATAGAATTCCATTGTGTAAATATTTTCAATTTTTAAGATGTTATCTTTGCTTTCAGTTCTTTTTAATTTTTATTAGATATTTTCTTCATTTACATTTCAAATGTTATCCTGAAAGTCCCCTAAACCCTCCCCCATCCCCTGCCCTGATCCCCTACCCACCCACTCCTACATCTTGGCCCTGGCATTCCCCTGTATTGGGGCATATAAAGTTTGCATGACCAAGGGGCCTCTCTTCCCAATGATGGCCAACTAGGCCATCTTCTGCTATATATGCAGCTAGAGACATGAGCTCTGGGGGTACTAGTTAGTTCATATTGTTCTTCTACCTATAGGGTTGGAGACCCCTTCTGCTCCTTGGGTACTTTCTCTAGCTCCTCCCTTGGGAACCCTGTGTTCCATCTAATAGCTGACTGTGAGCATCCACTTCTGTGTTTGCTAGGCACTGGTATAGCCTCCCATGAGACAGCTATATCAGGGCCCTTTCAGCAATATCTTGCTGGCGTATGCAATAGTGTCTGTGTTTGGTGGCTGATTATGGGATGGATCCCTGGCTGCAGCAATCACTCGTTGGTCCATCCTTTTGTTTCATCTCCACACTTGATCTCTGTAACTTCTTCAATGTGTGCTTTGTTCTTAATTCTAGGAAGGGGCGAAGTGTCACTTTTGGAGAAAAAAACCACCACATACTTAGGAATTGGTTGCGTTCACACAGGAGAATCAAACAGAAAGTCTGATTGATTTTAAAACAAAAACAAAAACCAACAACCTGTTTTAGCAGGTCTGTGTCTGTTGTGACCTGCCTATTGTTTTTATTTTTTCTCTCCTGTCTGGTTCCCCTCAGCTGTTTAACTTCTTTTCACATTTTCATTTTTCTCAATTCTCCTGCCCACTAATCCCTTCCATGACAGTAACACAGCAACGAACAAACAAACAAACAAGCAATAGACATCAATAAGCATTAACTAACAAACAAATAAACAGCAACACTGAATAATAAATCCCCACATTCCATGGTGTAGAATTCATTTCCCCTGTCTGAGCTTCTGCTTTCTTGTCTGTCCAGTGGAGACACTGATAGCATCCATCACACGTGACTGGGTGGTGAGTTGGGACGATTCTTTGAGGTAAAAGGCTTATGGAAGCTCTAATGGGAACACAACCCATTTGTGGAATAGATGAATGGATTTCCAGGTGCACACTGCTGTCTCTGCTACTTGACTTGGTGTTGATGTGAATCCAGGGTTTTACCATCTCAGAGGGGCTATTGTGTGTACCCATGTATGATTGCAGAGGCAGATAGGTGCAATATCATTGGTAGAGGCACTTAGAAAGAAAAATTTATCATTTGGATCAAGACCTTCCCACCATTGGTTCAATTAGACTGTAGAAACACTGAGTTTGAGGTAGCAATGTTGTACTTTTACCTGCTTCCTCCTGGGTCGGAATGAAGCCAGTGTAGGTGGTCATGAGTGAAGGAGGTAACAAATATGCAGAAAACATGGCTTGTAGATGTCTCTCAGTGTCCTTGGGAGGAGGGCTGACCTTGGAGGACTTTATTATAAAAGCATATTCCTATCAGTAGAACCTGATCAAAATAAATTTAAAATTTTTTCCAAGATGTATTTATTTATTTTTTTATTTGTGTGTGTGTGTGTGTGTGTGTGTGTGTGTGTGTGTATGTTACATGTATGTTTGTTCGCACAGGAGTCAGAAGAGAGTGTCAGATGCCCTGGGCTGGAGTTGTGAGCTGTTGTGATCTATCTGATATGGATGCTGGAAGCCAAATCTGGGTCCTCTACCAGTGCAGCAAATGCACTTAACTCCTCATCCATCTCTTCAGGCCCAAGAATCTTACAAAGCCCTCTCAAAACTGTCCATCATCAATAAGAGACCAGGGAGGGACAGTTGGGTTTGAGAGATAAAAGGATGAGACAAAATCACTGTTAGTGAAGATAGAGGTATATCAGGGTGTCCTCGTTGATCTCTCTGGACCTTGCCTTTTGAGATAGGGTGTTTTATTCAACTGAACCTGGAGCTCATTGATTGGCTAAACTAGTTGACCAGTAAGCTCTGGGGTTCTGTCTGTTACTCTAACTATCAACTAATTTGCTAGGTTTTCTTCATGAGTGTTGGGGATTTGCTCTCTCGTCCTCTGCTTGTGCAACAGGCATCTTCCCAGCTGGCGGGTCATCTCCCAGCTTCACATACATGATATCTTTGTCTTTTATTATTTATTTATTTACTTTTAGCTTTTTTGTTTTGCTTTGTTGTTTACAGGGTCACTCTACTTAGCCCTGGCTATCCTGGAATTCACTAGGTAGACCAGACCAGGCTAACCTCAAACTCACAGAGATCCACTTGCCTCTGACTCGTGAATCCTGGGATTAAAGGTGTGCATCAACACATAGACATTTTCTGAATATGTGACAAACACCACAGCAGTCCTTCTTAGCCTGTTATTTCAGAAAGCTCCATTTACCTCGTCAGCACTCCTGTCTATCTGGTTTGGTTTGGTCCTTGGATTTTTCTCCAGGTTTCTCCTTGTTGCTGTTTGGTGTCCCTGAGGTACTCTAATGATGGCATGAGACACACAGCAAGATTGGGACTTACACTGCATGGTCAGACAAAATGGGGCTCTGTGGAGTGTGGAGCCCTGAGACCTCGCACACCTGTCACTTCCTTTGAGTGTGGTGATTATTTCCATAGCTTCTAGGAAAAGATTCTCCAAACATTTTCAACTACTTTCTCTTAACTGTGGATGTTCTGAGGGGTAGAGAGAGGACTCCTCCTATGCTCTTTGAAACTCTTTTTGTTTCAGTGGCATGAGGGTGTTTTATTCCTAGCTCCTCCATGGTTTTGGAACCCCTGTCTTTTGGTCCATTCCTAGTCTCTAAAGTCTTTTCCTTTTACTAAGATTAGTGGGTACCAATGCAGTTATATTTAGACATTTCTCAAGGTGGGAGATCTCTAGAACACACACCAATACCTGCATGCTGTTTGTATTACATGCCTGTTTAATTTATTCCTCTGGAAAATTCCATGCTTATCCAACCAGGTACTATAAATCTTCAAGATGTCATAGCTTGGGGTAAGTTGAGGGCTCTTAGACTCCAAGGACTGTTCAAGATCAATCAGACTTTCTGTTTGATTCTCCTGTGTGAACGCAACCAATTCCTAAGTATGTGGTGGTTTTAAAATGCACTCTTGTTTTCCAGTGTTTCCTAACGGTGCCCCTGCTTTCCCTGGGAGCAATAGAGAGCAGTGGTAGCTAACATCAGCCATAACTAATTGAGCAGGATGTGAGGAAGTCCAAGAAGTTTCATTCCAAATAAGAAGCCACCCAAGGATACCCAGGAAAAAGCTCAGAGATGTTGCTAAATTGCCTTGAGCCCCACATTCAGGAGGTCAAAACCCTTTTTGTCTTTGAGAATGCCAGGGCACCCCACTGCCAAAAGATGGCACTCCTCACCTACTGTTCATGCTCTGAACAGTACCCATAGGGCATGTCCCCCGTGGCCTTCTATTACTTTTCTCAAAATAAAATTGCCTGCCCTTGTCCCCTTCTGGTGAATCAGAGCTATAGACCAGACCCTGTTTTCTGGACTGCTCAGTGTTTTGATATGCACCCCCCTCATCCCACTGGGTAGATGACATGGACTTTAAATGGTGACAGCGGAGGCCCGGTGCAGAGTTGTAGACTTGGCCTCATAGCAGAGCACCTTCTCTGCAAAATCGTGTCTGAGCAGATCCAGGATTTTAATTTGTCTCTAGAGTTTGCCTCTATCAATTTTCATAAAGCGTGAAAACGCAGCTGGAGCCATTTACAGACTGTGGAGAAACTTGAACATTTCTGCTCAAGTACCAGTTCAGGGATCAGATCGTGCCTTGTTATTTCTTGCTTTGTTGTTGCGCCACAAACCAGTTAATGGGCAATGGGCTGTTTCAAATTTATCCTGCCCCTCGACACCCCTGTGTGCACTTCCTTTGGGGCATGGCACGGATTGGGTGTAAGTGTGACTGCAAGCCAGTGTGGATTTGAGCAGATGTACTTTGTATAGAATGAAATTTGAACGACGGTTTGGAAAGATTGAGACTTTTATTTGATAAATTATGTAGATGCAGGGCCTGAGGCATTTGGAAAATTAAATCCCACTTTGCAATACTCCCCACCATCCCTAATGTTTTATGACCTACTTATATTTACATGTGCATGTGTATGTTTGTGTTAGTGTATATTACATGTGTGGGGGTAATGGTAGAGACCAGAAGAGGATTTAGAGTTGCATGGAGCTAGAGTTGTGAGCCCTCTGACATAAGTGCTCGGATCTCAACTCAGGCACTTGCAAGCAACTTGTATTCTTAACCACTGAGCCATCTCTGTAAGCCTAAGCTCCAATATTTTTTAAATATCCAATCAGGCTTGATGCTGTGTTGGTCAGTCGCAAGTAAGGCAGAGTCCCCGAGTCTCTTGAGTTATAGGTCACTAGAAATAACACAGAACAAAGTGGAGGGCTAGGGTGTTGCTAGGTGAATGATAAAGACTACTTTCCCCGTATACAGGAAGCCCCAGGTAACACCCCCAGTACTGCAAACAAGTACGAACATTAACAAACCCCAAATGAATCTGCAGACAGCTAGGATGGCTAAGAGCCTGGTGGCACTGTGTAAAGATGTATAGCCACACAATCAGTCCATGGGAGCAGCTCTGGCATCTGAAAGCTGGTGATCCCAGTCTTGTAAAATGCAGGCTCAAATCATGTCACGTGAATCTGTAAGCAGGATGGAAAACCATCAGGGTGTAAGTGCTTTTTCTCTGTAGGAACAAAACTTCCATGAGAGTTAGCACTTTACTGACTGGTGTTGGAGCAGGTAGGACCTCTGTAGTTTATGGAATGGATGGATGTGTATGGGAAAGTAGGAAAAGAAGCAGGCTCGGTGGCCTAAGGGACAAGGAAGCAGGCTCAGCGGCCTAAGGGACCAGCCAGCAGGAAAAGACATCCTCACCTTCTTGGTTCTGACTTTGAATCCATCTTCACTCTAGTGCAAGTAAGGGAAAGAGGCATCTTGTGAAACATCACTCATTAAGGAGTCTCAGAATTATATTTAGAATGGCTTGGGTGTGAGGGTAGCATATGTGCAATAAAAATGCCCAAGGTTAAAAACAGGACATGATTCATTGACTTATTTTGAACATGTACTACTTGTAAGCAACTGAACTAAATTCTAGAAATATATAAAATCACTAAAAAGGTTATAAGGTTAAATATTTCATACCCATATGGTATACAATAAATGGCACTCTCTATATGTGAAGAACAAGTGCATTTGAACAAAGCTGACTTCAAATACTTATGAGTCAGATTTCTTGCTAGACACCGATCAGAAAAATAATATTATTTTGTTATGTGGAGTTTTTCTACTATTAACAAACCATGGTTGAATTTTCTTAATGGACAAAAGACTAAATTAAGAAATTAAACAAGCCGGGGCATGGTGGCACACGCCTTTAATCCCAGCACTTGGGAGGCAGAGGCAGGCGGATTTCTGAGTTCGAGGCTAGCCTGGTCTACAAAGTGAGTTCCAGGACAGCCAGGGCTGCACAGAGAAACCCTGTCTCAACCCCCCCCCCCCAAAAAAAAAGAACTGCATGGTAAGATTTTCTTAGTTTTCATGGCCCCATCCCTGTATTATAGTTGTTGGTGTTTCCCAGGGTTGGGGGTTTGTGACAGTTAATCTTGGTTGCTAACTTGACTGGATCTGCAGTCTACTAAGAGACTTATTTCTGGGTGGGTGTGTAAAGGTATTTCCTGGAAGGCTTAATTGAGGGGGGATAAAACCCTCCCCTAGAGTAGGTGATAATTTCAGTGTTGTCTGAGAGGTAAGGGGTCCAAGGAGAAAGTTACTGCCTTTTGCCTGCTTGTCTTCACCTCTTGCTAGTGAGTGTATCTACTCTGCTGCTGCCTCTGGTGCCGTTGATTCCATCTTTCCTTGACATCAGAAGTCAGCTGCTTCAGCTTTCCAACATGAACTTAAGACTAGTGGTTCTTCAGGACACACCCACACCCACCTGAGACCTTCAGCACCAGATTGTCACCGTTAAGCCAGTCTTATAAATCCCTCTCCATTGATTCCAATCCTCTAGAGAACCTTGGCTAACACACAGTAGAATTTCTCATGCAATTCAATATGGAACGATGTGTGGCCATGGTGAAACGGAGAAGACAGACGCAAGGCAGATTTTGGATTTAACTCCAGATCGGTGGTTTCTAAACTGTATCCCTGCCTTTGTATGTTGTTTCCTTTTCAGGTTTCTGATACCAGTTTTCTCAATGATGTCAGATCTATCCTGATGGTAGCACAGTTCAGATAAGAGGTTCATGCAATTGAGGTTCTCTGGTAGTGCTAGCTCATGCCTCATTTACAGCTGTCCCAGTGCAGTGAGGCTCAAGACAGAAATGCTCCATTCATGCCATCAGACAAAGCCCGGCACTTTGACTTTCTTCTGCACCTGCCCCTCCCTTTCTACACACATATTGGTAACTATAAAGTCATGGAAAAACCATCACTGACAAAGGTCAAGCTTCTATCCTACTTCTGAAGATAAACAAGGGGCCAAAGCCATGTCAAGAGAATTCCAAGCCAAATGCTGCTTCCAAAATGTCCAAATATTCACAGCTCGATTTGAAAAATATAAAGAAAAGATTAGTCTGTGTTTTATTGGTTGACTTTTATTGCTAAGCATGATTGGGAGTTCTGGTTACTTTTTTTTTCTGAGTTCCTACCCTGCACACATTGACAGATTGTTTGGAAGACTGTGGGAAGTTCCACCTAGGACACATTTTCCTTCTTTACTTCTATCAACAGATCCTTACCCAAACAGTTTCTTTTGCAGTTCAGTCTTTCTGCCTTTTTAATGGGTCAGTCCCAGATGTAATTGTACAGTTATATACTGACCTCCCACATAAACAACAGTCCCTTGGTGGTGTCCTGTCACCAAAGCAAACATGGGTGGGTGGCTTAGATACCTGTGTCAGCTCTTGTATCTCCCCTTGCCCAGGTGTTGAAAGGATTATCTTCACAGAAGGTGAATGCTCCATTAATACCTGTTCACCTAAGCCTAACCTTGGAAGATCAATTTCATGTCAGGTCATTTGGAATGGTATTGGCCCATCTGTGTTTCATCTGTCAGGAGGCTAAGTGCTCAGTTATCAAAACTCCAAGTGTGTGTGTGTGTGTGTGTGTGTGTGTGTGTGTGTGTGTGTGTGTGTTTGTGCACGCATGCATGCGTGCGTGCGTGTGTGCGTGCGTGCGAGTAAGATAGAAAAGAGGGAGGGAGGGAGAGATAGAGTGTGCAATCACAGTCCATCATGGTAATATCGGCACACATTAAAAAGTTATGGAGCCCCTATTATGCTAATGGTGGCACTGAACCTGGAGAATAGTGACAATGGCTATAGGACTCTGAATCAATACTCCAAACACTACAACATTTACAATCTATTCCTCCACATGCTTCTCCTTCCTCCTGTCACTATCCTAAGGAACCACAACCCTTCCCGCCTCCCAGGAGCATCATGGGATATAGTCATTTTCTTTCACTGTGACATCTGGTGAAGTCAGGACACATTAGAGCAGTGGTTCTCAACCTTCCAAATGCTGCAGCCCTTTAATACAGTTCCTCATGGTGTGCTGATCCCCAACCATAAAATTATTGTATTGCTAATTCATAACAGTAATCTCGCTATTGTTATGAATCATAATGTAAGTATCTGCTATGCAGGATATCTGATATGCGACCTCTGTGAAAAGGTCATTTGAACCCAAAGGAGTTATGCCCATAGCTTGAGAACAGTTCCCTTAGAGCTTCCTTTCTAGAAAGAGCCATGGGGACAGCTTTGTGCCCTTCATTCTCCTTTCCAACATCTGAGGTGTAAGAGTTTAGGTTTCATGTATCCTTGGATAGGTCATTCCCTTTTGTTTAAAACTACAAGTAGCGGCCACATATGGTTAAAGCACTTAAGGGGAGAGGATCATTCTCTCTTGAGGATTATAATGTAATCTCTTCAATATCATGTTCATAACAGTATTAAAATGTGCCTCCATAGTAAAGAGCAGTGAGGGAATGTGGGCCTATGTGTGCTCACCATCCTGACCTGCCCTCCCAGACTTGCCCTGGGTCCTTGACTTTGCTGTGGGTCCTATCTCATTCTGCTTTCTCCCTTGGATTCTTCTCCTCTTTTTTAATCCCCCCCCCAAACTAAGACCTTGCAGATTTTAAAAACTGCCAAACTAGACCCTGACCCACCCTGAAAGGGTTAATTCCTTTGTTATCTTGGGGGATGGATAGGCTGGAAAAAATCCAAAGATGGATCAAATAATAAGTGAAAAATCTACCTTCTGGCTCAGTGTAGTTGAAAGGGTCTCATGCTGGGAGCCCAGTGATGTGGTAGATTTATAAAGATTGGAAACAAGAGTTGACTTTAGACTGAAAAACAGACTGCAGAAACCAAAACCATGCCCTTCAGTCACTCTGCATAATGTCTAGAAAGAATTTTCTGGAGCCTTCAGACTCTTGGCTGGAAAATGCCATTACTACCATTGAAAAGTTCTAGATATTAAGAAGAATAGGAAATGTCTTATCTGGTCTTCATTGCTAGACACTTCCCTTTGCCTTCTTTGACATTGTCTTGCAAAGACAATTTTGTTTTATTTTATTTTTCTTATAAAGATGACATTTAATTGGTGCTGGCTTACAGATTCAGAGGTTCACTCCAGTATCTTCAAGGCAGGAGCATAACAGCATCCACGTAAGCATGGTGCAGGCAGAGCTGAGAGTTCTACATCCTCATCTGAAAGCTGCTAGCAGAATACTGACTTCCAAGCAGCTAGGATGAGGGTCTTATAGCTGACACCCACAGTGCACACCTACTCCAACAAGGCTACAACTTCTAATAATGCCACTCCCTGGGCCAACCATATTCAAACCATCACATTCTACTCCCTGATCCACACAGGCTTGTTGTGAGTCATTGGGGCCATATATCAACATAGTGGAATGCAAAATATAGTTTGTTTAACTTCCAAAGTCTCCATAGT
The DNA here is from genome assembly GCA_902729485.2 of Mus minutoides. Classification (NCBI taxonomy): domain Eukaryota; kingdom Metazoa; phylum Chordata; class Mammalia; order Rodentia; family Muridae; genus Mus; species Mus minutoides. The sequence goes on from LR749488.1 coordinate 3,584,088, forward strand.
CTGTAGCAGTCTTAACAATGTTAGAAGTCCAAAGTTTGAGATCTCCTCTGAGATTCATCCAATCTCTTAATTGTAACCCCCAAAGCAAGACAGCAAATGATCTGATCAAACTCCAAACTCTGTATCTCAATGTGTGATATCAAAGTAATCTTCAGATCTCCAACTCCTTTTTCATCTTTGTTGACTGCAACAAACTTCTTTCTCCTGGGCTGGTTCCACTCCCTGTTAGCACCTTTCCTCAGGAGATAGTCCACATCTCTGGCATCTTGTACATCTTGGGGTCCCCATGGTGACTTCAACATTACAGCTTCTTGTTCCATTGTCTGGTATACACACAAGACCTTCTGGTCCCCTCCAAATGGCTTGTGTCACTTCAGCTCTGCCCTCTGTAGCACTCTATACTCTGGTTGATTCCAACCAACTGCTGCTGCTGTTCTTGGTGATCATCCCATGGTCCTGGCATCTCCAATATACTGGGGTCTTCTGCTGTAACTAGGCTTCACCAATAGCCTCTCATAGGTTCTCTTCATGGTACCAAGCCTCAACACCTTTGCATGACCCCTTCAGTCCTGGGCCATCAACTATAACTGAGGCTGCACCTTCTCCAATAGCCTTCCATGTCCTCTCACAGTGCCAAGCTTCAGCTGCTCTCCATGACCCCTTGATGACAACTTTATTTTTTAAAGTCAGGAAAATATGACGTTGGTTCCTATCTGCACTATCTCCCTAACCTCCTCCTATGTGCACAGGGCAATTATAAAGCAGAAGTATGAAATCTTTTCTTATGCACTTAGACCGCATTCATGGACAAATATCACCTTAACGAAGCACCCCATGTACACGAACTCATACCATGGAGCATATTTCATCTGCTAAGAAGAGAGAGCAATTAGATGCTCTGAATTCTGTGATGTGAACAGATGTTCGATGTTGGCTTGAGCCCAGCACTGTTATTTCAAGGTCAAGGAAGACGCCTCAATGAAGCATTATGAAAGACTATTCTGGAGCTACACCTAGGAGGTTCAACACAATCTATGTATCCCAAGAAATACCCCACAACACCTACTTACAGTGATATCCACAAGCAATTTTTAATTTGTCCAGTAGAATTTGTAACCACACGAATGTGTAGAAAAGTGACCTCATCAGAAAGGTCAGAAAGCCAGGGCTTGAGGAGGGCTTGGTTGCTAATGTGCCTGCTAGGCAAGTACAAGAGATTGAGCTTGGACCCTAGAACACACACAATGACAAACTTATAGACCCAGTGCTGGTGAGGGCCAGAGACCAGTACACGCAGAAGAGCACTGGCTGGCCAGTCTAGCTGGATCCTTGAGCTCCAAGCTCAGAGACTCATGTCTCAAAAAACCAAAAGTAAGATAGAAAAAGATAGAAGATACTCATCATCACACACACACTCGTGTAATACACACATGCACACACATATGCACAAACACATATGCACATACACACAAACACACATACACACACATGCACACACATATGCACATACACACAAACACACATATGCACATACACACACATGCACGCACATACCCACACACATACACACATGCACACACACACTGCCATGTACATGCTGAATTACTGAATGCTGGCCATCTTTACTTGCCCATGGAAGAGTGTGGCACTCTGCTAGAGATGCCATTTCATGTCTGTCTTGTTCTTACCTCTTAGTTCCTCAGTGTGGAATGTGAGGCTCTCGTTTTCCCCCACATGTTGCTGACCTCATGTGAAAGATGTCCTGGATGTGCCAGTTTTCTGTGCACACAGGAGATGAGAAGAAGAATGACACAGGGGAGGAAAGGAGGGACTCAGAGAAAGCCGATTCATTATTCAGAACCTTGGGAGTCCATTTGTGGTTTATTTGGTATAGGGAGCCAGAAAACACTCTCTTTCTAAACTTTCTGCTCTTGGCACTCAAAGCTGAGGTTTCTCTGCTGACTTTGCGTGTCTTTTTGTCATGTGTTGAGGTTTTCAGGATCCAGCCATGTTACAGAGAAGAGGACATTGAGTTTCAATTAATAAACCACCCTGCAATTACCCTTTGTTTGTGACTGTGCACATGTTTCCATATGAGTTTCAGCTTCCTGTGAGCCACCCAAGGCTGCTTCTCCTCCCCACCCCAGGACCACGTAGCTGCTTACTGACAGGTCTTCACAGTGACTCCTGTGCCTATGAACATATTCTATTTCATCTTTATTAACAGGCTGAGAAAAAAATAACACCCCCCATGTCTTAAGACTATTTTCATCCATGACCTCTGTAAAGTCAGTGGCTCAGTAATTCTGGTGGTCTCCCCATGCGACAGTAGGACTATTCCTTGAGTGAGTGATGTAATGGCTTCTCTAAGTGCCTTTGGTTCTGTGGCTGTCACCTGGTTATGCTCACTTGCTTCAGCACTGAGAACCTAGAAAGGGGAGGACGTTCCTGAGGAAGCATGGGTCTCTATCACCTAGTTTCATGTCACAGTGAACAAAAACCACATAAGATACAACTCAGGGGTATTTTTATTTTATCCATTAAGAAAGGGATGTTAGGAGCCTACTCACATTAGAGTAGATCAGGAAGGATGACTATCTTTCATCAACCATCATTGTCTATCTATCTATCTATCTATCTATCTATCTATCTATCTATCTATCTATCTAATATCTGTCCATCAATCATCTAATCTATTATCCATCAGTTTTCCATCTATCACCTACCTAGCTACCTATGGAGGAAGAAAACAGGAAGGACCAGAAGTAGTCAGTGGTTTATTCCATGTATTCTATTCTTCCATCTAGACTCTGCTTCCCAAAATAGCACCCCAGCTGGACAACAAGTGTTCAATCACATGTACCTATAGAGGATATTTTCTATCCAAACTACAGCAGAAACCTGTTCCTCATAGTTAAAGCAGAAGCAAGATGCAGACAGACAGAGCCAGGTGAAGAAAGCAACATTAGAGGGAAGCATGCTTGAACTGGGCTGCTGTCTCCTAGCAGGTGGTTTTGATATTCACACACTATTCACACACTGTGGCATTTCCTTATTATTTTCTAAGTTCACAGTGTAGAACCACACAGCTGAGTCACTACTGAGTTACAAAAAGTAGTGAAAAAAGTGTAATTCAAAGTTTGCTCATGGTTTCATGTTGGGGTGCATTTATCTTCCCCTACCCGAGGCCCCTGTGCCAGAGACCAGGGATATAAATTTCCATCCCCTTCTGCTGAGTCCTTACTTATCATGTCTTCCCCAACAGTCCATAACACAGAGTTCAGTTAGTATGGAGGAAGTTACTGAGGAAGGAAGCTAAAGTCAGCTTCAAATACCAAATCTTCTCAGTGATTACATAAAGCAGTTTCCCCTGGGTTCTAAGAACTCCCGCCATCATGAATCCAGTGGTTTCCTCTTATTTAAAATCGGGATAAAATCTTCCTTCTGATTTGATCCTCAGAAACCCTCTTCCAGTATAACTTTTTTCTTTCTTTGTTTCTTTTCTTTGTTTCATTTCCTTCTTTGTTTCTTTGCTTGTTTATTTGTTTCTTTCTTTTTGAGGCAGGGAGAAACTTTCCTGGCACAATTTTTTCAACACAATTCTAAACTGAAGCAATTTTTTGGCTACTCTGTAAGTTTACCAAAAGCAAATACAGTTGGGCAAGACAAAGGAAATCACTCACCTTCAAGCTAGCTTTGTACCATGCCTGAGCCCCAGTCCTATGCCCCATTCTGGTTTTATCTTGTCAGTTATTATGAATGTCTGTCCTTCCTTTTCAGTTCGCATCCTATGCACATGACATTTTTAACACTTTTTCTTCTTAAACAGTATACACATTTGCCTTGTCATTTGAATAACGTTCTAGCACTCCAATAAATATTTTAAAAGTCCCCCTTTAGTGGACTGTTGGATAGTTTCCACCACTAAAATGCTTTAACATTTGTTTAAAATACTGGAGTGATGTTGAACAATGTAAGCGGGAATAGAGAACATTAGTTTGGCTGATCATATCTGCAGAATCCACCCTTAATTTAATATGGTATTCATATACTAACATAAATATACTAACTTAAAACTCACAGATCCATTTCATAAAAGGTAATTTACTATATACAGATTACCTACATCCTAAGTGCTTTCATTAGAATGTAACTGTTATGTTTATGGATTCTGTAAGAGGAATGAAAGGGTTAAGTGAGGGAGACTAAGCCACAAACTAACTGTAAGAAAATCTAAAATGTAATCAAGCCTCTGATTCTCTCCTTATATTGAAACATTTAGTTAAGGCTTATTATCACAGTGGTGGTCATGCTGGGCCTTAGAATCGCCTTCCCCAGTCTCTAGTACTCTGTGTGTGGTGCTTTGCAAACTACAAATGTTAACCCATGCATGCTGTAAAAATCAATAGCACACAATAGAGGTATAAGATAAACAAAATGTCTCAGGGTTTTCATGCATAGTTGAGAAGGTTGTGCACTGTGCAAGAGCACCCTGGCTCTAAAGGGTTTCAGTTACATTGAAGATACTCAGTACTTTTATACTTAATTCAGTGGTTTTCTAGGCAACAATGTATCAAGATAACACTACAGCAGAAGGAAAGAAAGTATCTCCAGCAAAGGGCACCCTTAATCAGTTGTGTTCAAGGGCATCTGGCTAGTCACCACTAGGTCCCTTTACTCCCTTCCCTAGTGTCATTCAGGATTCTTCAGGTTAACCAAGGTTTTCAGTGGTACATCTATGTCTTAGAAAACATATGGGAAAAACCTGAAATGCCTGGTGGGATTACTAACTGCTGCTGACCCATATGCAGATCTTACACATATATGAGCCTATGGAAATTGTCAACTGTCTTTGAATCCGGTGTAACAGTTCTGTAGCTGGAAGGCACTCCTGCTCCCTAAGATGCCTTGTTAACTCCCCACAAAAGGGTTAAAAGTATTCAAGATTAGTGTAGTGCTAAATATTTTTTCATGTCCTTAGGAAGCAGTTAATCTATTGCATGTATGAACGTCATCCGTTTATTAGAATAAAATGAATTGCCTATTTTTATGGAGCTTCAAACTTTCAAAATGTCCTCCCATAATCCTGGTACTTAATCTTTGTAATAACAACATGGTGAAGTAGGAGGTGTCATTTTCCTAGTTTTCCAGTCAAGGAAGTAGCAGCTTGGGGACAAATGACATGTCTACAGGCCTGAGGCTAGGGGCGATGAGTAGATCTTCACTTAGTGGTATTTATATGACCCTACCTTGCTCCAGGGAGAGGCCAATCAGAATCCACTCTGTCACCAACATCTTGTTAGTGAGGTTCACCCTGCTCTTTTGATCATGCCCTCACCATACTCGAGGGACGCTGCTTCACGCTGTGTTAGTCATTCTCTCTGTTGCTGTGACCAAATACCCGGCAAGAAGCAGTTTGAGATGGGTACAGTTCTAGCCTACAGTTTAGGGGATTATTCCCTCATGGTGAAGAAACGGTGCAGGGAGCAGGATGCACCAGCTGCTAGGAAGCAAAGTGAACAGGAAGTGGCATCAGGCTATCAAGTCTCAAGCCCAACCCCCTCCCCAGTAACTCACGTCCTCCAGCAAGGCTCTACCTCCGGAAGGTTCTACAAACTTCCCAACAGCAGCACCAGCTGGGAATAAGCACACACTTGAGCACATATGAGGTAAAATTCACAATTCACACTCAAAACACACTGTTCGTTGTCTTTAAAAAAATTACATTTTTTTTCTAAACTAAGGCCACCGCCAGCATGGTAGGCACATGCTCCGTGCCTAGCTCAACTCAAACCCTAGTGCCATCTTCCTGGATTCAGCAGAGCTTTCCTCCCGTGTTTCTTAAATCCTACATGGCCACAAGTTCCTTCTTCCTACACTGTACCCCATCCCCAACCTCTCTCATTATGCATGTTCATTTGAAAGGCTATCTATGGACTTCCGTGAGACCTTAGTGAAGGAAACACAAGCAAAAGAATAGGCCATTGATTACTAATTCTTGTCTATTGGTGTTACACAGATAGATCAGGCTTCTCTGGTCTAGCCTAGGAGGGGTTTACAGTCGCAGCACTTCAGAGTGAGTACTTTACAGTTTACAGAGTCATTTTCCTTCACACTTGAAAATGCTTTCTTGTTTCTGGGTTCCTCAGAAAAGGCTTTAGCTAGAGAAAGCAAATGAACTCAGCCTTCCACATGGTGGTGAGATAGTCCATTTCTGCGAACTGAGGGAGCAGAAAGCTTTCAGGTCACAGGCTTTCCCTGTTTAACACGATCCCATTGCCATCCACAGAAAGCAAAACCTCTCGTCTGTTATACTGAGTAGCAAACAACTGGATGTTTTGTTCAGGAGCTAGTGGGTGAGGCAACTGTGCTTACTTACATGCTAAAAGTTCCAAGTTAAAGAATAATGACTTGGCTTGGGGAAACTGTATTAGACCTGGGTAGCCTGCAAGGATTCACAGATGTGTTAGTTATTTCCTGTTACAGTTTGCTCCAGTTCCTTGGAAATGTGTGGATGGTTTATTTCAACCTTTGCCGGCTTCAGAGTGGGGCTGTCCACTCAGTTTTCTTCATGGCCATGTGACATGGAGCCACATCTGTGCAGGAACCCACTGGGCTTCTCTCTCCTCTGGGCATTATGAAGGGGTTTATACATTGACTAATGATGGACTTTGCACGGATCCCTGCATCTTTTGTCAACCTCTTCTCAGCTCTGGCGGTAATCCTGTTCTTCCCATCAATATCTAAGGCTCACATCACATTGCTACAGAGCCGGTGAAATCCCAGGTCACCAGGACAAAGCAGCAGCTTAAGGTTAAATGTCGTCTCCAGGGTCTTCTGCTTTTTCTAATTAGCTATAAAGTGATCAGAGTCTGGAAAAGCCCCCCTGGATAGGAATCAGATCTATTTAAACAGTGAGTTCTGGAGCATTGCATTCCTGAGATCCTCCGACCTAATTAGAGGATAGGCATGAATGCTTAGATACTCCCTAGGTACATCCAGGGTCTTCACCACAGGGTGTTTTTCTCCACAGGCATTTTGAGCAACATTTTCACCTCCTTTTGCTCCTCCTTCCCAACCCAACACACTAGGCATTAGGTATTCCTTTGGGGCCTGAGACCATTATTCACCCTGGTTCGCAGGCAGTGGGTCTGTGTCATCACAGCCATAGTATGAAGGTGAGAACAAGAAGTCTGAAACCCAAGGAACATGATCGAAGGAAAAGAATGCAGGCGGAAGAAGAGGCTCTCCGATGGCCCTGTCAACTCAATTTCTCACTCCTCCTCAGCCTCGGGTGTGTCCCGAAGATGGATGAGCGGAGGTGCTGCTGGTAGTGAGAACAGCTGCAGTTGCCATCTGGGTACCATTATTTGCAGATTCATCTCTCAGGCCAGAATCTCCTCCAATTGTTGTGGTTACACGGAGGGAAAGTGGGGGCTCCCAAGCCTTGCTTCCACCTCTGATGCTATTGTTTCAAGCCATAGCATCTCCCTTTGCCTTGGCTCAGCATCAAAGAAGCGGGATGTGACCTTGGGGTGACGTGGGTGGAGGACTTTGCTGATGAAAACTGAGGAAGCCCAGACACAAACCATCTTATGGAACGCATTAAGATTAGATTTGTCCAGCTCACACTTTCATACCGTCTGTCCTTCCTTTCCTCAAAAATTGTCCAGAAAGACGGTGCCCTGCTGAGAAGTGACGTCAGCGTGGAAGCACCTGGGAGAGATGGGAAAGCGCCATGCATTGACTAAGGCTCGTTTTTTTCTGGGTCAGCAGTTTTTCTTTTACTTTTGTGGCAGAATTTCTAGGCGTCCCTACAAGTTCAGTTAGCAGGTCCTTCTAAAGATCTATCAACCAATGAATCAGTAAGTATAAAAAAAATGAGAACATATTTTGTGCCAGCATGCAATGCGTTTTCATCTTTTATCCCTACAATTACTACAAAATTTGAGAGCCACCGTTTGCTGTTTGTAAACCATCAAAAAGAGAATATGGAAAATAAGAAGTCCCTGGTACCAACATGAACATACACTTTAATGGCAGCAGGATGATCATGACCTCAGAGCATCGTGTATGCCAAGCATCAGTGTGGGCTGAGATGGAGGGCTTTCTACCTATGTTTCTGAGAACTTTCTATGTAGTTCTTGAATATTAACCACCTGATGAAAATGTTAAAAGCTCTGGGGTTAGCATTTCCCTAATTGCACATTTGTGCTTCTCACTTAGATGTATTTGTCTAGATGTATACCACACTCATCGACTGACTTCATTATTGCTTTGGACTGAATTGACTCTATGTGTGCTTCATTGATTGACATCTGTTGAATCCATGTCAGGGTACCTCTGAGAACAAAGCTGTTTTAAGGATGAGAGATATTGGAGAGGTTGACAAGGGTGATTATTTTTGTGAGCCGAGAATACTTTTTCGTAGCAGCATTACTGATGGAGTGTGGGAAGGATTTGGATCAGAGACCTGAGATATTTTACTGGTGTTCTCAAGAACTAACAAATCACAGAGACAGAGACAACAATAGTCACAAAGCAAGGAATGGGTCGAGGGTGCCGTATCAGTTTTGGCATCTCTCACAGCCTTTCCCTGGCCAGCATGGCTGCATTCCAGCGTTGATTCAGCTTTTCAGTTTTCCTAATGTACTCAGGGATCAATGTTTCTATCCCTAAGGAGACACTACCTCTGGTGATCTATGATCCAGATCTGTTTCATTTTACCTCTTAGTTTATAGAACTTCAACCTTTAAATACCCAGAAAAAAAAAAGGTCTTAAAAATGTGTTGATTCATAGGAAGAACAATTACAACCAGCCAGACCCCCCAAAACTCCCCTCCCAGGGACTAAACCCCCAACCAAGGAGTTCACAGAGGTTACCCATGGCTTCAGCTGGATGTGTAGCAGAGGATGGCCTTATCTGGCATCACTGGGAGGCGAGCCTCTTGGTTCTGTGGAGGTTTGATGACTCCCGGATAGGAGAACGCTAGGGCACTGAGGCAGGAGTGGGTGAGCTGGTGGGAGAGCACCCTTATAGCGGCAGGGGGAGGAAGGAGGGGAGAGGGGGCTTGTGAAGGGGAAACTGTCAAGGGGGATAACATTTGAAATATAAATAAAATAACCAATGAAAATTGAGAAAAATGTGTTAATATATTCATTTCTTTCCTTGAGATTTGGTTTATAATTTTTTGGTGTTATGGATAGAACTCAGGACTTTGTGCATGTCAAATTACATTTCTAATCCTTAATTTACCCCTTTAAAGCAGCCACACTAAGTCTAGTGGTAGATGCTCATGCCTTTAATCCCAGCACTTGGGAGGCAGAGGCAGGCAGACATCTGTAAGTACGAGGCTAGCCTGATCTACAGAGCTAGTTTATGAACAGCCAAGTCTACACATAGAAACCCTGTCTTGGAAAAAAAGCAACCACATTAATAATAAGGAAAACAAAACAGATACAATTGATTTTGAAACAGTGTTTTTTTCTTTCTTTCTCTCTGCTAGTTGTCATATTGTGTCAGGAGAAATCCTCAGGACTCTAAACAATAAATTGAATTGTACTAGGTGACCTTACCAAATCACTGGCAGTTGCATTTCTAAATTTTTTGAACTCAGAGGAAGAAATTTTTACTGAAGAAACTAGTTCTCTTTGGCAATCCCAAGGAAGGTTCATGATTACACTTGGCTGTCCCTCTTATGACACACAGCAGGTCTATTTCTGTACATAGGCAGAGATATTTTTGATTTATTCTGTCTATTCTCCATACTGCTATTGTTATGCAGAGTTCTACATTCAGAGGTATTTGCAGCTAAGACAAAGTGGTATGCAGTATGTATCACATAAAGTGTGAAAATGACTTGGCCTGTATAAATTACAATGTCCTTAATACATATGCAAAATAGTGATTCAATAGATACTGAAGAGATAAACATGATAAAGCACAAAGATCATTAACTTCCAGTCAATATGTGAACAAAAACTATCACGTCTGACAAATTATAATATTTCTCGGATCCTTTGTTGTTTTAGTTGTTAAATAGGCCTATCCTTGAATTTGTCTGACAAAAAATGGTATATGAAATGGAAAGTGGGATAATTGTTATGTAAAAGTCACTAGTAAGTATTCCAAAATATGCTGTGCACCAATTCATACAGTATTTTATTTCATTGATTATACCCAAGTGCTATCATATTGGTCATGCGGTTATGCCATCAACATGAAATTATTGATGAGATATTTTAATTGTCTTTTCTCAGAGTGAATCTTTAACATTTGTTGCAATAAGTAGGTGTGGGGTTAAGGCAAGCGAAGAAAACGGCCATGAGTTTGTGCAGAACATTTCTATGTACAGGGCAGTGTAGTAACAGTTACAATATATTACATTCAACCTCCTAAACGCCCTATAGTATGACCTTTTGTCCCCCCATTTTACAGTGACATACAGGGACCATAAAGTTGTTTTCCAGACTAAGGTCTTCTCGGAGCAACATTAAACCAGTTACCAGGAGACAATTAGTCTATGCTTCTACTGGTTCAGGACAATGGGTTTGAATAGCCACTCTAAGAAGGGCAACAAGTTAGAAAAAGTTAACTCATTTATTCCAAACCCCAAAGCTAATAAGTGGTAGCACACCTAATATAGAAGGCCAGACCTGTTTGCCTCAGCAGTCAATACCTAGGATATTTTGATATTTCTTCTAGAATTCTCCTTGGTCCTGAGGAGGAGTTCTGTGTAGCCTCCCTCAGCCTTGAGGCAGGCTGATGCAGACTTTGACCTCCCTGCCACTGAGTATGAGTCCACCTGGGGTATAGCCTTCTGACCTAGATGGCTCTATTGTTCTGTCAACTACCGCTGCTCTTCTCAATACACTGCTACCTGCTGAGAGGTCAGCATGGAGACAGCATCAGACAGATCGCCTACAGGCTGGCAACAGACACCAAGAATGGATTGGCGGGGGATGGGCCTCCCCTCTTTATTATTTATTTGTTTATTTATTTTTATTAGAGATTTTCTTAATTTACATTTCAAATGCTATCCCAAACGTTCCATCTACCCCCACCCCCTGCCCTGCTCCCCTACCCACTCACTCCCACTTCTTGGCCCTCGTCTTCCCCAGTATTGGGGCATATAAAGTTTGCAATACCAAGGGGCCTCTTTTCCCGATGATGGCCGACTAGGCCATCTTCTGCTACATATACAGCTAGAGACATGAGCTCTGGGGGTTCTGATTAGTTCATATTGTTGTTCCACCTATAAGGTTGCAGACCCTTTCAGCTCCTTGGGTACTTTCTCTAGCTTCTCCATTGGGAACCCTGTGTTCCATCCTATAGATGACTGTGAGTACCCAGTTATGTATTTGCCAGGCCCTGGCATAGCCTCACAGAGACAGCTATATCAGGGTCCCTTCAGCAAACTCTTACTGTTCTATGCAATCGTGTCTGAGTTTGGTGACTGATTATGGGATGGATCCCTGAGTAGGGTAGTCTCTGGATGGTCCATCCTTTCATATTAGCTCTAAACTTTGTCTCTGTTACTCCTTCCATGGGTATTTTGTTCCCTATTCTAAGGAGGAATGAAGTATCCACACACTGGTCTTTCTTCTTTTTGATTTTCTTGTGTTTTGCAAATTGTATCTTGGGTATTCTAAGTTTCTGGGCTAATATCCGCTTATCAGTGAGTGCATATGAAGTGACTTCTTTTGTGATTGGGTTACCTCACTAAGGATGATATCCTCCAGATACATCCATTTGCCCAAGAATTTAAGAAATTCATTGTTTTTAATTGCAGAATAATACTCCATTGTGTAAATGTACCACATTTTCTGTATCCATTCCTCTGTTGAGGAACATCTGGGTTCTTTCCAGCTTCTGGCTATTATAAATAAGGCTGCTATGAACATAATGGAGCATGTGTCCTTATTACCAGTTGGAACATATTCTGGGTATATACCCAGTAGAGGTATTGCTGGATCCTCTGGTAGTACTATGTCCAATTTTCTGAGGAACCGCCAGACTGACTTCCAAAGTGGTTGTACAAGCTTTCAATCCCACCAGCAATGGAGGAGTGTTCCTCTTTCTCCACATCCTCGCCAGCATCTGCTGTCACCTGAATTTTGGATCTTAGCCATTCTGACTGGTGTGAGGTGGAATCTCGGGGTTATTTTGATTTGCATTTCCCTGATGATTAAGGATGTTGAACATTTTTTCAGGTGTTTCTCAGCCATTCGGTATTCCTCAGTTGAGAATTCTTTGCTTAGCTCTGTACTCCATTTTTTAATGGGGTTATTCGTTTTTCTGGAGTCCAGCTTCTTGAGCTCTTTGTAGATATTGGATATTAGTCCCCTATCAGATTTAGGATTGGTAAAGATCCTTTCCCAATCTGTTGGTGGCCTTTTATGACAAGAACTTCAAGTCCCTGAAGAAAGAAATAGAAGAAGATCTCAGAAAATGGAAGGATCTCCCATGCTCATGGATTGGCAGGATTAATATAGTCAAAATGGCTATCCTGCCGAAAGCAATCTACAGATTCAATGCAATCCCCATCAAAATTCCAACTCAATTCTTTACTAATTTAGAAAGGGCAATTTGCAAATTCATCTGGAATAATAAAAAACCCAGGATAGCAAAAACTATTCTCAACAATAAAATAACCTCTGGGGGACTCACCATGCCTGACATTAAACTGTACTACAGATCAATTGTGATAAAACTGCATGGTACTGGTACAGAGACAGACAGGTAGATCAATGGAATAGAATTGAAGACCCAGAAATGAATCCACACACCTATAGTCACTTGATCTTTGACAAGGGAGCTAAAACCATCCAGTGGAAAAAAGACAGCATTTTCAACAAATGGTGCTGGCACAACTGGCAGTTATCATGTAAAAGAATGCAAATTAACCCATTCTTATCTCCTTGTACAAAGCTCAAGTCTAAATGGATCAAAAACCTCCACATAAAACCAGAGACATTGAAATTTATAGAGGAGAAAGTGGGGGAAAGCCTTGAAGATATGGGCACAGGGGAAAAAAATCCTAAACAGAACAGCAATGGCGTGTGCTGTAAGGTCAAAAATTGACAAATGGCCCTTATAAAATTGCAAAGCTTCTGTAAGGCAAAAGACACTGTCAAGAAGATGAAAAGGCCTCCCCTCTTTATAAGCACAGACTCTTAGTAAACTTTGGGGCCTTGAACAGAGAATGCTGCTTGTCCCTAAAGACTTTGACACCTGAAGTGTGTGTGTGTGTGTGTGTGTGTGTGTGTGCATGAATGTGTGTAATATAGCAAGCTGTCTTCCAACTCTTTCAATATGCACTCAATGTGTTATAATTCAGTGAGTTTTAACACTCCTTCCTGACTTCCCCCATTTCAGGTGTCAATGACTAGGTTGGATTTCCTTAGCTCTGACCTTGTGACTAATACATTCATACAAACAAAGCAATTAAATCAGTGTCTGGCACCTAAAAACCACTCAAAAAACTTCCACCCATTATCCTTTTTTAGACTTCTCTCTTGATGTATTTTGATTTTTCTAAAGTCATCGTTCACTCTCTCTTTAAGTGGACCTTTTAACTTGTAGATTTTCTGAGTGACTGGGCATCCAATTAAGGATAAAAGATTACTTCTTTATTTCTCTATTCCTAGTTATTATGTCATCTACATGAACATCATTGTGGTCTCTGTGGATTCTTCTTATCAAAGGGTAGATCTTTTAAATTCAGTAGGTGACTGTTTATCATAGGACTTGGGAAAACTATTTCTGGATGGAATTTTAATAATATAGACTGACATTAAAATATCCTTATGAGGGGCTGAGGAGATGGCTTAGTCTAACACACTCATTTTCACTGCAGGAGGACCCAAGTTCAGATATCCAGTACCTATATCAGAGAGCTAGATATGATCAAGTACAGATTTAACCTTGGTGTGGTAAGGATGAAGACAGGTAGAATCTAGGAGCGCACTAGCCTGGCTGCCAGTCAATCCTGTCATAGACTAGCCAGTTCAATGAAAGAAGGTGGGCGCATTCAAGGAAAGAACCAATTGTTGACTTCTGTCCTACACACACACACACACACACACACACACACACACACACACACACTTCTCTTGCTCACCATATTATATATCTTCCTGAGTTAGCTTTCATGACAAAGGGAGTAACCAGGGAAGATGACCTCTGTGCGTGGCTTCCTTCTCGTTGTTCTGGAATAGTAACTTGCAGAAACATTCCAAGGAGTTATCTCCAGCAGAATGCCACATGCCAGGTTTATTGTTTCTATTGGACACATTTCAGAACAGCCTGTGACTTTACAATGACTGTTTCCAGATCAGGCTCTATATTCTAGTTGACATTTTAAAAATTAGCCTTTCCTCACAACTGAAAGAGCCAGGACCCTATCTGCCCTTTCTGCTAATAGTTAGTAGGAAACATTAGCCACACAATGGCAGACATTGACCCAACTCACATTGTCCCCAGATAGAGAAGGGCTGAGCCTTCATTTGTCTGCAAAAGTAAAAGATTGGAGCTATTGACAAGGAGCGGTTGTTCAGGGCAGTCTCAGGTTATATTTCTACGTAGCACAAGGTGGGTCTGTAAAAGGATACTGCCAAGTAACCCCTAGAAGGAAGATGGAATAATCTGAATAATGTTTGGTTTTTGTAGCAACACTAGGGCAAAGATAAAATAAAAATGCATTTATAGTCCTGGAAAAAAGAAGGCAGTCATTATCTCCCTCATAAAACCAGCTGCTCACCCCCAAATGACATTTTTTTCTAGAATATTTTATTTTATCTTTGATCATTATAAATTACTCTTTTAAAGTTCTATTTTTTGCTTTTTAAGGTTCCGATTGAGAAAGCAGTTGGCACCCCTACCCATGAGGACTTACACAGGCTTATTTATTGAAAAACCTCTCAAGTACTTCCCTTTCCACCCGTCTGAACCCATCAGGGTTGCTCTGTGGAGCTGTCTTGTGGACAGTTATGGCAGAGTTGGCTAACCACCTTCTGGCGGTAGATGCAGCTTTCCATGGCTCTTAGTGCCAGATACATTTGCTTACTCAGAGTTTCACTTGACTCATAACCTTTTCTTGGGGTGGGGGGGGGATGTTTTGTGTGATTCTGAGTTACAAAGAGTTGACTGGGAAACTTAAGGGAGAAAGGGCTTAGGGAGGAAGATGGAGGATCAAGGGGCAAGGTGGCCAAGTCCTTATGCTGTTCTAGGTCTAGAGACAGAGATTTCACCACCACAGGTAGATCCTTTCACTGAGAGAAGGTGAAAGCGGTTCCCACCCCTGCAGAAGAGTCATGCTGGCAGGAGGAAGCTGCTCTTAGAAGCAGCTTGGCACGGTGGGCTCTTGTTAATCTGGCAACTCATTCCAGAGCCTCTAAGCCCCTGGAGACAAGGTCTCCTCCCCTGTTTATCCTGAAGCATCTAAAAATCCTCCGGAGGCATTGGAGGCATTGTATGAGCCAGCCTGAAGACCATAGAGCCCGGAAGCAGAGCGATCACTTTATTAGCAGCAATAACAATACTAACAAATAAATTACTAACGATAATAAAACAATCACCAGCAGTTAGGATTTTATAGATTACAGAGCATTTTCTCCTTCATTTTCTCATCTCAGATAATGGCCATTTGTTACAACCCTGCTGGCACTGAGAAGATTCAATACAATCATTCTCAGATCAAAGGAGGGATTTTCTCCCAGCCCCTGGGAGTGGTGGTAAAATGAATTGCCCAGGGTATTGGCTTGGCCACCCCAGAGAAAACAGGAGGGAGGGGAGGAATGAAAGGGAGGAGCTGGATATGATGCTATTCTGTGAAGCAGTTTGCTTCTTCCCCCTAGAATTTTAACTGTACCCTTGGGATGCAAGGGGCTGGATAAAGGATCAGATGGTCTTTGAATGCCGTACTGTGTTGAAACATAAAGGGACTTCATAAAAATCCTGGGTTGTGAAATATTAAATATTTGGCATGTGCTGTAGTTGTCAAATGAAATTAGTTATTTAAGCAGAACTCTCTAGCATGGTTTCCCTTTGTCCAGCGTTGGAGAAAGGGTTTGGTGAGGAAAGACTAAGCCATCTGAAGGCTAACTTGTGAAAAACCACTCCCCTGCAGAGAAACATCTGGAGACCTGGGAGATGGCTCCTCTGAAAAGTGAAGTGCTTTCATGAGGACCTGAGTTTAAGATCCCAGCACCAACAGGAAGGAGGGGCTCTGTGGTGCACTCCCAGTGCTGTGCAGTGGGGGTGGGGAGCTAGAAGAGTCCCTGGAGATCACTGGCCAGTCAGTTGTGTTCCAGGCTTTGTGAAAGACTCTGTCTCAAAATATAAGGTAGAGAGAGTCAGGTCCAAAGGAAACCCCAATTCCCCAAACTCTAAAAGGCAATACAAAGATCCAGAAATGAGCTCAACCTGGACAGCTGAGGATTTCTGGCAGCTAGATAAAAGGCAGCATTCCTCAGGAACTCCTGAAGCCAGTTCTCCTCTACCAAAGGGAGTCATTCCCCTTACTGCTGGCAGAAGGAGCAAATGGTCACTTGTGGTACCTATTTCACATCAAAGCTCATGCTGGCCCCAGGACCCCTCAGGACCCCATGTCCCTCCTATACATTTCCAAGTGCATGCTAGCCTCTTAGTCCTTCTCACCTCCTCCTCCACCCTGCGCTCCCTCCAGCTCACTGCTTTCCTTCCTCAGGCAAGCTCCCCCTTCTCACCTCCTCCTCCACCCTGCGCTCCCTCCAGCTCACTGCTTTCCTTCCTCAGGCAAGCTCCCCCTTCTCACCTCCTCCTCCACCCTGCACTCCCTCCAGCTCACTGCTTTCCTTCCTCAGGCAAGCTCCCCCTTCTCACCTCCTCCTCCACCCTGCACTCCCTCCAGCTCACTGCTTTCCTTCCTCAGGCAAGCTCCCTCTTCTTACAACCTCACTGTTCTTGCCTTGTTCCCTCTCTTCCCCAACCCCCTCTTCCCTCCCTTGCAGATAGCCCTGGTCAAGTCAAAACTGCCGGCCATGCTCATTCCGTTTCTTATCTGCTCCGGACTCTTCCAGATGCCCCAGGCTGTACTCTTAGAGCTACAATAAAAACCTTCCCTCTAACAGTTCCATGGAGTAGGCATGTCAGCAGTTTATGCAAAGAGTGATAGTGGAAGACACCCAGCATTGACCTTTAGTCTGTACCCACCTACACACCTCTGTCTTGTATACACACACACACACACACACACACACACACACACACACACACACAGAGAGAGAGAGAGAGAGAGAGAGAGAGAGAGAGAGATCTAGAAAAAAAGTTACTGAATTCTAAAAAAAAAAAAAAACAAAAAAACCAACAACATTAACAACAACAAAAAAATACCAAAAACCTAGAACCCATATCAAGTTCTCATGGTAGAGAGCTTTATAAGGATAGAGAGTATTTTTATTTTTTTGTAAGTTGCCATTGAGTCCAGGTAGGGAAGAAGGAAGCCAATCGACACATCTTGTAGATGGAGACTCAGGTAACAAGTCTCACTTCTCCTTTCAGCCAACTTTTCTACTCCCAATCAATCTCATACTACCCTGTATTGAAAGACAAAATCTTTTAATAAAGATTGTATTTGTTTTTAATTATGTGCATATGTGTGGGCATGTGCACATGAATGCAGGTGGACTCTGAACCCAGAAGAGGGTATTGGATCCTCGGGAACCAGAGTTATAGACAGTTGTGAACCTCCTGACTTAGAACGAAACAAGGATCCTCTGGAAGAGTATTTAAGTACTCTTAACAGCTAAGCCATCTTGCCAGCCTCAAGAAATTCATCTTTTAGGTAAAACTTCAGTGATAAATTTGTGAATGCAACACCAAAAAGTTCAAAGTACAAGCAGGTAACAATTTGAGATCAATCTCATGCTGGCTGGCTTTGCGCTGCGTTTAGAGAAAGTGAGATTACCATCCAGTGAGAAAAGTCACAGACAGGTTTTGCAAGATGCCACAACTTATGTTTCCTCACAGCTATGGAAGAGTAAAATTCTGGCTGCCCTCAGTTGCACAGTTCCCAGGGTGACAGACTGGGTGACACAGCCATGTTGTTCCTTGAGGCCATTCCACCCAGGACAGTAGATTTACATGCCTGGTGGCTAAAGAAAGAGGAAGAATGATGAAGCCGTGTTCTCAAGCAGATGCAATGGCAGACACACTTTGAAAGGAATGGTGTACCAGGCATGGAGCTGTATTGTTACAATCCAAGCACTTAGGTAGAGGCAGCAGGATCATGGAGTTCAAGACCAGCCCTACCACTTAGCAAATTTGAGGCTAGCCTGAGCTACATGGATCCAACCCTATGGGGCAGCGGGCGTGGGGAAATAAAGGGAGTGGGAGAAAACCTGCGTTCCACCAGAGTTCCGGTGCTCTGGGCAGGCAGACGCAGAGAACTGCCACATGCTCTCCACATGGCCCTAGGTGGGTGTCTAGTTGTGGAAAGCCACCCACCCCATCTCGAGGAGGTTGGACAAGGGGCAGTCCAAGGTCTCTGGGCCTCACGAAGGCCAGAGATAACAGGTTCTTGGTCTCCAGCATCCCAGGTGCCACTGGACACGGCAAAAGAGCTGAGAACAAAGTGGAGGACCTGTGGGCAGCTAGCCCAGCCTCAGGACCGAAGAAGAGAGGAGAGGGCAAGGAGAGAGGGCATGCTGGGTGGTTCACAAGCGGGGAGAGTCTTTGGTCTGGTCCGTGACTGAAGCGCTGGAAGGCAGGAAGGCCTTCCTGCCGGAGGTGAAACATGGCTTTTTTTTTTTTTTCCTCAAGACAGGGTTTCTCTGTGTAGCCCTAGCTGTCTTGGAACTCACTCTGGTTTTTTTGTTGTTGTTGTTGTTTTGTTTTGTTTGTTTTTTTGTGTTTTTTTGGTTGTTGTTGTTGTTGTTTGGTCTTTTTTTGGGGGGGGGGTGGTTTTTAGAGACAGGGTTTCTCTTTATAGCCATGGCTGTCCTGGAACTCACTCTGTAGACCAGGCTGGCCTCGAACTCAGAAGTCCACCTGCCTCTGCCTCCCAAGTGCTGGGATTCAAGGTGTGTACCACCACTCTCCAGCTTTAACACAGCTCTTTAGGGGAAAGCCTATCACATCATTCAAGCATAGCGGGCCTTGATGAGCGGAGACAGTCTATGGTTTTAGAGCTTTATTGTAGAAAGGCAAAGAGAGAAGGTAAAAGAAAGAGAGGGCAGGCCATGGCCACGTGGAGAGAAGGGGGGAAGGGAGGGGAAAAGGTGAACTAAAGATGAGAGTAAGAAAGGTGAGAGCTTATAAGAGAGGAGGGGCCAAGCAGCCCCTTTTATAGTGGGCTGTGCTATCTTGTAGTTGCAGGGTAGCTGTGGGGAGGAGAGTACCTGGCTATTGTCAGGTAACTGTGGGGGTGGAGTCTAGCTAGAATACCAGGAGTGAGCTTGGGGCTTTGTCTGTGTGACTGATAGTCACAGAATTATGGAGTTGGGGGCTCCCTGGTGTCAGGCACTTGTCTCTTGGAAAGTGGCTCACTGTTCTGTCCTTTGTAGAGTTTTCTACTGGATCTCTGGAGCAAGCCTCACTCAACCAAAACAGGCTGCCTTTCATGATCCCACACCACACCAAATAAAACAAAACAGAAAAACCTAACACAAAAACAGACTATAAAAGTAATGATGTGATTTCGCACACATGAGGTCTTGTGTGAAATCTAAGAATTGATTCCATATTCCCCGGGCTTGTTATAAGGTGCTTGCCCTAAGACTAACATGGCGTATTTATTTCCAGGCAAAATTCAACTTGAAAGCAGGATTAATTGAACACATCATTTCAGAAGATGTGGCTCCAAAAATGGAAAGAGAAGAGTTGACGTCTTTCCCGATCGCACCTTCTTTCCTACAAAAGTCACTGCTAACAAGTAAAATTCCTTCTGTTATCTCAAACATAATTCCTTTGGAAAATGAATGGGGAGTGAGGAGATGGATTAGTGGGTAAGCATACCTGGTATACAGCATTAAAGTTTAACTCCTCAGAAACCAGGCAGAATTTGGCTGTGGTTGAGTGTGGGCCTCTAGCCCAAGCCTTGTGGGGTGAGATAGGAATATTGCAAGCTGCCAATCTTCCTCCAGTCAAAAGAACAGAATAGCTGATGTTTTTCTCTGCCCTCTCCCTGTGTACCCACATAGATGTGAATACATTATATACATGACATATAACATAAGTACAGCACACACACACACACACACACACACACACACACACACACACACACACACGTGTTGCTCCTAGGATAATATCAACTCCTAGGACAGTAAGCTCATAGTCCAGGCGTATTCAATACCTGCCTTTGGAATGCTAACACTACTTTCTGTGTACCTTGCTGTGCTGTGCTGTCTTAGAAAGCCCGATGACATTAGTGTGCTGGTGGTCTAAGAGGGTTATGTTCTCAAGCCTTGCGGTTGTGTGTCTGTGAATGTGTGAATGCTCTTGTTCATGTGTATGGGGTGAATGTGCACTGTCTATCTTGAGTGTGGAGACGGCATTTGTTATGGGTCGAAGGGATGACCAGTGAGGCAAGAATGGGGGCCAGTGAGCCCCAGAGATCCTTCTTCTTCCCTCTGCCTCCAGGTTTGAAACATAATTATGGACCTCTAGGCCCAACATTGGCTGAGAGGCTGGAGCTCCAACTCACTGAGTCTTCTTCCCAGCCCCAGCCTCTGCCTTCAGTCGCTGTCCCATGCCTCCTAAGCTGGAGTTCACCTAGCCTGGTGATGCTCCAATTGTCTTTAGTAATCAGCACAAAGCCACCTTGCTCTGAGCTGCCTTGTGCATGCTGTAAGACATGTCTGGCCCCTGATCTCTGTTGTTTCCACAGACTGGTGAGATCCAGGACCACACCTGTTGGAGCTTGACTGTTCTTTTTTTCCAAGTCACTTCTGGGATTGTACTGGAGGTAAAAGTGAGGCCTATTGTTTCTGGGGCTTTGGAGGGGCTCACCTGACTCTGAATCTATAGACCCATCAGTGTAGAGAAAGAACTTCCTTTTTCTGGAGTTCAGTTAAGATATTGTATCCATAGAAAGCCAGAGCAGCTATTGTTTCCTCTTATTCTCCCCCTCCCCCAATTCGGATACTCACCAAATCTTTGATCCTAAATTCTTATTTTCTTCAAGCCAGCTGGAAAACACCACAAGTGGCAGGAAAGCATCAAGCCCCAATCTAGCACCACACACCAAGCCTGTGTACAAGCCTCTCCTTACCCTGCTCGTCACACGCTTTGCCTTCTCCCAGCTCAACTTTTATTTACTTTTTAAACAAACAGTCTTTTGAATTCTAACTTTGGTCCAGACTTTCCTTCAAGGTTATTCCCACAAGTCATGCCAGGGGCCTGTAACAGCAACACATTGTTACATAGAAATGCAATATCTATGTGATACCCTGGTCTGTACCAGAGGCACTACTGTGTCAGACAGATTTGGGTCCTATCCCTCCAGAAACTTGGGGTCAGGAGACACCTGAGTTAGTATGTTATATATCTAGGCATTATCAAGGAATGACTTATTGTCTCAGCTGTGCCTTTCCTGAGCATCTACCCAAAGACAATATTCTATTACAGAGAGAGGTGTCCCTTCACATCCACTGTTGCTTTATTCCTAATAGGAATTCGTCAGCCTAGCTGAACATTAATGGATGAATGGATCATGAAAATGTGGTCCCTATATACAGCAGAACTGTATTCAGCCACAAAAAAGGATATTATGCAATTTCAGAAAAATGGATGGAACTGGAAAACATTATATTAAGTGAGGTGACCCGGGACTGGAAAGAGAAACACCACATGTTTCCTCTTGTATACAGATCTTAGCTTCTAATTTTTTATATATGCAAATCTACATGCAAGTGGGGGGAGAGTCAATGCCAGGAAACCTGGAAGGTACCTGTGAGAGGGGGACAATCGCTCTCCGAAGAAAATTACCCTGTAATTAAATTTCAGTAAATGTTATCTATGCTCTATTTAGAGCCCCTCCCCCTCCAAGCCATGAATGATTGGATTAGCATCTGGCTGCTTATGAGATACTTTAAATTTCTGATTATGTTCAGTTAGGAACTGCTGTTCAAATTCACTTCCAGATGTATTGCCTCTTCTAATTGGCAAAGCTACTGGAAACACTGTAGTATTCTGTTCCTGCACATTTCTACATGGTTAACCGTTTCTTTGAGATTCATTTTTAAAAAAATCATTTTGATGAATTTTATATTTCATTAGGTCTCATTATATAAACTTAACTAATAAAAATTAAATGTATACAGAATAATATCTCACAAATGAACCCTAACTGTGTTGCTGCAGAAGATGTAAGCAGTTCCTTATCCTGTAAGGAAAAAAAAATGTACCAAGGTTTTAGCAAAACCTCCAGCAACGAGGCCCTCTCCGGACTTACCAGGACCAATGGCTTCCTACTCTTATGAGAATCCAATTGTAGTTTTCTCTTCATGTTGTTGCTCTTGTTAGCCTCATCTCAGGTGCCTGCTCTTCTTTCTGTCACTTATGTAACTCCCAGTCACCCATGCATGTGGCCTACCACATCCCTAACTCTGCCTACCAAAGCTAATCACTCCTGTGTGTGGACTCATTGCCAATCCCTGTTCAGTATCATGCTCTGCATGATTGTACAATGTTTCAGAATATACCTGTGTCCTTGAACACTGCGAATACTGTTGGGGCAATAAGCAGTTATGCAGTATTGATTTTGCATGTTTCTAAAATCTGGAACATTGTAAATTTTGTATTAAGACACATTTGTAGAAAGAAAGAGAGAAATAAACGAAGGAAAGAAGGAAGGAAGAGGAGGGGGAGGGAGAGAGAGACAGAGAGAGAGAGAGAGAGAGAGAGAGAGAGAGAGAGAGAAAGGACTTAATGAGGAAAATCAGCAGTGGTGGAGAAGATAGAAGCCAGCAGCACTTACTCATCACTCACTGCCAGTTCTCAGGCACAGGTCATGTGACTTTTATGCTTTTTGCTGGAATCTAAAATAATCCCCCATTACAGACCTGTGTTTTGCACAATAGACCCAATTGGTGTGAGGGAGGGGCTTAGCTAGCAGAATTGGGCCACTAGGCAGGAGCCTTTGAACTTTATAGCCTAGCCTCTGGTTCTGGCTACTCTCTGCTTCCTGGTGTCTTGCCTTCAGTGTCGTTACACCATGATGTGATGGACTAAGAACCCCTAAAACCATAAACCAAATAAACCTTTTTTCTCTTAATTCTTTTCTGACAGGGTTTTTTGTTTGTTTGTTTTTGTTTTGTTTTGTTTTTGGCACAGCAACATAACAGTAACTCCTACAGTGCATACACCTACTGTGAAGCAGGGAGAATATTTGCTCAGTTTTCAGTTTAAAGTTGTGCACTGGGCAATAGTTTTTAACTCTGCTTCTGCTTTGGTTGGAGTATCCTGCTGATAAGCCTCATGTCAGTTTTTCATTACGTAGATCAGTTAGTATTGATTCATCACGAGCCCTAGTCATGCTCCTCCGTTCTCATCCGACTTCAGGGAGCAGTGGACGGGATCCTGAAGGCTCTGGACCAGCTTTTCTTAGAATACTTCCAGCTAGAGGAAGAGTTCTAGGTGGGCCTTTGCTTTTCTCTGGAATGACAGAGTGTTGCTATTTGTCTTAATAATAAAGGAGTCTCTTTTGTTAGAAAGTCCTATCTTGTCCTAGGCTGAGTTTTCCTTTATCAGGTTGTCATAAATGTCTTCATATTTCTCAGACGGTACCTTCAATTCTCCAATATAATTACTGTTATTATTTTTAGATACAGGGTCTCATTCTGTTTCCCAGGTTGGCTCTGGCCTTGGGGGCTTCCATGTTCTACCTGCCTCAGTTTCCCAAGTAGTCACCACAGCACTTGGCTTTACTCTTTTGTTACTGAGATTCTATTTTCAATAGAAGACCATTCCATTACACATCTAGCTTTCATGTATGTGATTTCCTGCCTACCATGAAGAGACCAATGTCAGTCCTGTTGTCAGCAGCAGCAAGGTTTGTAGATGATGTTTACATGAGAAGAGAACATGGTATTAATAAATTCCTTCTCAAAAAATTTAGAATGAAACTTTTCACTTTGGCTCTTTATGGCAAATTATTAAGGATTGCTTTTAAGCTGATATTAAAAGGAAAAGAAGAGAGAGGGTGTAGAACAGTGGTTCTCAAACTTCCTTATGCTGTGACCCTTTAATACAGTCCCTCCTGTTATACTGACCCCAACCATAACATTATTTTTGTTGCTACTGCATAACTGTAATTTTCCTACTGTAATGAATCATAATGTACATATATAATATGCAGGATATCTGATATGTGACCCCATGGGGGTTAGGACTCACAGATTGAGAACCACTGGTGTTGAGGGAAAGGACTGGAAGAAAGGTGGGGATAAGGGACTGGAGCTCAAAGGCAAAGTGCCCGAATTAGAAGAATTTAGGGGTTTATTATGGAGCACAGAAGAAGCCACTGAGTCCACAAATTCTAACAAAGGAACAAACGACTTTCCAGTCAGGGTGACAAGCTCAGGATTGCTTCTGAAGCTCTAAGTCCCCTGAGCAAGGACACCATCCCTACAGCTTATTGCTTGTCTAAGTGGTGAGCTGATGCCTGGACGTACGTTGTGGAATGGGTGGTGGATTCATGGAGTTGAAGATTAGTGAACTTTGTCAGGTACCACACAGACATACCGAGTTGCAGTCAATTAGCAAGGCCACGGCTGTGGATCTGTAATCCTTGCTCCTTCTCCAGTGAGGCTATGCCAGTGTCTGGCAAATACAGAAGTGGATGCTCACAGTCATCTATTGGATGGAACACAGGCCCCCAATGTAGGAGCTAGAGAAAGTACCCAAGGAGCTCAAGGAGTCTGTAACCCTATAGATGGAACAACAACATGTACTAACTAGTACCCCCAGAGCTCATCTCTCTAGCTGTATATGTAGCAGAAGATAGCCTAGTCGGCCATCATTGGGAAGAGAGGCTCAAATGAGCTAAAAGAAACACCTTGATTTGAAGCTTGGCTAAAAACCTTAGCACCTGAGAGTTATTACTATCATCATCATCAACATCATCATCATCATCATTAAATTTATTTAGATCTCTGAATCACAGGTTCTCATCTTGTAAAATGTGAGGGGTTTGGACTAGACGTTTTATGTTGCTTTTGGTGCTGGGAAGTCAGACTTGAGATTTAACCTGAGTAGATTATTGAGTCTTGGAGTTACAATGTTCATGGTTCATAGTCTTTTCTTTTCTTTTCTTTTCTTTTCTTTTCTTTTTTTTCTTTTCTTTTCTTTTCTTTTCTTTTCTTTTCTCTTTTTTTGTGCGCTCACACACGTGTGTGCATGTGTGTGTGTGTGCACAAGGGAGCCCACACGTGCTTGCACAAACTCGTAGATGTGTAGCTATCTGGTTTACCGTTGTTGAGTGGAAATTTGTTTTTTTTTCTTTCTATCCCCCCAATCTGGCAGTTTGTCAAGTAAAATAATGATTCCTGGTTTTCAACTTCAGGGCCACTCT
Source organism: Mus minutoides (assembly GCA_902729485.2). Taxonomy (NCBI): domain Eukaryota; kingdom Metazoa; phylum Chordata; class Mammalia; order Rodentia; family Muridae; genus Mus; species Mus minutoides. The sequence goes on from LR749488.1 coordinate 3,609,644, forward strand.
GGGGTCCGGTGTCATACTCATATTGGTGCCAGATCTCATGTTCTGGTTGGGACTCTGGGTTCAGACTCCGAACAGTCCTGGGTCAGCCCCGTGGATGGGCTGGATAAGAGGCTGTCGGGTGGGGGAAGGGAAAGTGATTGATTCTGGAGGTTTCCCAGGGCCTAGCTCTATAGAGGCAGCAGAGTCAGAATTAGGGGTACCTTGTATCTGTCCAAGGATGGCCCATGATTGCTTGGGATTGGTTGGGAAGAGGGGCTGAGACATGCAGCTGAGGCTGGGACATGGTATTAGAAAGGCCAGAGTGAAGGAGAGGAGTCCCAGGCAATTGTGATGTGTGGCTTCCTAGTAGAGAGCAGCTCTGCATTAGGCAGGGGGTCGAAACAAGGAGATGGGTCATGTAGAGATGTCTGAGAGGAGTGTCTGAGGAGAGTGTCTATGGAGAGCTAGCAACCGCAAGGTCTTGGAAGTTACAGTAAGTCACATGCACAAAACCCAGCGCACAGAGTCGGAGTATCGGAAACTGATAACTCTTAACAACCCAGTGCAGGCACATTTCTGTTTTCTCCCGCTTTCATTATCTTTCTTCTTTATTTCTTCCCGTTATTTCTTCCTTTAGCCCACTTTCCCTTTTCTTGCACCATTGGCTACTTGAGAACTTGGCTTCAGAGACAACCACTTGGCGTTTGTTAAGGTCATCAGGACCAAAGTTCATCGGAAAGACTTGCAAGTCTGCTTTACTTTGACAAGAGTCCTTGCGTTTTATTTATACCCTAAGAAGTTTTCCTATGTGTGCATGGGTGCATGTGTTTATATGTGCATACTTGTGTGTGCATGCAGAAGCCAAAGGATAGCATCTGTCATCATCTACCACAGGGCCCACCCGCACTGCTGGATTACAAGAACATGCTACCACCGGCTTTCTCTGTTCTTTTTTATTTAGTTTTTTATTACATATGGTCTGAAGATTAGACTCAGTTCCTCATACTTGCAAGACAATCACTTTACTGACTAAGCTAGCTGCCCCAGTCCCCATTCGCCTTTTTTGGGCGGGTGGTAACAGAAGCATAAAGCATCAAGAAACCACTCACCATACCTTCCTGAATAAAGTTATATTAGAAGAAAAAACTCAGAGCACATCTGAGAGTGGGGGTAGCCCAAGAGTGAAGTCACCACTTACCAGACGAAGCCCGGTGGGTGTGTTTGCTTAGGGCATTTGTGCCTTTGGTCTCTGTAGTTCATGTGTGGGTCAGAGCTGCACAGTTCTTTTAATATGTATGTGAATATCTATCAAAATTTCACTGAACTAATAAATCTACAGCAGACATACTAGAAGATTTGTGAGGTAATGAACAGCAGCATTTGAAAACTGTCCTGGTTTGCAGGAAGCCCATGACAGTCAAATCTTATCCAGGTCTTGTGTGTAAGAGTAGTACTTTCCAGAGTCCAAACCTTGCTCCACAGAGGAACAGACTAGCTCATGGAATGCTGAATGCTTAGATGCAGGAAGGGGAGACGCTGGCTCCAACGCCCCACTTTAGAGCTGCTTGCTCTGGAATTAGAGATCCAGAAAAACCTCTGAAACTTGTTCAACAAGGCAGTTGCCGTGTATATATCAGAGTATGCCACCCCCATGGAATCTTAAAGCATATTATACACAGAGTGTTTGAAATTGTGCTCAAGGAAAGACAGTGGGTGGCTCTGAACCATCTTTTAAGGACTAATGCAACTTATTAGCACGAAAATCTCCAGGTGTGTCAAGGAGGAGACAGATCACACCCTTAGGTGCTGGCTGTGGGACTTTCCAACTCAGACTTGGATTTGCCTAGCACCGCTGAAGTAAAACTGTCCTCTAATAATATGGTGTATTTTCACAGTTGTCTGACGTGAATGGCTGTCAGCTGCTTGGTCGAGCTTCAGGTTACTGAAGGGTTAATACACATTCTAGTCTTATGTCCCTGCTCTAATCATTGTTGATTTTGGCTCTCTGGACAAGGAAGAGCTTGGTGTCAAGAAATTGATGTGATGATTTTGGTTAGGATTCTAAGCATCTAAGTATCTCTGAATGTGTATATAAGCCAGCACCAGGAGCAGAAGAGACTAGAAGGTCCCTCCGAAGAATGAAGGCCAGGATGTAATAAAGATCTTCCGAGACACTTTGATTTCACTGGGATCTAAACATCAAAATTGAAAGAGAAAAAAGAGGGATAGAGAGTTTATATGCCCCAATACAGGGGAACGCCAGGGCCAAGAAGTAGGAGTGGGTGGGTAGGGGAGCAGGGCAGAGGTAGGGTATAGGGGACTTTTGGGATAGCATTTGAAATGTAAATGAAAAAAATCTAATAAAAATTGAAAAAAAAAAACCCAGAATGATGGAAAGTGCTAAGGAAACATTTCAAGAGGTCACTTGAATGGTGATTGAACTCAGATACATTTTCTACTCATCCACAGCCACAGAGGATATCATCTGAATAGGACAAGAACTTTCTACCTAAAGAAAGTCAAAACAGGTTGCATTTGAATCCAGGAAGCTCCTCCCCTGTAGGCCCAACATCAGATGAAATTATCATGAGCAGGCTTACAGGTTACCAAAGAAACACGATGGCTTGAAGGTCCTTTCTGACATCTGGGCTCCAACTTAATCTTCATGTGTTGATGGAGTCTCCAGGTGGGGGTGTGAGAAGATTATCAGGGTGTGGACCCCACCATGGGACTGGCGGCTTTATAGGAAGAGAGGGCAAACTGACCAGTTCTTCCTCTACCTCAGCATATGAGGCCTTCTGCCCCTTTATGGGATAGTTTGAAGTACCTCACACAATGCTGACAGCGTATTCTTAGTATTTCCATCCTCCAGAACCATTAGTTAAATAAACCATGGTCGAGACTCTATGAGGATACACAGGAAATACTGTTAATCTCAGGACAGGATTAAAGCAAAGTTTCCTGTTGTCTATTTTGAGACAGGGTCTCCTTAAGTAGTCCTGTAGGTTACAAATTCGTCACTTTGTAGACTGGCCTTGAATTCAGAGAGATCCACCTGCTTCTGCCTCTCAGGTGTTGAGATTAATGGACTGAGCCACCATACCCTACCTAAACTTGGACATCCTGCACTGAGTTTGAGGGTTGGCTCTTCTGTGAGTGGACCAAGTACTGAAACATGGGTCCACGGAGATTGAATTGTTTAGGCAACTTGGTTGAAGGCCATATTGAGGGAGAAGATAACGGAAATGCCACCTATTTCTCCTGCCTAAGGCCATCACTAACTCTGGGGAATTTTCTGCCAGATTTGTTTCTGTCAGAACTATGTTGCTCTCTGTGAGTGATTCGTAATTTACTGGATACTTTTAAGCTTGAGCTGTTAAAAATCCATCTTATTTTGAATATTTTAGTATATATATATATATATATATATATATATATATATATATATTATTTGTAAGTATATTATATACAATTATATATAGTATATATTTAAATGCAATAAAATTCAAGAAATACCTAAAATTTTAAAAATCTCTTTGGTTTATGTTAAGGAGAACTGTCTGAGCTAGGAATACCTGATAGATATTTAATTTCTATCTTTGGATCTATTGACTATCTTTCATTAAAAAATCCCTAGGATGGAGATGTCTCATTAGAAGCCGTCTCTTATTTCCCCTGTGTCCTTTTTACCTCCATCTGGTTAGGCACTTTGTTAGCTCATTATTCTGTGGTCCAGCATCAACACCCCTGTTCCACCTCCTGCCTCCAACAAATGGTTAAAATTCTGCTTACTCTCTTCCCATAATTTACTGTGAAATTCTTGCTGGCAGCTATTACTAACCCACTCCTGTGTCTGGACCCAGGCATCACCCTGAGATTACATCATGGCTTTTCATTTTGATTATATTTCTGATACAGCTGCTCTCTGAACTTTATAGGCAGGGTCCTTGTCTTTTCAACTGTGGTATCTTTATGGCTTAAACAGTGTGGCAGTCCTGTGGTCCTCTAACAAATGCCAAGTGGAAGATTGAAAGGGTAAGCTGTAGCATCGGAGGAAGCTATTTTTACATATCAGAAAACGGAAGTCCATTCTTTTTTCTTTTGGCAGCATGCCAGATAAGACCGCCTCCTACCAAACAATACTTTAAAAAGCTGTGTAAAATATCACCACCAGCATTGTCTCTGCTGTGTACAACACTTTACAGTTAGTGTGGACCAAACTGACATGGAAACGAGAGCCATAAGATGACTAGACTCCCACTGTCTGGGATTGCTGAATAGTTCTGGACAAAACCCCAGCTTCAGACATTTAGGTGAAGTGGGCACGGAACCCAGGCCCAGCCTTTGTGTCTGGACAAGGTGGGAGCTGCAGTGTTAGAAAGTGTCTGACTTTTCTGAAATGGGGACATGAGAAGGAGTTGCTAAGGAGTTGAGTTTTTTTCAGTGTGAGCTGCTCGGAGAAACAGAGGACAGTGTGAGCTGCTGGGAGAAACAGCATTATCTGAGGATTTACAGCGGGGAAACTGCGTCCACATCCTCCCTCTGATTTACAAAACCCAAACCTAAGCTATCTACGTGATGCCATTATCATACGGGGCCCAGCAGAGGCACTGTAAATTCCCATCCCAAGGAAGATTTCAACTCTTATCCACAAGACTGCTACACATGGACACGGTCATAACACTGGGGACGCTTCTGCCATCGTCACCATTTCAGAGGACCTGTGCCTGCATTTTACAATCATACCCTATAGCCCCATGATGTTCCCACTTCAGTGTCCCACCTGACTTCATTTCCAAAGACAAGTTACACCCAACCTTTGGATTGAAATTGGGGACCCCTGTGCTGAATTAGGGAAAGGCTGAAAGAAACTGAGGAGGGTGACCTGAGCACTATCAATTCTCCCCTGAGATCTCTCAGCACTGAAACACCAACAGGGCAGCGTACACGAGCTGGTTCGAGGCCCCCAACACGTATATAGCAGAAGACTTACTGGTCTGGCCTCAGTGAGAAAAGAGGCATCTAACCCTCGAGAGACTTGAGTCCCCAGAGAATGGGGAGACCTCAAAGCAGTGGGGACAACAGCCTCTTGGAAACTGAGATGGGATGGGAGTGAGGGTGGGGAGGGTAGGATAGGTGGGAAGAGGGGAAGGGGATGGGATGAACTGTGGAAGGGCAGACTGGGAGGTGGACAATAACTGTATTGTAAAAAATAAAAGTAATTTAAAAAGAAAAATCATTAAATAAATCAATAAATCATAATAAAAATGAATTTTAGTGACAGAGACCAGTGAGAGCAAAGCATTAATCTGCCATGTATGGCCCTTTGGGTAGTTGAATTTTTGGCAAAAGGATTCATAAATAAATTTGTTTTATCCTCCCTTTTAAAGTGGATCGAACACATACTTTCTCCCTTGATAAATGTTAGCAAAATTGCTATAACATAATTGCCATATCCAGGATTTTTGGGGTATACCCAAGTCCCTATCAATTTAAGGCTGATTATCTGTGAGAGAACTGTAAAACCTCAGACACAATAGGGACTCACATCAACCTTAAGCAGAGCCCTGAGAAATCCCACTTCATGCACAATATATGGGGAGGAGTTCATAGACGATTTATTATTTTCTATAATTATCTGCTTAATATACAAAGCCAATGGTATCAGGACATGCTTCTTTAAAGAACTATGCATCTATCTATGTTCTTATGGATATGTGGAAACAGTCTTGTGGCTGTGCAATCTCCCACTTACTACAGACAATGGTTTTTGATATTAGAGGTAAAACTCCATATGGCCTTGTGATGTTTAGTTTTGACAACTTGACACACTCAGGAATCATCTGAAAAGACATTCTCAGAGAGAGACTTTAGATCAGGTTGGCCTGTGAACAGACCTGTGAGGGATATTTTAAAATATGTTTAACTAAACTGGGCACACCTAGCTCGTTGTATGGCCAGTAACATTTCTTGGGTTTGGGCCCTGGAATCTACAAGGGTAGGGAAAGGGAGCTGATTTCTAGGCATGGATTCATTTATCTCCTGTCTCTGCTTTTAGATGTGATATAACTGGCTGCTTCACACTCTTGCCTTGACTTCCCCACAAGGATGGACTGACTGGAACCTGGAATTGTAAGCCAAGCCCTCTCTCCCCTAGGCTGGTTTTATTGGGTAGTTTATCACAACAACAGAAATGAAACCAGGGTTGGTCTTCATGTACATATGAAAAGATCCAGTATGGGGGTACTAACTACCCCAAACAAGTCTGTAAGTTGGTCTCCAACTGGCTTCTAGGAAGACGAATTCTTTGATCCTTCAGTTAATACCTGAAAATAACTGAGTCTGGGGTTGGAACAGAGAACATGTCTGTAGGAGACTTTTTTTGATGTTTCTCCCTCATGGCGATGTGACAGAAAGGTACGGTCAAGATTCTTGAGGAGATAAATGTTTGAAATGATATTCTATCAGCTCTTAGAGGCCTTGGACATTGCTAAGTAAGGCCAGTTGTATGAAGGGCAAATGAAACTCAGTTTTTCCAGTGTCTTGTCTGTCGGGAAAGAAAACATAGCACCATGTCTTCACTTCTAATATGATATGATAAACACAGAAAAGGAAAAGCATTCATTTTCTTTAATATTCCATGAAGGTATTTGAGCTGGGTAATATTTTATTGTCTGAGAGTATAACAAATGTCTGTGTCATTTCTCAGTAATGAAACCTGTCAAGGAGTGGCCACTGCTTGGGAAAGTGAAGTTTAGAAAGCATGCTTTTGCTAATAAATCATACGATGGAACATAATATGGTGTGAGGATGTTAAACAAATAACTGTATCTGCAGATGGAACCTGAGTCTAACGGGAAACACACGCTGGTTTTGTTTTGTTCTCAACCTCACCCCACGATGGCACACACTCACATGTGCTTCATGCAGGCATACCATGTCATGCTCAAAAGACAGGGATATGCCACCTCATGACTTAAAAAAGCAGGCTGGTGACAACAGTGACTTAGGTTTGGTTCCCTCTGCCCTGATGTCCTTTTTATAGATCTCCATGATGCATTATTTGCCACTTGTCCAGCGTAAATATTTATATGAATTAAACTTTCTTATTAAAATTTATCAGAGCAGGATTTACTACAAAAATGGGTATCAAAAACCAGTGTCCCACTAGCACTCAAACAGCACACGGCCATTTATGCTGCTCAGAAGCTCTGGACTCGGTGTTCTCCTTCATTAAAATTCACAACTTCTTTATTTCCTCTTTGTTTCTTAAACTTGGAGGGAGGTAACCTGTAGCATGCTACTCCCTACCATCTATAGGGATGCATTTCTATACCTCTGAATTTAGCCTAAACTCCTGAATGGTATAAAATATACATAAGACAACTTAAAGTTTTGTATATTTATAATTCATTTTAATCTGTAAATGGGCATAGTAATTCATTAATAACAACCAATAACGAAACAGGACATGATAATAATGGGCTGGAGGAATACCATGGGTGTACTACCTCTCTCTTCCCTTTTTCCATTTCTGAGCCAACATTTCTTATTGTTTTGTCCCTACCCCATTTTTTTGTGGGATGCTGTTTAATGATGTCATATCAATGTGTTAAGAATAAGTGTAATGAGTGATGCCCCTTAGGCTACTGTACAAGGGTCATTTGAGTATAATGTCTGCACTGTAGTTGGTTTTACAACCAAAGTAGCACCTAGGTGACTAGTGGGGATGCTGCCCCCGCACTGGAGAAGGGATGATTCCTGTCCTCGGTGGAACAGAGCTTATGCACCACTGTACAATGAATTACGGTGCATTTAAAAAGAAGCGACTTTTTTGTTTTATTTCTAAAAACTGCAGGCTCTTAAAAATCTATTGTCTTCAGATTCTGGTAGGCTGTGGGTAGCAAAAACCATGCAAAGCAAGACAAAGGGGGACATGTGCAGATGGGGACTGCAGTCTCTTTACACAGCGTGCACATGGTCAGTGTGTGTGTGTGTGTGTGTGTGTGTGTGCGTGTGTGTGTGTGTGTGGTAAGTATTCTGGAGCTAATTCTTTCTTTCTGCACTATAAACCCCTTGACAGATGCTGGCGTTGATATGCAGTGTTTCCTTTAGCCAAGGCAAGCATCTGGGGTCATTCTGGTGCTTTTGTGTTTGCTGAGGCTGAGTCTACCTATTTATGGTCATAGTGAACTGTGTGCATGCGTGTGCTGTGTGCGTGTGCCCTGGGGGTTGGGGAAGACCTACCATCAGCAGGTCTGACAGTGTTTTCTAAATGTTATTTCTGTTGGCAAGGCCTTATCTCAGATGAAGTGTTAAGCCAGTGAGCTGCCACAGAGAAGTATGATTTTGTAAAATTAGAGAGGTTAAAAAAAAAAAAACCACAATTAATTCCAGACCCTCAGGCAAGGGTGATGAAGTAACTAGGGTCTTTGTTCTTGGAGATTATCAAATATACCATATTTTCTTCCGAGCAACATCAGGCCCTGTTTGACTCTCCTCTGATATGTATGTAGATAGTTGTAACGTGGACAAGGCCACCCCAGGGCTACACATTGGAGTCCCTAGGAAGAACCTACCAGCACTTGTAAGCAGATTGCTTTCTCCAGCTAAACCTAACCCTCAGTGCCCCGCTGTGTCACAATTTTCAAAACGACTATCGAACTGTTACCTAGAACTTTTACCCAAACTCTTCTGCAAGGCAGCCAGGTAGAGCCCCAGTGAAAACCCCTGAAACTCCCATCAACACGAAGATAAACTTTACCCACAAGATGCCTTATGTTAAGAGAAGGTGTGGTAAGTCTTGAGAGAGGTACAGACTAGGTACAGCTTCGCATCTGCCACTGGTCTCATTCTGGGAGCCGGCACGGCACGGGGAGAGGAAGCCTGAAAGCCAAGCTCACCACTTTGAGCCAACTGAGGTGTTCAACAGCACACCAGGAGTTTCCAGAGGCACCTGGACACCAGGAAAGACCATTTTTATTTTGCTACTGGGTCTCAACTCTCCCTATTCTTTAACAAAAATTATACATACTGATCATACAGATGAATCAGATGCAATATAAAATTTCAAGCCATGACTACCCTCCGCTATTGCCATATGAGAGTACGTGGTATGGCCACCATCTTTCCTCTGTCCTTCCTTCACAGTGAAGCTGAGCCTCTTCTGATCTTTAGCTGTTTTGGGATGGTTAGTCACCTCTTCTCATTACCTTCAGTTCAACAGAACCCCAGAACTAAGCTCTCCTAGCTATGCGTCCCTTGACCAACCTCTTTCAATCCCTGTGCAGCCTTCTCCAGCTAATGCAATGTGTGGTTCTAGGCCCTACTTCTATAGGATCTCAGTTCTCTTTGCATTTTCTAAGAGTCAGCCACTTCCCCAATGATTCTGGTGCCAATTGATGTCTGACTGTATTTTTAAAATGCAGATCTAGGCGGTAGGAATCCTTATTACTACAGTAGGATCAGTGTTATGTCTGACTGTATTTTTAAAATGCAGATGTAGGCAGTAGGAATCCTTATTACTACAGTAGGATCAGTGTTATGTCTGACTGTATTTTTAAAATGCAGATCTAGGCAGTAGGAATCCTTATTACTACAGTAGAATCAGTGTTTCCAGACCTCAGTGGACAGCCATGGAATTATCCCTGTCCATCGACTGATGCATAGCGACACATCGTCTCTCTCTGCATCACGCACACCGTCTCTCTCTGCTTTGCTTTGGTTAACACTGGCATCTCTGACTTCACTCTAGCCTACTGTCATCTCTACCTTCTCTCCTCCTTGTTTGTGATGTTCTTCCCTCACAGTGAGAATCCTGGCTCTCGCCCTCTCCAATATATTTATTTATCTGTTCAAGCACACACAGTAGGAACCCAAGCTGTTTCAGAGTTTCTGATGGGTTCCTAGTTCACTCCCATGAGTGTAAAGCACCCGGTGGAGATGTGCTTCTTTTATAATAGAGTTAGCCCATTGCATTTGTGTTTTATTTTGGGCTCCCCTTAACAACCTCACAGACTTTCCCCCTTTATTAATGTGTAGTGAAGTCTATGCTTTGTGGCTCACAGTTCTACAAGATCAAACAAAAACCTGTTTCCATAGTAACCTTCATCAGGATGGTGCCATCTTGTCAACCCTGTGTTTCTGCCTGGTCCTTCCTTCCAGTCATCCATGTCTCACAGGTCTTGACTTCAGAAAACCTGACCTATTTTCTTTCCCTAAAGATTACCTTGTTAAGATTGTTGATTGAAGAAATGTGTGCGTGTGCTTGTGAGTGTGTGTTAGAAGCATCTCATGTTGGGTATTTCTACCTTAAAAAGTGCATTTGACGGTGTGTCCATGTGATTGCTGAAACCAGCACTATGTCCCTTTTCATGGCCAAGTAGTGCGTTATGGCGGATGGATCGTGCTTGAGTTGTCCTTGTGAAAACATGCTGTTTGCAGTGCAGGGTGATCATGAATAAAGCCACTGCAGGCATTTGAATAAATACACTATAAAAATAAGCTTTCATTCATCCCAGCTTGGATTTTTGGATTATATGGCAAAAGACATTTAGTTTTATGAGAAATGGCCTAACACCACAGTGAACGTTTTTTATTTCGCTACCAGCATGAGCAATCTGGTTGCTTCGAGTATTTAATACTGAATAATAGAAGCACTTAAAATTCAGCCATTTTTGTGGGCATATAGTTATTTATAATTGTGACTTTAATTTTCTGAATAATTAATGAGTGTACGCTTTGGTGAAGTGTGTATTCATAGTTACTGTATGAGTTTAACTGGGCAGTTCCTCTTCTTGTAAAAGTTTAAGATTTTACATATAATGCACAGATGTCCTTTGTCAGAGAGATGGCTGTAAAGATTCTCTCATTCTGTGGATCTCTTTACTTACTTAAGACTGTTTTCACTTCATAAAGGTTTCACTTTTGAAAGATCCCATGACAACTGATCTTTAAAAATGTATTGTGTTCTGTGTCACATAATATACTTGTTGCCTGACTGAGAGTCAGAAAGATATTTGTTTATAATTTTTTTCTGGGAATTGTGTGTATCATGTACTCCAGTGATCTGATTGAGTGACTGGATGGTTGGCTTGTTGGCTGATTGGTAATCATACGTATTGAGTACAGAGCCTACTGATGCACATTTTATTTAGATTTGATATAAAATTTAAAGTATAGATGAAGGGTTCTCCTTTTGTCTATAGGTTGTGTGGTAGGCAGAACTAGAGATAAAACACGACCTTCCCTTACCCCTGGCTGTGGCTGTGATAAAATAATACACTGTCCTTGTGTTAATCCAGAGGCTGAAAGGGCTACGCTGCCACATTTATAGCATGTTTGTGCAGTTCCCTTTGTGCTTAACTTGGATATTCAGATTTGGGGGGGGGGGTAAAAAGAGCTCGATGGAAGTCAAGGTGAAAGTCAGATTCTAAGCATAAGACTTGACAGAGTCTAAGAAGATGGAGGTTTACTTGAGAGGCTGGGAAGCTGCCTTCCTGAAGCCAGAAGGAAGAGCTCACCTGGGTTCTGAGACTGTCAGGAACTGGGTTGTGCCAAGAGGGCTGTGAATTTGCAGACTGTCCCTCAGAGCCTCCAAGAAACACCCAGTCTACTCAGCGCCCTGAGTGCAGCCTGAATCTGCATGAGAGAATCTTCTGACCAGGACCATGGGAGTTTGTACTTCGGATATTTATATTTGTATTTATTGTAAATACACGTGTGTGTAATCCCTCTGTGTCTGTATGTGTGTGTGTGTGTGTGTGTGTGTGTGTGTGTGTAGGTCTGAGGATACTTCAGTTCATCAGGCTTGGTGGCAAATACCTTGGCATCTCACTGGGTCCCTCTCCCATCTTGCACTTCTGAAATAAATACCACCAGATTTTGTCCTCATCCTTTCTATATATTGTTGGACTTCATTTTCTCACGTCTTGTGTTGGGGTACACCACCCGCGGCCTACCCATGAACCGAGTTCCCTGGAAGGTGAACCGGGGCTGAAAGAGACCAGATGGGGAGAGAAAGCAAGACGCTAAGACAAAGTCCCTCTGTTCAAAGCATCTCCAAGTTTACTATAGAATCCTTGGGTTATATGAAGGTAGACTCCACCCTGCAGCCAGTCCCATGCAGGTGCCTGGATTCAGTTTGCAGGCGCCTGGATGCAGCCCGCAGTCCAGTGAACTGTGTATTGTCTCAAGGTTATCTCAGCAGGAAGCAGAATCTGGGGGAAGCACGGCTGTAGGTGGCTTCAGGTGGCCTGCCTCAGTGGTGGCAGGTCTGCTCTCAGTCTGAAGCAGGCTGCAGGAATACAGTATCGTTGAGGATTCTGTCTGTTCGCAGGGGATTTTTGCCTGTAAGAAGTCTGAATATGAGACAGACGGGTTTCCTTTAGTTTTTGTGCACAAATGCTTTTACTGGTCGTTTCTTTTGGCCTTTCTGTATGTTAAGTTCTGAAACCAGCTTGACACCATCTACAAGAGATTTCTGAGACTGCCTTTAATCTAGAGGTCCTTCTGGAAAGGTGACATTAACATTGAGTCTTACAATTTATAAATAAGTTATACCTTTACACTTATTTCAATGTTCTAATTTTTTTCTTTTCCTATAAATTTTGTATATTTTTAAGTTTTGTACCTTTTTATAACATATCAATTCTGAGTACATAATTTTTAACCATTGAATATCCCATTGTTGTTAATATATAAAAATGCAACCTGCTGTTCTGCATTGACATTGTATCCTACAATCTTGGTAAACTGACCTATTAAAAATATTAGTAGATTCTCTGGAATTCTTTATATCAACACATGTCATCTATAGAAGCAGTTTTTCTTTTTTTTCTTTTTCTAACTGGTATGCATTGCATTTCTTGTTTATTTATTTATAACATATTCTTGCATGTGTATATTGAATATTTTCTGCCTCTTGACTCTTTCCTCTCTACTCTCTTTCATTTCTTCCCTCCCTCCTCTCCTTAATCTTCTTTGTCTCTCCAGGCAATTTCACTCTATTCTCATTTGATGTGTGTATGTGTGTGTGTGCGCATGTACATGTACCTACATACACGTGTGCATGTGCACATATGTGTGTCTGTGTGTATAATTTTATTTGACTATAGAAAATTGTGGAATGGTAAAACCATGCCAGGAAGCTTGATAAGGTAGAGCAGGTCTGGGACCCAGGACACTTGGTGGGCACACCTGAGACTTAGGTGACTCCCCACTCCATGCCAGATTCCTGGCCTGGAACACATGCCACACTCCATACATAAGAAAATGTGATTTGTGGTCACATAGGCCCAGAACAGAGTTCTCCATGCTAATGAGGTTCCTAGAGGCCCTGAGGGCTTAGCCAATAAGCTTCCCATCTCAGACAATCCTCCCTGCAAAAGGTATGTAATCTCATGTCTACCCTGAGAAGTAGCTACGGTACTGTATGCATCCATTTTCCAATAAGCAACAGCCGATAAGCAATATTGATAAATGTGGATAGTCTCTTTCTTCTACCACCGCCATGGGGAAAGTGGAAAGGACCCTCACCTACTGAACCACAGCTAAATCTTCCATAGAAGGCCTCTCTGTACTTCCAGACTGCCTCTGCCACGCTAAGAAAAATCACTGCTGACAGGAGCTGGAGTTCCGCTTTCCCCCTGCCTCAGGCTAGCGGCCAGTCTGCAACCCACGGGCTCCTGACTCCTTCTTGGGTCTTCCAAGGCTCCCAGCTTAGTGTGATGGTCTCCAGTTATATAGGCTTTCATGCAAATAACAGAACCTCATTTTTCTTCATGGCTGAATACGTTCCCACTGTGCACATAAGTCACATTTTCTTATCTGTTGCTCTTATAGGATCCATACGTTAATTCTAGGTTGTAGCCATTGGGAATAGTGCTGCAGTCAAGATTGACCTGCAAATAGCTCTGTGACATGGTGACTCTATATCCAGCAGGTCAACACAGAAGAGTGGTATAGCTGGAGCATAAAAAACATCTACTTGAAGTTCGTTTTACTGCATTCTTTTGCCTATGGAGAATCTCAAATTATGCTACAGCATTTCCATGAGAGAACACACTTAGACTCTTACCAGCAAATGTGGACATTAGGAATAGTATTTTTCCTTTCTTCTTTTCTTCCCCCTTTCTTTTCTCCTCCTTTACCTCCTATTCCTCTTCCTCCCCTTCCTATCTCTCCCCACCTCAAGTGTATAGTCAGGTCTAATATACAACTAGTTTCAGTTTCCTCATATTTTAATATCGCTAATGTTCTGAATTTCGCCTACTTCTTTTTTGCATCTGTCAAGATGAGCACATAACCGTCCCTTATTTAGTCCACGTATAGCTCAGAGATATTGTGAGTTTGGCTGTAGATCATTGTGGCAAAGTGAAGCATTCAGTAAAACAGTTAAAATACTTCGTGTTTCCTTGCAGTTATAAAAGTTATGCTTACACTAGAGTGTAGTCTATCATGTGTGAAAATAACATTTTGTCTGTATGCTTGTAGCATTTGAAAGTATTTCTTTGTGGAAAATGCTGCATATTCCTTGGGCCTGCAGTGTGGTCTACTCATTTGTTGGCGGAGGCTGCTGCCTGTGGACTGATTGAACTGATTGAGGAGGTGTGGCTGCAGCAAGCTGGGATGGTGGGGCAGTTTCCTCAAATACAACAGCAGTGAGGTTTGTCACATCAACCGAGTCTTTCTCTTGTGAAGCATTTCCCAGTAGCATGCAATTCTGTTGAATGGAATTTAGCGTACCGTAGACTTCCAATCCTTTCCACGTCTTACTGTACTTTACTAATGAATTCTACAAAGTGATCTAAGTCTTTTGCTGGTCTTTTGTTTTCCCTTGGTTTTGAGGGAGGGTCTCCTACGGCCCAGGCTGTGTAACTATCATGTAGCTCAAGCTGAGTTTGAACTCCTGCTCCTCTTGTCCTGAGATTGTACATTACCCAGCATGCCCAGCTACTCTGAACCTAGAGTTATCACTTCAGCAGCAGTCACAGAATCCTCAATAGGAATAGATTCCACCTCAGGGACAAACTGCCATAGCTCACCTAAGCAGTTCAGCTCCTGAGTTCCATCCTGAGATGCTGCCACCCCATCCTCTCATCCTGAGACGCTGCCACCCCATCCTCTCATCCTGAGATGCTGCCACCCCATCTTCTGAGGTTGCTCTGTTTCTCACCCTGCCTCTGCCACACCATCCATGAGAGCAAGACACCTCCATGTTTTCTAAACTTCCGTTGGCCTCCGATGACTTATCTATTTCCAAATTAAAAAAAAAAATACATGGCATGAGAGTTTCAAACATGTCTATGCTTTGATCGTTTTAAATCTCTGCTACCTGCAGTTCTTCAGGATCTTCTCCATGCCTCCTTCCCTACTGCATATTCTTTTAGTCTTTTTCTTCTATATCTATAATGTGCTAAATCCAAAATTAGTGCTACCCAAGTGTGCATGGATGTGAAGCCATCCACTGGAGCATGGCCAACCCTCCCGGAGCCACACTCCTGAAGGAAACTGACTGTCACTCCCCCAGAAGCCGTCAACTATAATAATAATAGTTCCTTGTTGACGGGTAGGCCCTATTGAGCCCCTTCCCACTAAATCATAGGCTTTTAAAAAGAATTTTAAAATTATTTTTATTTGAGTGTGTGTGTGTGTAGTGTATCTATATTCATGTCTTGTGTCATATCCATGTCCACAGTACTCAAGGAGGCCAGAAAAGAACACCAGATCTCCTGCAGCTCTGGTTATAGACTGTTATAGACTGCCCAATGTGAGTTCTGGGAACAGAGCTCTGGAAGAGCAGCACGTGTACTTAGCCACCAAGACAACTCTCTACGCACATACATCATATTTGCAATGACATGTACAGGGGCTTATCCTTCTTAAAAGGGTTTTAATTTGTCTTGCCCATCATCTACCAGATAAATCACTGTCTGTGACAGATATATCCTTGTAAGATGTCTCCCTCCATCTCTCCTCTCCTTCCTCCCTTTTACCCCTCTCCCTCCTTCCTTTCTTCCTTTCCATTTGCACACACACACACACACACACACACACACACACACACAGATACAGTTGTGAGTAGGTCTCACTATAATCCCTAGTCAGCCTTAAAGTCATAATCCTTCTGTTTTTGCCCATCTCTTGCTAGAATATAAAATTCACTAATCTGATGCAGAATATACTTATTATCTAGTAAGACTTGGAGATTGAAATTACTTCTTTCCTTATTTTAGCTAATTAATTTATTAAATATTTCTGTTTATGTATGCATGTCTACGCCTGTTTTGTGTTTGTGTACCATATGCATGCAGTGCCAATGAAGGCCAGAAGAGGGCACCAAATCCTCTGGAACTAGAGTTAACAGCTGTGAGCCAGTCTAAGCTGGTGACAGAAACCTGACCCTTGTGCACCGTGTTCTCTTAGCCACTCACCCTTATCTTCAGCCTTCTGACATCACTTACTGAGCCCAGGTTTCAGAATGGATGTTGCAGACAGCATTAATCCCATTGCACATTTCCTCCAAAGCTTGAGGGCTGGCTGCCTTGTGGAAGAGAGAACACAGTTTTACACACCTCTTTTGCTCAGAAAGCAGAATGTGTAGACAACTACCCTGCCATGTTCAGTACCCACACTGAACTGAGAGCTGCCAACAAGACTTTGCTGTCCCATCCACAGAGCCCAAGCAGAGTGAACTTAATACAATTCTTCAGGGCACTGAGCTTCTGGGATACACATGAGTAACTGTTCCTGAAGCTTTGATGGCGTTGTCTTCTCTCAAAATATGTAAACTCTACAGGCTCCTTCCAGTAGAAATCTGTCCAACTGCAGTAGAAATCTGTGGGTGTTTGTGGCCATTTTCATCCCAGATCAGACCTGGAGCTACTTCGCCACAGCCTCCGCGTCAGCATCTGCTCTTCATTTTGATTTTTACAGCGTTGATAGCATCTTTTGGTATACCTCACACACCAGCCTGTTCTAGCTTTGGAACTTGTTTCCCTTGGTTTCTCCACTCACTCAGACTTCCTGAAAAATCAAAAAAAGTTAGATTTTAGCCTTGGACTAGATTTTGACCTCTGACATGGCTTGATCTATAAAAAGCAAAAACCAACTAAAACTTTTTTCCAAATCAGCAAAATGATTCTCAGTTTCTTAGCATCTGGGTCTCCACCTAAATAGCACGTTTAATTAGAGGTGTAACCTCATGTGGATCTTTTGATACATCTTCCTCACTAACAGCAGTTCTAGCTTTTTATTTTAAATTCATTTAGAGAAAGAGACATGAGACTCTTTGTTCCACTTGAATCAGAGGCCATCGTGCGGTTATTAAGTGTCTCAATCTCAGTATAATTGTCTTTCAAGGAACAGAGAGGCCAAGGAGGGGACAACTCCCACATTCTGGTGCAGCAGTGTGAATCCATACAGCATTTGTCCATCGAGTTCACCTTCTTATTAGGTGGCTATTAAGGTACCCTCAAATGATTACAATGTAGTGTCAAAGACAAGTCACCAGAATTGATAACAATACAAACGTCAAAAATATGAGAATTACTGAAATATAACAAATTCTGTTGGAAAATGATACCAACGGTCTTTATAATGAAGGAGCTTTACAAAGCATCCCGGGAAAGCATGGGTTCTGCATAACTCAGTAAGACAAATCTCGATAAAACGAGGTGTACGTGTAGCTGGCTTGAGAGACAGTGCTGGATTCTCAAGTGCTCAGCCAGGCCAGAGTCTTAGGAGAATTAAATGTTTTATTACTTATTTTTGTATGCCGTGGGGTATGTGGACATGCCACAGTAAGGAGGTCAGAGACCCACTTATGGGATTGCTTTTTCTCCTGAGGGATGTGGGTCCCAGGAATTAAACTAAGGCCATCAGGCTTGGGAGCAGTCATCTTTGCTCACTGAGCCCTCTTGCTCAGTGATTGGAACAAATTTGGTCATGATGCATCTGCTTTTGTTTTGATGCACTTTATCCTTAATATTCTTGAGTACTTTCACGTTTGAATTAATCAAAGATGTTGACATGTACTTTTGTTGTTTAAGAAATCATTTTTTGTTTGTGTGTGTGTGTGTGTGTGTGTGTGTGTGTGTGTGTGTGTGTGTGATGTGTGCAAGTATCTGCAGAGGTTACAGATAGGTGTTGGGTCCCTGGATTCCTGAAGCTGAAGTTCCAGGCACTTGTGAGCCACCTGCTGTGGTGCCTGGAACTGAACACCGGTCTACTACAAGGGCACATTCATTCTTGCCTGCTGACCCATCCCCCACACCCCGGTGCCTCCTTCTCTTACACTATCTTTGCTTTTGATATCAGAATAATAGCATCATTAAATGAGTTGGGGGAATAGTTATTTCCCTCAGTTTTCACTAGAATTTATAAGGACCAATCCTACTTCTTTCTAAACGTTTGTTGACTGTACCAGCCAAACAACCTTTGCTGAAGCTTCCTTTGGGTAAAGGTTTTGTTCTTACAGTGGGGTAGAGTTACTTGGGGCATTTTTTCCTGTGTGAGTTTTGGCAGTTTGTGTCAAAGGCATAGTTCATCTTATCTAAACTGTTGAATTATGAGCCTAAAATGATTTTCAGCATCCCTGTATTATTTTCTGCTGGGAGAGGGGTTAGACGTGGCATTCCTGCCTTCTTTCCTCGTGCCAATAAATTATAACAGCCTTGCTACCAGCACCCAATGCACTTAGTTACATTATAGTTGAACTCTTTTTCATAACTTAAATTCTTCCAAAATTTCCTTTCAAATCTAGTTGTGGAATAACGGTTATTTATCATTTTCTTTAATTCCAAATTACTGGAGACATTCATGAAGTATCTTATGGTTGAGGTCTGGTTTACATCCTCCACAAACGCTTCATTTGCCTTTCCTTCCTATGGAATGGTAATTTGTTTTTACTGATGGTTCTGAGTGCAGTTGAAATAAAAAACGTAACTTTTATAGTTTAGAGTCCTCTTTGGCATGCCTTCAAATGAAAAGTCCTTTTAGGGTTTATAGGGATCAGCATTTGGGTACAGACAAGTATACATAGGGACATGCATGTCTTTTTTGTTAAAGCTCCAGTCAGTGGGAGAGACAGACACCATGAGAGAAAGAATTGTGATTTGGGAGAAAGATATATGACCCCCTCCACCCAGGCTTCTCCAATGGTGCCAGGGCTGCCATGGCTTACTTACTTAGAGGCTAGCTAAGGTTTTCTGATAGCCAGGAATGCTGAACCTCAGAAGCCACACTGTGCTGAGCCTCAGGATAGACTCTGACCTCAGATGAGGACCAGACAAAGCAATGGCTCCCACTACTGATTTAGATAAGCATTGATCTCTTGTCTCCCGTCAGGTCTTCTAGGAGCCCATCCATCTTGCTGGGAACAGAACCACAGCAGTCAGTGACAGGATGCAAACGGATCCTCAGGATGCATTCAGCACAGAGGGTGGACTCTATGTCCAGAGCTTGAGATAAATTGTCAATTTGGCAAAGCCTTCTGCTCTGTAAGCACCTGGAACATCTCCACACAGCAGACAGCACTGGAGACCGATTCATCTGGGAAGTTGCAAGAGCAAGAAGAGTGAAAAAAAAACTAAGAAAAGAAAACATCTGTTTTTGTGGTTGTAGAAAGAAATAGGTCCGGGGTTAAGACTCCATGGGTGTGTGTGTGAGGAACAAAACAAACAAAACAAACAAAAAAATTGTCACTTGAGTCTGCTTACTTCTTGCAGACATCTTGGGAGAAACCAATTATGGATGTGCCAAGCAAGAAGGACAAACTGGCCCGAGGTGTAGTCATCTCAGATATTGCCAGGAAGGGTAAGGACAGGATTGCCTTAGCATGACAGGAAACACTTTTACCCATTCTTTGTCATGTTTAAAAGTATCAAGAAAGTCCTATTTATCTTCCCAATCTGATTTCTTGACACCCCTTTTCCCCAAAAAGTTATATGAGGTCACCGATCCATATGAAACATATGTCATATCTTCTTAGAAAATTTGATAGTTCCAATCTATATAATTTCTTAGAATCAATTCTCAATTGGCTTTTATTTGCCTAAAAAAATGACTGGATTTTTGGTGCAAGTTTGAGCTGGTCAATGAAATTAGGAGTTGTCAAGCAGTCTCCAAGAATAATAGATACTTTCCCTTATGGGAAATATTTTTTTCCCAAGGGGTAAAATTATGAGCTTCTATTGTCCAAGTAACCTTTCAGAGCTTTTTAGTCAGAGGCAATCAGATAAAGGGAGATGTCGGTCCGTGTGGGGCCCTTTTGGAAGAGAGAATGAGCAATCTTCCCTGTGAGGTTTGCTGACTGCACAGTGGTGGGCAGGTCCAGACCGAGGCCCTATTAGTCAAGTCTGACACGAAAGCACACACTGTATCCCTGGCCTTCAGAGTGATGGACGAGCATCTAACATGCTGTTCATTTCCCTGATGGTTCCCAGCACCCACCTTCCACCCAGCATCAAATAATCACAGATCTACAGGGTGGGAGAATGGGAGGGAGATGGCCTGATTGTCAAGTGATGGATTTTCCTTCAGCAGAGAGATCAGCAGAACCTAATAAATCAGCCAGCAGAGGGAGGACCAGTTAGAGACTGAGCCACTGGCCAGGCAATGCCACATGCTGTTCTCCTTGTCTGAAATGCAGAGGTTTGGGCAAATGCCTGCAAAAACCCTCAGGGCAGCTAGACCTGGAGACCCACGTGTGCACTGGAGACCCACGTGTGCTTAAAGGCCCCAAAGATCATGTTTCCCTCACGAGCATGCAGATCAGCACTTGGATTCCCTGCTGTTCTTAGCTATGAATTTAGAAGACACAAAAGCTGGTCAGTTTTTCACCCACAGGATAAATAAATGAAAACTCAACATTTTTTTTTCAGAAGGACAAACTCTCTAGGCTTTCCCATGTGGATCTTTGGGCATTTCACCCTAGTTAGAGTAAGAAAATAGATTCAGATGGGTCCAGGAAAGCAAGCTCTGTCTTTGACTATGTGGAAGTATTTCCAGCAAGAACTCCATGAGAAATAACGGTTCTCATAGGGAGCCCGATTGTCTTCCCTATGGCTCTGAGCCTTTTTTAAAAATTATTAATATTTTAAGTAAATCTATATCCATGTACTCTTATTTGCAGAGAATACTGAGACCAGAGTTCCTGTCTGCTCTGGTTCTCTGGGATAAAGTTATTCTGTGGTCAGAGACACCTAAGCCTACGAGGCACACGCCATCCAGAGCTGAACACAGGCTGTTTACAGGCGCTTCCAGGAAAAATATTGACAAGGCAGTAAAAATACTTTCCTTGATGGCTCAGCCTTGTGTTTGAAAGCTGAAATTACAGGGACTTTTCTCTTTTAGTTGTTTATTTTTAGCTTCTGTTTTTTTTTTCTATCTTTTGACTTGTGTGTGTGTGTGTGTGTGTGAGGGGGTGGGGGGAAGTCACCTTTTAAAATGCGGTCTATTTATGCCCACTGTGAAAATCTAGGAACAGAAGACTTTTACAGCATCCACACAGCTTCCTCTCCCTGGAGTTCTTAAGCTGTTTGTGGGCAGGGGGTAAAGTCTCTCAGCTTCTGGAGATAAGCAGAAGAAAGAGAGCTTCTCACAGGACCAGAAGAAACTTCAAAGAGTAAAAAAAGAGCACTAAATATTAGTTCTCAGAAAGTCCACAATTTCTTTCCACATGCCTGTGGCTGAAGATTAGGAATAGTCACAGATCTGAGGGGAGGAGTTGAGTCTAGCTTTGTGGATGCATGCATGACTGCATGCACGCATGCATGTATTTATGACTGTATGCATGCATGTATAGATGAATACATACATCTATGTATGTATGCAGGCATTTATGTATGTACCTATTCTGAGACAGGGTCTCACTGTGTAGCCCGGGTTGGTCTTGAACTCTGGATTCTCCTGTTTCAGCCTCCTGAAGTCCGGGATGGATTATTGGCCCGGGCACAATTCCCTGGCTGAGTCTGACCTTAATGATATTATGCAACATGACCTCATTTAACTCCCTTGTGATATCCCAGAAGCAAGAGATTACAACCCATTTCATCTCCCCTGACCACTTGCCGTGAGCTCTGCACTCTGTTCCTTAGCCTATCTCTTCTTTATTTGCTACTCAACTAAAACTGAAGTGTGAATTTGTTTTTTTTTTATTGTTTGCCATTTTCATTAAAATTAAGGATACCAATGTTCTAGACACAGACAATGTATTCCTTTTTTTTCTTTGCTTTTGACTGTAATCATAGTTGGGTGATATTTTTCATTGGTCTTGTAATTCATTCCCATGCATGGTGCTTATGTAACTTGACTTGATTATTGATTCACAGGGCTGATTAATTTCTTTTTATCCTAACCGAGCACACGGACTTGCCTCCCTTTAAGTAAACTGCTCTCAGAATCGGTGTCAGTGCTGCAGTATATCCCGCTGAGTGTCTATTCGTAGGGAAAGGATAACGTATTGTTGTTACTGCTGGACACTGGCTGAGTCCCTTCAAGGTACTGATTTCCTTTGAAACCTTCATGCCACAGGATCCCACATAGCTTCTACTGCTTCAGCCTTGGAGTTTGTACCTTACGCATCATGGTCTTTGCTTATTTCATAGACTGTCATGAAGACATATACATGTCTGGCTGGGCAGTCATCCAGAATACACAGAAGACATTGACAAAGATGCATGAAACTATTGTGTTACCTAGAAAGGATTCCCAGTTGTCATTCCTGGAGCATAGACAACTGGTACTCATCAAAGACGTGATTGGGCGATTAGGTGATTGGGTACCTGAAATCTTCATCTCCAGCCCACAGAAAGGTTCAACCACCCCTTTCCTAACGGTTCACACGATGTTGGGCCTCTTCTTCTCACTGGTCACAAGATATATATTTAGAACACCACCACATTGGGACTGATTTGGTTGTTACAACAATGAGATAAACCTGCAAGATTCACCCTGAAGAGGGGAGCAGGGGGAGGGGAGCAGGGGGAGGGGAGCAGGGGGAGGCAGGTTTCATCCCACTATAGCTGCTGTTGTCTAAGGTGAACACAGCATTTAACATAGCTCGTATACATACATGTGTATCCAATGAATATAGTGAGGTCTGGATGCAGAGCTATGTGCCACATGATCAGATGGCTACAGAGCCCCCACTTCTTTCTGTTATATCTGAGGAAGTCACTCTTATTTATCACTGGTTTTACAACCAAGGAGAAAAGAGTCAGTCTAGTCAATTCTGCCACGGTCACTAAAATTTGAAACCAAATTGTCAGAGCTCACCTAAGGACACTTCCAGCACTGACAATGGCCCAGAGTTGTTTATGTGGCCTGGGAGGTACCTAACCCAAATGAGTCACTCAAATTTAGCTTCTAAGATTTGGCCAATTTCTCTATTTTAGAATCCACAAATATTACAGTTTCCACGAGAAACCTCAGAGGTCCCATCCCTGGCTCAAGAGAGGGTTAGCACACTCCACCCAAGAGCCTTCCAGAACGAGGCTTCATTCATTTTCCAAAACTCGAGCATGTTCTGTTTATTAGCCCACTGCAGATCGTTAAAAGAAACCCACACAGCAACAGTTAGCTGACTCCTAGCCATGCGGGGCTGCGGCGACCTTGACCTCATCTGCCTCCCATGCTCTTGGATTTGATCAATTCTCAGAACCCGACGTTCTGTAGAGAGGCCTCTGACTCAAACAAACGAGGGCGTTTCAATGGCCTGTTTCCACGAGGAATTAAGTGCTCTCTTCAGATGTGTCTCTTGACATCCATTCACTAAGCCTTACAAAAAGAAAGTTTCCAGGAGCAAGTAGGGTTTATGAAATAGTGAAATGTATTTGATGTGCAGATAAAGGCTGTGTATGTAAAACTGGAGGGAGCCGGGGCAGAAGCTGGACCTTGGGACATTTTCTTCCATCTTTTGCTCCACAGTATTTGAGCTTTGTGACTTTGGGGGTTGGTTCTGCTCTGAGAACCAAAAGCAATGTCTTTTGATTGAAGGTAACATAGCTGCTGCCAGTCTCTAACATCCCTCTGGGATTCACTTCATCCTTGAGGGATTGGATCGAGATCTGGGCTGGAGAAAGGGAAAGGTACACCTGTTTCAAAGGAACCAAAATGTTGGAAGAGATCTGGCAGAAATAGCCAGTGGTGACTCAGAAAGCCTAGCACTCAACAAGGGCATTACAGATTTGAATTAAAGGGCCTAAAAACTTCAGTTTCCAGATGTGTTCTAAAGGGCTTCCTCCCTCTTCCTAGTCCCAAATATGTTTAGAGCCAAACCAAGTTGAGCTCTGGCTTTGGGTTTGTGACAACAGGGTAGTATCCTTGAAGCATCCTTGGACTTGGGGAGCGTGCATGTAAAAGGGATGTTCCTGTGTGCCTGTGATACAGCATCGAACACTTATTTATGTGGCGCGAGATGGACTGAGGACTATTACACAATAATTAACAGAATAAGAAGGAACTCTCTTCACCTTTCATAACAAACTTGCCTTAATATACACGGGTAACTATTAGTCTCTATTCATTTATTCTGTGGCTTAGTTTTCCATAAAAAGCGAAAGGACTATGACCCACATAAAGGAAGAGGTGCCAGAGGAGAAAGTACTTGGTCCTAAAAGTGCAGTGATGTCGATGGGAACTCTTCTTCATGTGATTTGATGAAATTCCTGGAATTTCTCCTCGGCAGGTCAGCCCATCAGTACTCTGAGTTAAGGGCATTTTTCTTCACTGTCCCTCACACTGGGAAATCAGCACATAGTAGGTGCTTAAGAATTATTTTCCTAGATGCTACATTGTGAAGTCTGCAGTGTTTTTATTTAGTTGATGACCTGGAATTTAATTGTTCACAGTAGGCTTCAGGACAAAAAGGTCCAGCAAATGGTAGGTAGTTGAAAAAGATGTTTTCCAGCAATTTTTCTCATGCCTTACACAAATGACATATCACCATCAAGATGAAGGCTGGTTCCCTACCTACTGACTCATGGGTAACTTTTTACAAATTGTTTTGACTAATGCAATTCAGTGGGAGCAGTTTTCTGAAATTTCTGAAACCAGCTTGAAAAAGACTTACAAATTCTGTTTTCATTCAAAGTGTATATATCTAGATGTCACTGAAAAAATTTTGTGTTAGACTTGCTGGCATGTTGGCATGTGGAGTGAGGGAGGCTCAACCAGTTCCTGGCTACTGGAGCCTTTTAAACTGAGATGCCAAATATGTGTGTCTATGATCTTGGGTGTTTCAACTCTCTCTGAGCTCCTAGCTGAATGCAGTCATGTGGCTGACCCCAGCTGACAGCACTGGAAAGGACCCAACTGACTCCAGCTGACCTACAGAGCCACAAAATAACAAATCATGCTGTCTTAATCCCTACGTCTTGAGCCGGTTTATGGTTTATTAAGCATCAGTAAATAACTGGAAGCCACAGGGGCTAGGCTTACCCAGCTGTGAACCCTTGATTGACTGCAGCGGGAGGGTTTCTTAGTGGTAGCTTATCTGGTTTGTGGACTTACTTTGTCCTTGTCACAAGTAGTGCTTCCCTGTAGAGCGAATGTGAGAAGCCCTACCAAGGGTTGGTATAACTTTAAAAGCCATATCATCTGGACTTAAATAACAGAACTCTTGTAATGAAAAAGAACAAAAAGAAGGTACACTCGATGGATAGAGTGATTGAGAAGATAGAACTTGATTCCAGGTTAGCTATGTGAGCATCTTGTTCTAACTGAGCAAACTCAACTGGCATTGCTAGCTAGAAAAAGAGAGAGTAATGTGTACATATCATTTTATGTTTAGAAAGTTTTTTGATGTGCCATGTTTCATTTGATGCTTGCCCTAAACTTCTGAGAAAAATGTACTCTATAATACAAACTCAATTTCTGTTGAGGTGTAACCCATATGAAATAAAATCCTCACTTTTTAAATCTAGGAGTCAATGACTTTTGATAAATACACATATCACGTAACTCCCTCCTGCTCCAGAGTCAAGATTGATCTAGAATCTTTTAATTTTTCTAGAACATCCCCTTATTCCTTTTTCACTCAATGCCCTCTACTGGGTCACCTTAGACAATCTCTGATTGTGTTTCTGCAGTTATGAGACATTTTTGTTTTCCCCAGAATTTCATAATATAAAATAAGTAGCTGTTCTCGTCTCCAACCAATTTCTTTCCTTTAGTATAACTATTAAGACCCACCTATATTGCTGCATACTTTTCTTTTGAGAAAGGACTTGTTTTTACCATTTTGTTTCTTTAAAAAAATTTAATCTTATTTGCGTGTGTATGTCTGTGTGCACACCCCTAGTGTTTGGTTTCTCAAGACAAGGTCTTAACTTGTATACCTAGGGCTGGCCACAAACTTGCCATAAAGCTTAGACTAACTTTGGAACCATGATCCCCTGCTTTGACCAGCCCAGTGCTGATGCGGCAGGCATAAGCCACCACACCTGGTCTCTTTTCCCACTTTATGAAAGAGATGTATGATTAGTCTGAAGGTGTTCTCTCACAAACAGTCTGCTGGGATGCGCACACTAGTTTACTACATCCCCGATGGCTTATGAAGCACTGCTTATATGGCACCAAGTAGCACCCAACTCGAGAAGACATCCCCAGCATCGGGGAAGATATTCTGCTAGAGTGATGCCAAGTTTATTTTTCACATATGGCCTGAGTGTCTGCTACATATAAACCAGTTAGAACCCTTTACTTGAACATTTATGCTGGGAATAGGAGCACAGCTGCAGACAATGGTGCTTGTGCGTGGCCAGGGACCATGCTTCAGGGTCCTGTGGAAAAAACTTGAGAGAGAAAGAAACATCTCAAAGAAAGCAATGATAAGAGGAAGAGAAGGTGATCCCTGGCACGTTGGAACTTGAGCTGCATTTGTGTTTGAAGGCTGGTGCCATCCGTGTTGGTAGTAGGCTGGTATCCAACACTTGGTTTGACACCTTACATTGCTTCTGTCTCTACTAGTGAACTTTCTCTGAGTTACCCTGAGTCAGACTTCTGTCACTCAGGATCTAATGACCCTCCAGTAACATAGAGCACTTAAGAGGGCGTAACTGGGATTAATTATTTGCATAAGGTTACCAAATCCTGCATAAGACCCTCAGCTTTCACAGCACGCCTCTCTGAAAACCCTGCATCTACCGGACAACATTGCAGTATGTGCCCGTTCAAACAAATTCTGTCTCCATGTAGCGTGTGAAGAACTTGAAATATTAACTGTGTGCCCCAGGAGGAAATCCAGGCCTGTAAAGTCTATGGATAATAAAACATATAAATATTCCAAGGTCAAATCAGTACCCTCTATACATATTTGTTCCTGCTGAGAGCTCCTCATATTTTTATGGAAAATTACCTGGGCTGTAATAACAAGGGTGAGCAAATCTGCTGGGGAATATGTTCTCAAATTTTTCTCATATCAGAAAAAGGCAATGGATAATGACTTACGTGCTTTGGGTACAATACTCCCATATGGGAGAGAGCAAGGGTAGCTCACCTCCCTGTAGGTAGTTGCCAAGAAGAAAACTAAATCCTTTTTCTCTTTTGAGTTTTGTTACCTACTTTCATTAGTTCTTTGAGAATTCCATACATTGTATTTTGATCATATTAACCTCTAGTTCCTTCCTTAACTCCTATATCTACTCCTACCTCTCTACTACCCTACTTCATGCTCTCCTTCAAACAGCATTAATTGGACAAGCCATCAACTCCACTTTTGGCTGTCTCTAGACTTGTGGGAGTATTGTACCCAAAGCACGTAAGTCATTATCCATTGCCATCTTTCTGCCCCTTCCCATCCACCTTAACAGCCATAGGCATGGTCAGATCCTGAAGTCCTTTCCAGCGAAGTTCCAGAGTCTTGTGGTTATGTCTCTTAATCCAGATGTACTGGCTAGTTTTGTATGTCAACTTGACACAAACTGGAATTATCACAGTGAAAGGAGCCTCCCTTGAGGAAATGCCTCCATGAGATCCAGCTGTAAGGATTTTCTTAATTAGTGATGGGGGGGTATGGGGCAGCCCATTGTAAGTGGTACCATCCCTGGGCTGGTAGTACTGAGTTCTGAAAAAAAGCAAGTTGAGCAAGCCAGGAGAAGCAAGCCAGTAAGTAACATCCCTCCATGGCCTCTGCATCAGATACTGCCTCCAAGTTCTTGCCCTGTGTGAAATCCTTTGGTGATGAACAGCAATGTGGAAGTGTAAGCTGAATAAACCCTTTCCTCCTCAACTTCCTTCTTGGGCTCAATGTTTTGCGCAGACACCAGAGTTTGTCACTTGGTTTAAAGCAATGAGGGTTAAGGGGAGAAGCAGATTCATAAACCTGGTGGATGGTGGGCCAGAGTTGCTTCCAGACCCTATGGAGGGTTTCTAAGGATTTAAAAAACTGATGTTGGTCATATTCAGCTAAGATATCAGACTGTAGGTTAGGCAGCACGAGAGGAGGCCTCCCCTATAGGATCTCAGAAGGAGGGACCTAAATGATAGGTGGTGTTCCAAGCCCTATATAAGACATAAAGTAGGATGGATACCCAGTTACCACCAGTTTCAATGGTTAGTTTGGTCAAGGCCTCCTTCAAGGTCCAATTTGTCCTCTCTACTTGCTCTGTATGCACAATGAAAGTTCCAACTGGTCACCAGAACCTGTGCTAGAGATTGAGTTGCCTGAGACATGAATGCTGGTCCATTGTCAGACCCAAGCAGGGACGAGAGACCATTGCTGGGTATGATGTCTTCCAGAGGCTTCTTTGCCTCTACATTGGCAGTCTTCTTTGTAGGGTAGGCTTCTATCCATATGTTCCTGAATACTCTATTTCACAATTATTCTCTGGCTGTTGACCCCTGATCCTGGTTTCTTGATTGGGGCCTGAAGAGTTCACAGCGTGGCATCTGGGAACAGTGTGAGATCACCTGATCAATCGAGTGTCCTAAGTCAAATATTTTGAATCTTGCCCCTCAGAGAAGTTCCTTCAGTTTTTGGTGACCAGGTGTGAAGCTTGATGAATCAGATGGATGAGTTGCTTAGCAACCTCCTTAGATAGGATGGTGCAACCTTCAGAGGTCAGCAAACATCTCTTTCTTCTGTAAATTCCTTGGCTTTTTGCCTGATGTCGTTTGTCTTCCCAGTATATTCAGGGATGACTGGGAGGTCAGGGGGGCAGCAAAGCTACTCGGATGGTGGCAGTAGAAACTTGGACAGCTTCCCTTTGGCTTTATCCGCTGGCCTGTCCTCTTGGGCTATCTCTGATGTCCCTTTCTGATGCCTTGGGCAATGAGTTATGGTCACTTTGAGAGGAAGCCATAATGCCTCCAATAAAACAAGTATTCCTTCCTTATTTTTAATGTTTTTCTTTTCCTTCAGCAGTCAATAATCCCATCTGCTGTCACTGTAAATGTTAGCTATGGCTCCTTTTGCCAGTTTTAAAGCCTGGGTTAGAGCCTTTAGTTCAGCTTTCTGGGCTGAAGTTCCCAGCAGCAAAGCAGTTGCCCAAATAACAGAGTTCAAGTCCATTACCACCGCCCCTGCATATCTGACTCCATTGTGGATGAAGATGCTCCCACCCGTGAAGCAGATAAATTCCTCGTGTGGCCGGGGTATGTCAGCCAAGCCTGGCATGATGTTTTGGATGTGCCCCAGAACTATAGAGCAATCATGCTGCACTTCTGAATATGGGCCAGGTAGTAGGGTGGCTTGGTTTAGGGCAGATGATAGGTTATATCTTATGCAAGGGGGATTCAAAAGTAGAGCCTGAAAATGCAAGTCTGGTGTTGGATAGCCACCAGCTGGGTGGATTCTTGAGGGTCCCCTCAATAGCGTGGGGGTGATGATAACCAGTTCCTGGCCCATTGTTATTTTGTCAGCATCCTTGAGTAGTAGCAGGACAGTGGCAGCTATGTTTCAGAGGCAGGTTGGCCATCTTTGGGCCACCAGCTCCAGCTTCTAAGACAAATAAGACTCAGGTCTTTTCCATGGTCCCAAAGTTTGGGTGAGCACTCCCTCTGCTATCGCCTTTCTCTGATCCACATAAAGGTGGTAAGGTTTGAATGTCCAGCAGTGCCAAGACTGGTGCCTCCAACAAGGCCCTTCCTAGAGTCTTAAAAGCCAAGTCTATTTCAGGGGTCCATTCTATTTTGTTTTCTTGGCCTTGGTGGCCTCATATACCAGTTTGGCTATCTCAGTGAACCCTGGCACCCCAAATCTACAAAATCCTGCAGATGTCAGAACTTCCCCTGCTTGCCTTCTGGTTGATGGAATTGGGATGCTAAGGATGGTTTGCTTCCAGGGCATCTGACAACATGCTTTAGCTGCCCCCCTTGAATATGTGCCCCAGATAGGTGACCTCCATTTCACAAAGTTGGGCCTTTTTAGCAGATACTCAGTAGCCAAGTCCACACAGCTCCTGTAGCAGGTCTTGTGTGGCCTCCTGGCATGTCTCCAAGTTGGGGGCCCACAATACATTCTGGAGAAGTTATTTGGGGGTGAGCCCACCAGGAGTCACCTGAGCTCTCATGCAGTGCCTCCTCAAAGGCAGTAGGTGAGTTCTTGAATCCTTGAGGCAGGTGTGTCCCAATCAGTTTTCCCTTGACACATTTCTCCATGTCTTGGCATTCAAAGGCAAATAAGGGCTGACTTTTTGGGTGTCAGAGACAGCAGGCCGCAAAGCCATTTAATTGGCTGAAGCTTCCTAGGGATGTCAGGGACAGTGTGATTCACTGAGGTGGCTGACTGGTACTCTCTGGCTTCTGGGTCAAAAACAGTGTAGTCCTTCAAAAAGGACTACAAAAAGTCTTTCTAGATATTCCATAGAGCTCTCATTCTCTCCCTGCATCTCCTGGCTCACCTTGGATAAATTTGTGGGCCCTCTGGCAGCCTCTTAAAGCCACCCCCCATCAGAATCTGACAACAGACTCAGAGCTTCTCCTTACCTTCAGCAGTATTAAAATCCCAGTCAGCTCTAGTCAAAGGAAAAGCTGCATTGATATCAGCATGAACTTGAGTGGGCAGCCCATTCGCTCCTGGAACCCGTTTCCTGGTGGCTCCCATGACCCTCTCTCCTTTGTCATGAAGAGGACCTGGAGCAGTTGCTGACAGTTGTCCCAGGTGGGCTGGTGAGTCAGCATTACTGAATCTAGAAGACCTGTGAGAGCTGATGGCCTTCCTAAAAACGGGGAGTTCTGCAACTTCCAATTGTAAAGGTCATCACAGGATAATGGCACATAAGTCATGAAGTGTCTCCCCTGAGCATGAGGGTCCCGTAGCCTGGAGTCAGGGGCTTCTTCTCCCTCTGACTGTGCTGGCTGGCCTGGGGCAGGGACATGAGGAGGGGGACAGAGATCCTTCTTGGGAGCACAAAGGGTGACATGGCAGGAGGCCGAGGCTGATGCTCCTTTAGAAGAGGAAGAGTGGGGAGTGGCAAGACCCATAAGAAAAAAGGTCTCATCCAAACAGGGGGCTTCTCAACCAGGTATTGCCACATGGTGATGTATGGCACTTGATCTGGGTGACCTCAAGCCTCATAAGCTAAACCCTCACCCTGTAAATGATGGGGAGATGGAAAGTCCCCTCCTCAGGCCGTACCTGGGCCATTCATTCCTGCAAAAGATGGTTAGTTTTCGGGGACAAGCAACCAGACCTGAGACTTCTGTGACTCAGGGAAGGTCCTTAAAATAACTAAGGCCCAAGTCCAAGGGGTATGTGCTGTGCCTGTTCCATCCTAGGAAGCAAAGAACAATTTGTATGAGAGGACAAAAACACAACCAGAGCACAGACAGACAGACAGACAGACAGACAGACACAGAAAGACATTCCCAGGAAAACAGAACCAATACCAAACGGTTGTACCACATGGCCTTCCTCCTTTCACATGGGAGGCCCATAGACCCACAGCCAGTTCAGAATACAGATAAGAATTAGCAAGTTCTCCTGCTTCTGGTAGTGGGTCAGGAGCATCCTCTGTTGGCCCTGGTCAGATGACAAAATACAGATCCACTTTGCCCTCTCTGCCTCCAGACTAAACCAGAAACAGAATTAAACTGAAACAGAAACAGATATGGACAAGACAAGCAGGTGCCCGGGAATACTGATTAAAAAACACTCTACTATTTGGGTCAGGGGGGTTCTAGTGAATCCTGGACAAGAACCAACAAATGTAAGGGTCCACAATTTGCTGAAGAATGGTACCCCAGATCAAATAGTATATAAACACAAAGAGTGTTTTACTCTGCAGAAGTCCAGCATGCTGGGGTCTCCCATTACCAAGACAGAGAGACAACCAAGTGAGCTCAAAGCCCAGATTTAAAATACATTATGGAATCCCAGGATGGGTGGGCTTTGCCTTGCTCTGCCTCTAGGTATTCCAGACTCATTCTGGGGACATGGTGGATGGAAACTCTTGCTGAGGAATCCCAGATTTTTTTCTCTTCTAGTAACTGATTTGCCTAAACTTGACCAGTTCTTAGGCCTAGTCTCCCAATCTGCCAATTTGAAGCCTGTCATGGAGTCAGCCTAGCCTTCTTGATTGTCAGTGGTCCCTAAGAGAACTGGATCAGTAAGTGAAGTTCACTCCTGCTGCTTTTTCCTTTGTCTGTCTTCTGCTAGTCTCAGTGTAGTCTGACTTTGTACTAGACTTGGTTTAGCAGCTTTTCCCTTCTATTATTTTCATTTTTTTCCTTCTCATTTCTCTCCACAATCTTCAGCACACAGCCAAGATATACATCACCTCCCCACCAGGCCCCCACATGGGCAGAAGGGAGAACATTCTACAGTTTCATCCCTGAGCTCCATGTTCCTAGGGTCGGCATGCTCAGAGGGTAAGCATGCAAGAACAGAGGATAATTGAATTACAGATTTCCATTGTGTTCAAGATGTTTAGCTCTCACACACATGTAGCAATTCTTGATTGCTTAAGAGGTCCCTGGCGTGTTTTTGGCAAGAGAAGGCCTTTACATGTGTCTGGCCCTCTTCCAGGTGACATGTAAAGTTCTGGGGTTGCTTAACTACTCCTCTGCCTGCTTTCTTCCAATTCCTTAGAAAGAAAATTGAAAACAAGGATGAAGAGAGACAAGGGGGTGTTGACTCTGATGAGTCAAATGATTCCTTTTAGTTAAATCCCAAGATAAAGTTCAAGACCCAGCAGATAAG
Source organism: Mus minutoides (assembly GCA_902729485.2). Classification (NCBI taxonomy): domain Eukaryota; kingdom Metazoa; phylum Chordata; class Mammalia; order Rodentia; family Muridae; genus Mus; species Mus minutoides. The sequence continues at coordinate 3,642,765 of LR749488.1, forward strand.
ATGTTCCTCAGTGGAATACTTGAAGAAAATAAGAAGCAGCAGAAAGTCTCATTAAATGTCAGTCAGAAAAAATAAAGACCAGCTCTTGGACATGTGCATGTGTGCTGTGTATGTACTGTGCTCTCTCTCTCTCTCTCTCTCTCTCTCTCTCTCTCTCTCTCTCTCTCTCTCTCTGTGTGTGTGTGTGTGTGTATGTGTGTTGAACTTCATCTTATGAATGTAACAGTAATTTCAATGTCTTTCAAATAGGCTGGGGATGAGAAGCCAAGTGAAAACTAATGCTGGAAACTCTCCACACACTCACTGGTTTTTGGCTTCTAAGAAGCTAGTTCAGGTCTACGTTCTGGCAAGGACAATTTTTTTTTCAATGGCTGAACCATCTTCTTGGCCCTATTCTGATGAGTGCTTGAGGTTCCAGGACTGGGGAGACAAACTTAGACAGAACTCTGGGGCACACTAGCCAGCCAGTATAGCATCCACTTGGTGAGTTCCAGACCAGTCAGAGATTTTTCTTTTTATTCAACTCCACAAAGGGGACAGTGTCTGAGAACCATCAGCCAAGGTTGACTTTTGTGTGTATGTGTGCCCATGTGCCAGAGAAGCTACACACACGGACGACTTAGAAGAGAGATTCACAAAGAGTGAAAATGTTAAGTTGGAAGATAATTTTGCTTACAGCTTGCATTTTGCAATTGAAGATGCTTAGTCATAAATACGTAAGAGTCTGGAATCTAACACGGAGATTGGAAGGAAGCAGGATCCTTTAAGATCTCAGAAGTCCTGAGTGTCTGCATCCCAGAAGAGCCAAAATTCCTCATCTCATTTTCTCCAGTCTCCACGGGACAGCAAGCTCAGAAGGGGGTGGGGGGTAAGCAATCGTGAATCAGCCTCTGTGTGCTGGAAGAGAGTGAGGCTCGTCCTTCCTCAGCTTGGATGCATGGCTTCCCCTGCTTTACAGAAAGAGCAATTTCGTTTGTCCCTTGCAAGAAAACCACGTGGCTGGCTTGTTAAACTTTCAGTTAAAGAGAGACGGGGCAATCATGGAATTTGGTAGATGTTTAGAAGGAGCTAGTGATATATGCAGTTGCTCGGGCATAGAATGAAACCTGACCTGTTCTCTCTCCTGATTTAGACTTGACGACCCTACCATCTGGCTTGTGTTCAGGGTGTAGTCCTAAAATGGCACGCACCGATCTGGATCTGGACTGACTGTGGACGATTTGACCATGGGGCATGAGGCAAAGTCTAGAAACATATATGAAGAAGGAGGGAATGAAAACGAGGGACGCTTGATCACCTTCCGCTCCGTATAAACTGGCCAAACGGATAGTTGTTGCCCAATACCTAGGAAATAGGAGTGTTTGTTAGAAATACCTAGGATGGAATAAAGTTTTCATCGTGAATATCTTCAAGGTTGCACAGCAGTAACAGGATTGGTGGAAAGGTGCACACAAGAGCTTTGGAGGACGGTTTCTAACAGGAAAAGTGATAAAAAGTGGGAACAAAATCGGAGACAAGGAGTGGAGAAGCTAAAGTTGCCAGACAGACAATAACCATAGGGACCAGGTCCAGCTGCCTCCTCTCTCTGCCCACTGCAGTTCCTCTGAAAGTGTCCCTTGTCCCATGTACAGAATGTGGTTTTCCTGTCATTCCTGTGATGTTCATCATTCTCAGGGCTAGGCTGAGCTGTAGACTGTATATACAAAATTTCTGTCTTTTGTTATTGTCTCAGCACAATTCTGGGAGCAAAATGAATATCCCATTAAAAACTCTCAAGGATGTCACCAGAGGAGGCTGAAGGATCAGGCTTTACAGTAAACAACTGCAGAAAGCACCAAAGGATTCCTTTTGGAGAAAGAACTGCTTTCCTTATCAGGGGAGCTTTCCCCAAAGACAGGAGAGAGAGGGCAGAGGGAATGGGGAGGGGGAGAGGGAGAGAGAGGATTTGATAAAGAGGGGGCAGATTTACCACTTCTATTCCAGACTATCCAGACTATTCCAAGGACCATCCAGAATTTGTTATCTCTGTGGCCAGGAAGACCATTGTCTAATGAGAGAAATGACCCCCCCATCCACTCCCCCATCCTTATATTCTTTTGTGACTCTACTTGCTTATGAGACAGGGTCTCACAAAGGCCAGACCAGTCTTGACTTTGCTGTAAAACCAAGGATGACCCTGAACTCCTGACCCATTCACCTCTACCTCCCAAGTGCTAAGACCACAGGTATGTTCTACCACACAGTTTATGTGGTGCTAGGGATTGTACTCAGGGCCAGCCAAGGACTCTTAACTAAGCTATATGCCCATAATGTTGTTGGCTCCTTGAACTCTGTGTACAAGATAATGATTCCAGGAAACAACAAGGCAAGTGTTGGCCACAGAAGCAATCGCTGCCAACCTGTATGGGGCCAGTTCTTTCCATACACTCTTGTTTTAAAAGCTGCATGATATCCATTTGAACTTGGTGGCCCAGGAGGCCTCAATCAGTGTGATAAGGGTTTACAAATCTCATCATCTGATAAATGATAACCATGAAGCTTAACACTCAGGACCCCGAAGCACCAACTCTGGATAAAAGAAAGAACAGTAGATGCCAACCTTCAACTGGGTCATTACATGAGACATTCTCTTCAGCCACCAAGAAGTTTATGGTGTAGCAAACTTTCCTGGTGGTAGGGCCAACAGACTGGAGGGCACCAAGGAGAGCTTTATGAGAGACAGGGAGAAAAATGGTGTTGGAATTTTTTTTTTTTTGCTTGCTCCCCACTCCCCCTTTTGTTTAGCTTAGCCAGCTCTGAAGTCTCCCATAGAAAAGGCCTTGATTATCAAATGTAATATTCACATACGTTTTCTGCGTTCAGCCTCGCACGGGGGAAACATAGAGGGCTGCAGTGTTCCTTAATAAATTACCTCTTCGTGTAGCAATTAACCCCCTTCTGTGAAGGCTCAGTGTTTCCTTGGTCCCATGCCAGTGCTGACAGCTATAGCTTAGCATTCCTCTTAATGGGCAGCAATTACTGCTGAGAGCGGGGAAACATAAAATATTAACACTTAGGCATCTTTTACACTTCTCTGAAAGTTAGATTACGGTGAAAATATAACTGACTTTTCATGCTTAACCATGGTATTTACTTAGAATTCCACTGGACCCGTGAACATGTTTCAGTAAGTGGTTTCTGTTGATTTATTAACTGCCATGAAGTCCTGATGGAATCCTCTGGCCACCAAATATTTAATATGTTTTATTTGTGCTTTATGAAAGCCTTGTTTACCAATACAGTGATTTCTCCATAGTTTGGAGAAGATAAATGATTTAGAATATAACATGATGAGAGTCTCATACTTCTAACTCTGGGACATGTGCACAGGACACGGATATGGTACAGTTACTCGTAGGCATGTGTGCCAAAGTGACTCATTGTTTGCTTCACCAAAGGTTTTAAATCTTTGGTGTGTGTGTGTGTGTGTGTGTGTGTGTGTGTGTGTGTGTGTGTGTGTGTGTGTGAGTATGTATGTGAGTGTGTGTGTGTGTGTGAGTATGTATGTGAGTGTGTGTATGTGTGTGTATGTGTGTGTGTAAGTGTGTGTGTGTTTACATCCACCTATGCAAGTGCTGGGCGGAAGCGGGTTGACTTCGTGCTTTCCTATTATTTTTGAACCCATTCTTTTGAGGTAGGTTCTTGCCCTGAACATGAAGCTTATATTTTCCCTATTAGACTGAAAGCTAGCAAGCCCTAGCCAGCCTCTGCTTCTGCCTCTCCCCTGCTTTGAGATGGGTTACAGGCAGGTGACGGATGCCTGGCTGGTCACATGGGTCTGGGATCTGCTGTGTTGTGGTGCCCTTGGCATGGCTCAGCCAGTGCTCACCACTGCTGAGCCATGTGCAGCCCCAGGCTGTCTCCTTTTAAAGCTGCTTTTCGATTTGAAAATTGAGTGAGAGTAGTCACGTGAAAAAGTTTATCATCTGTATGAACTTAACTGTTTTCTGTATATATACTAAATCTATTTTTTTTTTTTTTTTGCATTCCAAAGTCTCCACAACAAAATTTTATCATTTTAGATCTTAAATAGGCTGGGTAAATCTTTGGCCATGGCTGAAGTTCACGCTGTCTGTTTTGAAAATAAAAAAAAAACAAAACATGCATATTCGTTTCTGTGAATGCTTTCATGTGGCCAAGCTGAAGTTGAGTAGATCTCATTAAGGCTTAGTGAACTTGAAAAGCTGAAAAAGTTTCTGCCTGGGTTTGGCAGAACATGTTCTCCCACTCAGACACAAGTAGGCAAGTGGCGTGAGTTCTAAGACAATCACATTATTACAGAGACAAACATTCATACTTAGCATTGGTGGCCAGACTGATGCATCCATCCAGTTGAATGACAGCGTCCAGTGTGCATTTCGGTGTTCCAATCACACATATTTACATTCCTCAAAACAATATGGCTTTGGGTGCCTTAAAGCTCATACTGTATACAAGAGCTGCCCCTTAATGGCAATGAGCTGCCCCTTAATGGCAATTAGTACCTGTTAAGCACCAAGAGAAGAGGGCAAAAGCTTAGGGATGCCTCTTGAGTTCCCCAAGCCTTATTTTCTTCCTTTATAGAGATAATAGCAGTTTCCCACCTCTGGCCTCTTGTGTGAGAAGTATGTGTCTTTAAGTGTCTGTCATTTAGGCTGAGGAGATGGCTCAGTTAGTGAAGTGCTTGCTTCACAAACGTGAGACCCTGAATGCACACTCTCCACAATCCACAGAGAGAAAAGGCCAGGAATAGTGGCTTGTGCTTGGAATCTTAGTCTCAGAGAGGCAGAGTTCTTTAGTGCTGAGTGGCCGGCTAGCCCAGCTTTCATGGCTGGTAAGCCATCCTGTCTCAAAAATCCACAGGTGGACAAGGTCTAAGGGGCAGCAGTTTGTGGTTGTCCTTTGAATTCCATGTGCACTCACACATACGTGAATGTGTGTGTGTGTGTGTGTGTGTGTGTGTGTACATGTGCACATGTGTACCCCCTAATACACGAGTGTACACATACATACTTGCAACATGCCTATCATGTGTTTAGGGATTGTGGACATGGTGTGTGCCATATGCCACATAAATAATTTGTGCTTTTCATGATGACTACAGCACACAGAAAAACAATTGCAATATCAGAGCTACTGCAATCTTTCACTTTGTATGTTCCATGCAGCCATTAATCTTACCCCTAAACAAGTGGCCTTGGCTGCTCCTTTGGCTCGCGATGAAGCTCAGCCGTTTGCTCTGAGCCATAATGATAGGATGTGAGGCAAAGCAGAGCTCCAGCTTATTTATGTTTCTTAATTAGTCTCCCTCATTGAGCCTCTCCGTCTCCAGGCACAATTAAAATGTTCTGTGTTTCTTCAATATGCCAAGCGGCTCTCAGTGACCAACCACACTAGAACCTCAAATGGATGAAATGGTTAAGAGAGAGGAAAATAAATCCCCAAGGTTCTCAACGGTGTGGCGTGTAAAACACGAGACCTCAAGAATACCCACATTCATGTGAGCATGCGGAGCACACACATCAGGCCTCATTCCAGAGTGCTTCACGGCTTCAGCACAGTTCCTATCCACCCAGAGCATCTTGATGTTTATGCCACACTGGACAGTTTTTCTCTCTGTTATCTATGGTTACCATAGTATCCGAAGCTTTATTGTTAGAGAACCAGTCATGAGAAGATTCTCTTTGTACACTATAAAGTAGGCTCCTGTTTCTTTACGTTAGCAAACCTTCCTCCCTACTGAGGACAGCACACTCCTGTTGTTCTCTCTCATTGACTGCACCATGCGCCGTATGAAAGTACAGTTATTTATTTTCATGTGAATCTGAGTTCCTCCAGCATTTGTCTCTGTGCTTCAGAAGAGCCCCCACCCCCATGGCAAAGATGCAAGTTCTGTGATATTTGTATTATGTCATCCAAAGCTGACCGATGTCATCTTTCTGAACATTTATTGTGGCAAGTGCTGTAAGGTCACCGCCCTGTGCCTATCCCCTCTCTCTTACCCCAGCTCCTCTTCCAAAAAGACTGCTTAAGTTACTGTTTTTGTCACTTTCCCTGCAGAGAGAAATCTAAAACTATACAGAAAGCACTTAAATGGCACATACAAAGTGCTCAATAAACGTCATCATCGTGACTCATAATTTTACGGTATAAAAATCATGATAAAAACTTGATTCAGGTGGGCCACGGTGGGATATACTTAAAATCCTAGCATACAGGAGGCTGAGGCAGGAGCAGCACAAAATTGAAGTCAGCCTGCACTAATTAGCAAGATTCTAAGAAGTGAAACAACAAACAAACAAACAAACAAACAAACAAAAATCAAACACCCCCAAATTATAAGATGAAACAAGCTTGGTTCACAGAAGCAATGATGTCTTACTGACGTTCACTGTTATCAGGGATGATGGTAGTTCAGACCTTTAGGTTATTGTCCTCTGCTTTGATTTGACAACAATAAATTCATCCCTATTCATCATGTCTGTCAAATGGGACAAGAAAAGTAATTATACAATGCCAAAAGACATTCCTTTGCTGTCCATCATGTTCGTATTATAATTCTAAAATAACCCCAATCTCACAACCCAATCATTTCAGCGCTAGAAGTCCACTAGAGTGAGGTTTATTAGATTTTATACTTTCATTGCCAAAGTAAACCTTACTTGCCCTACCCACCCACAGGATGCTGCTCTACCTCCACTCAATGTTCAAGTGTTACCCGTGTCGATTAGAAGGAGAGAAAGACAGAACTCTCTGAGCTCTCTTGACCCCTTGTTAGGAGAGAGGCCCTATGCATGAAGATTGTCACTAAAGCAGGAGAAATCGATGGGAAGGAAAGAGCATGCATGAGAAGAGTCAAAATAAAAGCCACACCTCATCTGGAGGAAGAGCTTGGGGCACAGTCAAAAATAGTTGAAGACGGAAGCTTGGTGACTGTGCCCGTTTGCCATGGACCAGGCCTAGTCACCCCCCCCCCCTCAATCCGTGGGAATCAGGAGTTCGGACAGATGGGCATAGAGTCGACCAGAATTGACAGACAGACACAGACACGAGAGAGTGTGCTGGATCTGAATGTAATTTGTCAAATCGAGCATCAAACATTTTATACAGAAGAAAATAGGGAAGTTAGGTGACACACCAGCAAGGTACAATGACGTTACTGAATTCTTACACAAAACAGAGAAATGTAAACACAGAAGGACTGGCAGGAACCAACTGGGATAAAATTCAATGTTAACAACTGGGATCAAAAAGAGCTCCACCTAAGGTCCACTTAATCTTAGAAGCCAGGGGCAAGGGCTGCGTGCCCTTGCCATAGTTCCTATTCTAGTCTATTGTATAGTCCATCTTCCCCCTAGGCCATAGTAAATACCCACGTGTGGGTGTAACTCATCTATCTATAGTTCTAAGTATCTACTCTGGCTCCTCCTTAGGTGACAAACTTCCTTCTTCCTAGATAATGGTAAATTTCTGTGTAGGGCAGTGACTTAGCTATCCATGCCCAGGGTTGGATCAAGGACTGCCTAGAATCTCACTTAGCTATATGTCAAAATATCAATCCTTAGGAGCACTTGTAATGAAGCAATATTAAGGGAAAGCACACAGATCCATTTACTAACTAAAGCAAGGAATGCTCTCATTGGAGCATTCTTTATACAGGATGCCACGAGTCCAGGAGACTAAGTTTCCATGAACTTTTCTCCTCGGGACAGCGCCCATGTTTTCAGGGACTGTCGCGCTTGTCACTAATGGAGTGGATGTAGCCCATTTCAGCACCACCTGGCATTCTGACAGATGGAACATTCTGGAAGGAGGCTTAAGCAAATAAGTCCACTCAGAGGAGCACTAGAGTTGTATCCTGCTGGGGCAGTTTCAGTCTCTGAGTGTGAACTGGTCATTATTGAAAGGGTGGAAGCAGAAGGAAGGAGGGTTCTGAAGTCTATAACAGGCTTCTATGGTGGCAGCTGGGAGCCTAATGTTGCATACCACAAAATTACAGGGCTCTCCATCTCCTCTGACCAGTGCAAATTCCAGACCACTCTTCAGCTTTAGCATATCATCTCGGGTTAGGTTTGTGGGAAGGAATTTGTTCTTGGTGCTTGGATCTTGCAGTAAATCAATGGTATTGGCCATTGCTACAGATGTAATCCTTAAGAGACATATGAATCTCTCCTTTGCAAGGATGTTCACATAAGTCATCTCTAACATTTCCTTTTCCCACATAAGGGAACTGAAAAGCATATGAGTTTAATTATCTCAGCAAGATGAAAAACTAGTGTCCTTGTTGAGGAGAAAAAAGTATATAAAACCCTTAAAGATGATCAACATTGCAGACCTCAACCCTTTTGTGCTGACTGTGACCTTTAGGATCAGAGCTTTGTGTTTGGATCAGACATAAACTCTGAGTTTATGATTGAGTTGCTTCTGTGCTGAGCCAGCCCTAGCTTTCAAGCATTGTCTCTACCTGAACTTGACAGGTGAGGTACAGACAACTTGATTCATCATTCTTCCTCCAGCACACTGTGTGAATCCTCTTTTGAGCTTTCTTATTTCACCTCTTGTCATGGAATTCCTTGTCATCGGCTTTCATGTTTGACATGGTTTTAGTAAAAAAGGCCATTTCTACACAGGTCTGTTGGAGGTCACTTCTACTCTTCCCCTCTTTGAGACTCTGCAGTCACCCATTTAGGCTATTAGTAGGTCACTCTTCACTTAGTGCTCTTTATTAGTCTATTTGCAAACCTACCTAATAATTCAACAGAGAAGCATTGACTTCTCGTCTCTCTATGTGTCAACAACTGTCCTAGAAACAATGGCATCCCGAAGAAGACAGATATGAGTGATATAGTCATGAATCCTCAGGGGCTCTCGTCCATAGATTTGTCAACCCCTCAAATATAACATTCACCCTTCACTTTTCTTTTATATTTAAAAGAATTTTATGTTTAAAAGACAATTCTTTGGATAGGATAAATAATTAGTAAGTTATATGAAATAAGCAAATCAGGGTAGCCTGTAAGAATCGATTTCTCCACTTAAAGCCAATATCATCTAATAGTCCCTTAGCACACTGAAAGAAACTAACATATACTATAATCCTTTTTACATGTAATAGTTCTAGACTATGGAGGGCTCAGCTCTAAACGGCACATATATAGTACATACTCTCTCCTCAAGGTCAGGAATCATGATGGAGAGAACAGAAAGACTATGAGAACCACAGTTGGTGGACATCTGCAGCCAAATATTATTATCCAAGCATGATAGGGCCACACATACATGAACTCACAGCAGCTATGACTGCATGCCTAGAACTACACAAGATCAAGCTAGTCTAAACTCCATCCTCCTCGCTATTGTTGAGGAGCTATTGGCTATGGATGGCTGCTGGGAGTGGGGAAGGGAAGTCCCTGTTCTTCAGGATTGTGGTCCTGAAAGGCTACCCATTTTCTAGAAGCTGGCCCCACACCCATGAGTATATAATTAGCACTAACGACCTCAATGAGTTTAAGAGAAGAACACATGGTTGGGAAGGAATAATGGTGGGTGGAAGGGGAAGAACTGGGGGTGGGGAGAGAATGAGGGTGGGTTTGCTCAAAACACATGATATGAAATTCCTAATTAAAAAATAAAATTTTAAAATTGAAACAATTCATTATAAAAAGAAGAAATCACATGCTGATGGCAGACCTACACTAAGAATGAGTCTTCTGTGTCACTGTAAAGGAGGAAAAAGAACATTGTGCTTTTTAAAGGTCTATCCTTTGTGGCTGCACCCTTGCTGGAAGGAGTTATGACTACAGTGAGCAGCAGGTGCTGAGTTTGGATGGAGAAGGCTTTAAATTATTGAGGCTGGTGATGCCTGAGGTTTCTAGCATTCTTTAGGACATATACATAATTTTAAAACTATTATCTCTATACAGTGCTCCCAAGAAGAAAAGAACGTGTTTATATCGACATTCTGTTCATAATGATAAAAAGTAACTCAATGCCTTCAACAAAAATAAAGTGGCAGGTTGCTGGGCACTGAATGAAGAGGAGTGTTGGGATAGGTTATGACAACCTAGGCTCATTTGCACATAAAAAAGGAAAAAGACCACTAATGGAAGTCCAGATAGCACACAGGGCAAACTCTAGACTACAGAAGGGAAGGAAATGAGAGCCAAGGACTGCCTAGCAAACAACAAGTGTCTTAGCCATAAACGGAGGATCAAAATAATTGGGGTAGAAGACTTAGGGAGCAGTAATGAGAGGGTAGCACCAAAAACATATCTTCTATTTAAGAAGCCTGCCATGCATTGGGAAATACTTTGAGTTTCTGGTACTTATTAAGACTTTGAAGGGCAAATGTTTTGTCAGGTGGTATGTAGCAGAGGGTGGATTAGAAAAAAAATGAAAGAGGTAATAATATGTGTGGGAGGCTGTAGAAAACTTTTATGATATGGGTCTATGGCAATATGAGAGAAAAATTAAAGTTAACAGGCAATTCAGACTTCTAGTCCTGACTGATTAACTAGTATTGGAAGAACTTGTCTGTGGTAAATGTGTATCTGAGCCTGGTGTATGAAGCACATGGTTTCAGAGTTTGGATGAGAGCCAGTACCAGACTGTATTCCTGTGAGGAAGAAAATGAGTAAGGTGTGCTGTGATGGCTTGGGTTTTCATTCTGGGGGCATGGTTTGGAATCCCAACCCCTACAGGGACAGCCATTCTGAACCAAAGAGGGAACAGGGCTGTGGAGACCTGAGGAGCTTGAATCTGCAGGGCAGAGATCCAGAGGAGGTAGGAAAAGGAAAGGAGGGTCCACAAAGCCCCATTCTACAGGCTGTTGAGTATGGGTGGAGCTCCACGGAACCGGAGACAAAGGACCGCAGAAAGAACATGTACTTTGGGTCTGAAGCTGAGCAACTGCTGGGGCATAAATAACACCTAGAGGTGATCTAGTTCGTCACACTCACTAAATACCTGCTTCATTGAGTGGAAGCCAGCTAAGACAAGCCTCATTCAAGCTTGACCTGACCAAGCTACTAAGATTCAAATGACTCAAGCTAATTGATTTGAACTAATTCATTTGAACCACAATTAATTACTCTGTGGCTAAAATGATGATGACTAACTGCTTTCTTTAAAGGGAGGCATCAAGGTCAAGAAAGTAGGGGCTCGGGAGAGATACGGGTGGTTAGAGCCAATCCTGCTCTTGCTGAGGATCCCTGTTGGGTGCTTCAGAGTTGCCAGAGATCCAGCTTGAGGGGAAATGTCGTGCCTCTGATGGCAGCTCTGAGTACCCCTACAAAACACACCCCAACACAGTCACGCACTCAGTGACACATAACAACAACAACAACAACAAAACTTTATAAAATCAAGGGAATAATGTGATGAAATTATTCAAAGTATTCTTGATATGTAAAGGGTCAGAAAACTCAGCTACAATCAGGAGGGAGAAGGTGATGGGAAGAAACAGTCCCAGGAATGACAGAAGTATTGGCATGAATGAGCACTTAAAAATAAACATGAGAGAGAAAGGCAAGCTAAAATAAGATCAAATGGAATTTCTAGACACGAGAAACCCAAGCCATGAGAGGAAAATTCCGCTGGAGGAGCTTCCAAGAGCAGCCTTCTCAGGAGGAAAGATCAATAAGCCCGAGCACGTGACGTCACCCATGCAAAGGGAAGGACAGAGGAGCGGAAGAAAATGCAGACCTGCGGTAAACCCCCGCGATGATGTGAAAACCCCAATAAAACGTGTAAGTTAACCAATGTATGCATGGGGAGGAAGTAGGAAGGGCCAAATAGGAAACAAAAGATGAAAGGGAAACACTCAGGGAGGCTCTCAATAAAACGTGTAAGTTAACCAATGTATGCATGGGAAGGAAGTAGGAAGGGCCAAATAGGAAACAAAAGATGAAAGCGAAACACTCAGGGAGGCTCTCAATGATGAAGACTGCAGAAATACATGTGGGAAATCCTATTTAAATAGACGGATCGAAAGTTACAAAGAAACACTTCTTAACAGATTCCTGAAGATGGCTCACAAAGATCTTGAGAAAAATTAGAGGTATCTAGGGCCACGCCAACCTGAACACACCCAACCTCATCTGACCTCAGGAAGAAACCAAGCAGAGTCAGGCATGGTCAGCACTTAGGTGGGAGAGAATAGTCAGCGGGCACTTTGTATTAGAAACAGAGAGAGTAACTGCTGTTGACTTCAGCAGAAACCATGCAGGTGAGAGATAAGGAAACATGTTTCTAAAATAATGAGTGAGAAGAGAAGCCCTGTTTGTCAAGACTCCCAACTAATAAGAAATCTTTAAAAATTAAATAGCTATAGTCTCACAATCAAATAAGAACTGGAGGAGTCATGGTCGAGTCGTTAAGAGCACTGGCTGCTCTTGCAGAGGAACAGGGTTCTATTTCCAGCATCCACATGGCAGCTCACAGCCCCCTGTAACTGCAATCCAGGGGATCCAACGCCCTCTTCTGGTCTCAGAGGGCACTGCTTGGACATGGTGCACAGAAAAGCATGCATACACAAGACGGAAAGAACTGTTCTCCACACAGTACACAAACTGTTGAATGAGGTCCCAAAGCATGAAGAATACCAGTCAGAGACTAAACCCAAGTGGGAGGATTCCATGCCATAAGAGTGCTAAATATATAAGGCAGACTTTAGAATGATTTCTCATAAAAATCTTTCAAGAGACCAGTGTCTGTTGAAGAAGTGAATAAAAATGCAGGATGAAGTTGTAAGTCTTTTTTTTTCTCCTGTGTATGCATTGTGTGTGTCTCTGTCCATGTGTACATGTATGTACATTTTTGTGTGATGCACCCACACATGTGTGTATATATCTTTATCTTATTCATTTAGTCAGGGTCTCTAAGTTAGACTCAGGGTTCACCATTTTGGTTGGTCTAGCTAACAACTTGTTGTTCGGATCCTCTCTCTCTGCATCCCACTTGTGAGGATTACCGACAGATACATCACCACACCCACTTAGCATCTACGTGGTTCCTGGGATCTAACTGAGATTTGTGGGCCAAAAGCTTTAACCACGGAGGGATAAAAAAAATAAATGACCATATTATTACAGAGAATGGGCTGGTAGAAAAAATATTACTGTAAGGTTCGGATATTATTTGTGAGGTTGACACTGCATTATTTGAAGTCGGACTGTGATTGCTTGGACAGGCTCATTTTATATAAACATAAACTCCTGTTTGGAAACACCTGGCGCCATTGTGTATTCACGGGTGCAGAGGAGCTCTGAGACCCAAGAAAGAGAAAAGTCTGGGATCCCACAGAGTGCCACTTATTGGAGAATTACCTATAGGAGTGGGACAGTGAGGACAGAGGTCCTGATGATTTGGAGGCTTGTAAAGTGATCAGGACAAAGATGGCTTCATCCAATCTGCAATGGACTTGGTTGATCTCAGTACCGGCAATGTCAGGCCATCAGTGGTGCCAGGGTCAGGAGTGATCTAATGGCCTTGTTATTTATGGGATGCTGAAGAGTAGTGTACACAAACCCACCCAGTATATTTTTTATTAGATATTTTTTTATTTACATTTCAAATGCTATCCCAAAAGTTCCCTATACCCTTCCCCCGCCCTGCTCCCCTACCCACCCACTCCCACTTCTTGGGCCTGGCGTTCCCCTGTATTGGGGCATAGAAAGTTTACATGACCAAGGGGCCTCTCTTCCCAATGATGGCCGACTAGGCCATCTTCTGCTACATATGCATCTAGAGACACCAGCTCTGGGTTACTGGTTAGTTCATATTGTTGTTCCACCTAAAGGGTTGTAGACCCCTTCAGCTCCTTGGGTAATTTCTCTAGTTCCTCCATTGGGGACCCTGTGTTCCATCCAATAGATGACTGTGAGCATCCACTTCTGTATTTGCCAGGCACTGGCATAGCCTCACTTGAGATAGCTATATCAGTGTCCTTTCAGCAAAATCTTGCTGGCATATGTGATAGTGTCTGGGTTTGGTGGCTGATTATGGGATGGATCCCCGGGTGAAACCCACCCAGTATTATCCAGTGCCAAACTGACTTAGTAAGATCATACTTGTACCTTTCCTGATTCTAACTCCAGCCTCCAAATGGCCCAATAAATCCCACAATTGTCAGAAAAGGCAAGTGAAATTATCTCTCAATATACACATACATACATACATATATACACATATATAAATATGTGCACATATATACATACCTATGCATGCATACATATATGCTCCCTACCCCGATCCCCCAATGAAGAGCTGTTGGGAGCCCGTGGGCTCTGAGACAGGGATAATCTGGTTTGTGTAGTGACGAGCTCCCCTCTCACGTGGTCAGACCTAAACCCATGGGCAGGCACATGAGCAAGGCTAAATGGACAGGAATCAGATGGCAATAGTGGGAGTGCAGGTTTTGTTTGAGCTTCTTCTTCAATAAATAATAAATTCCTCTTCAATCAAATAAAACATCTTTCAATAATTAGTCTGAATTTCACCAAAATTCTAAGGTTAAAAGGATGTTCCAGTACCAGTGAGATGGCTCAGTGAGTGAAGACCCCTCCTGAGATGTCCAGGCACCTGAGTCTGGTTCCTGGGATCCACATGGGAGAAGGAGAGAGAACTGACCCCACCCCGCAAGTCACTCTTTGACTTCATACATACATATACATATACTGTGGCCCTGACATGCCCCACACATACACACACTACACAAAAGAAATAAAAGTGTAATAAGCTAAAAAAAATAGATTTACTGACATGGGCAGTGTTACTAAAGCCTCTTGCCTTCAAGTTATTGAAGAAAAAGAGAATTAACTGCTGAAGCCTCCTGGTCCCTTTGATTAACACGACCAATCAGTATCGCTGAGGTAAAATGTGGTTAGCCACGCCACACTGGGAGAAAAGTGCATCTTGCTAGTTGTGTGGTGAATTTTACCTCTGGCAAATTGTAGCAGTTTTCATTATCTGTGGTACACACATGATAGTATACGTGGAATTATTTTATGCTTAATAAGTTTAAAAGAAATATAACTGTTGCAATCATTGTCATAATTCACCAGTGCTTTTGAAAAATGCTCATTTCTGTAGGGTTTTTTCATTTTCTGAGGATCTTTTCTATTCAAGCCATAAATCTTCGTGTTGTTCAGGATGCTTTCTTGTGGTTGTCGTAACAGTTTGCTTGCTGAGGTTCATTAAATGACGGATTGTCAGCACCATTCGCTGTCTCATCAGCTTGTTCTGAAACCCTGGCGTGTGCGCGTGGGTCTGTGGAAAACCAAAAACCTGTTTTACTTGCATCTGTTCCATTTCCCTTCTAGCGAATTCTTTTTGCAGTTATGAAGTTGAGCTTTTCTCCAGTATTGCGTAGCTTGGAATAGTCTATCGCCATCTGTACCTCTTGTTAAGTCTTCCCCCTTCCTCTTCTTCCTCCTCCTTTTCCTCCTCCTCCTTTTCCTTTTTAAAAAATATTGTAAACATTCCAGGGAAATTTCCTTGAAAATTTGACATAACAGTAACAACTTTATTAGGATGTCTCTGTAAAATATTCTCTATTGTTGATAATCTTTAAATATGCACATCTAGAGAACTCAATGTTAAATAGATTTTTTTCATCAGTTTTCTTCATGTTTGTTTTAAAAGGTGATCTAAAGTCACGTGTCCAGTTGTCAGGAGAAGCTAGTGTTTACACTGGAAACAAACTCTAAAGCTCCAGCTATTGATTTCTGTGAGACACTTCTCCCACACATGGAGCAAGGTTTTGTAGCATGACAAGGTTCAATTGTGTCTTAATTTAAGCAGTGGAAATTGTCATGTAGCTAAAAACTATCTACTACAACCTTTCATTTATATCTAAAGACATTAGGACCAAATTCAGCAATTAGCTGTAATTTATTCTTATTATGATTATGTGTATCATAGTTTTGATTTAAAAAAAATCTCTAGTATGGGGGATAGTGCCCTGTGGTGTAGACTCCACTGAACACCACAAGCTGCCTAGCCTATCTGCCTGCTCTCACTAAAGGTTAGAAGTGCATTTCCTCTCACAGCAATGCTGAGGCCCCTCTTCTAGAGCACTGCCCTGCAACCTCACAGACAGCAGCAGGCAGCGGAGCACTGGCAGCTTAGCGAAGGCCTTACAGTGTGCTGTGCCTGGGCTTGCATAGGCTAGGCCCTGTCCATAAATTCCAGAAAGAGGAAGGAAGAGAGAAGCCAAAATCCAGCAGATGCAGTCCTTCCCACAGACAGATTTGGACACATGTTGTTGTTGTTTTTCTTTCTTTTTTCTTTTTTCTTTTTCATACTTAAAAAAAAACAGGTTTATTTGTCAAGCGATGGTCAGGAATGGTCACTTTTTACTTATTTATAAAATGGTACTATAAAATAAAGGATGTTCAGGGCAGTCAAGGAGGATATTGTTGTGTCTGATTAAATATATCTGAAAAGGAAACAAAATTTTTTCCTCTGAAAATGGAGAAGTCTTTTTCTAAAATATTTTATTTTAGCATTAGCACTATGGTGAGCAAATGCATGTCATGGCTCCTGTGTGACAATTTTAAAGACTTGGTGGTCAAAGATGTAACCGAAGTTGTGCTGTGCCATCTTTGCCATGGGCTCACAGCTCCACTCATTGCTCTCCTCTGTCTTGTAGCTTCTTTTCCAGGAGGAAGCTGAACAAAGTGTCCCTAGCTAGTAATAGTGTCACAGCTAAAGGCAGACAAAGACATTGACACCATCCTCTTGTGAATGGGTCTTATAACCAACCCTTCCTGAGGACTGTGGCCATATTTTACTTCTTATTAGAACATTTATAGTGGTCCCTTGGTATTCTTAAGTCAGAGCCAGCTTTGAGAATCTCCAGGCTGAAGTCGTGAGCCTGAAGCTCTGGTCTGGAGTGTAGAGTACCATGGTATGTCATCTCTAAATGCCATGGCTACAGAACCGTGGATGAACCGTGGATGAGGTGTGTGGTTCCCTCTCAGGAGAAGTGGTATCGCCCCCCTCCCCCGGAAAGGAAACACAACTGAACATATCTAGGAGATAAAATGCTTTTATAAAGATTTTTTTTTTATTATCACTGAAAATTAATGTAACAAGCCACAGGAAAAGTTTTATTTGACTGGAAATTGCACCGGCACCAGCGAGTCCTCCTCTGAACTTGCAAACATTCTTAGCAGCTTGGCAATGTCTTCTGCATGGAAGGTAGTGTCTCTGGATGCTAATCAATTTCTTCCCAAAATGCTCCGGGTCAGTCGACACCCACAGCTGTTAACCTCAGGCTTAGTTTTCCTCCTCTCATGGCTCCTTTGCACCAATCCTTCCGTTTGGACAACTCTGACGGATGTCTCTTTCTGGAAGAACAACACTATGTAGCCAAGTTCCCATGTATCCACCATGTGCCTAGACTCAACTGAGTCCTTTTAACTAGAGACTACCTGGCTGGAGAGAAATGGCGGGTGGGGAAGACAAGGTTACTCTTTCTCTGAATACCTTGTTCCTCTCTTTGAAACACCAGGGCAGCACTTCTGGGTCTGCTATGTTTTACTAGAAGGGGGGACATCATGATGGACTTAAGATCCATGTTCATTCTGGGACCAGACAGACTAACTCAAACATTAGCCCTTCTAATAGTCACATGAATGCTCCTCAGTGAATCCCTAGGGCCTCATTCAGTGGGGTTGTCACTCAAAATAGGGTGGTTTCTCTGCACCGGAGTGGAAATGTCTTAATCCAAATGTGTAGATATCCCAGACAGAGTTTAGCATTGGATCCCTGGGTTTCAGTAGGGGTTCTTCCATATCAAATGAAGCTAATAACTCAAGTGCCCTGAGACAAGTTAGAACCAAAGGAACTTCCTTTCCAGTCAACTGAGAAGGAATGTCCTGATTTCATAAAATTTCCTGGACCCAACTTCACTACTCAAACACCCTCTGTTTTTTCCACCACGCAACAGAAGGCGATGATAACTATGGAGTTCAGGTTAAAGAGCGACATGCATAGACTTTTGCTGGTTGCCCCTTAATGCATTAAAGACTGCTGCTGCACCTGGATTTTGGAGGTAAGGGGCAGAGGTGAATGTTGTCTACTGAAGGCAAAATTTATCTCTGCTTTATTTATTTATTTATTTATCTATTTATTTATTTATTTATTTATTTGATATTTTATTTATTTATATTTCAAATGCTATCCCCAAAGTTTTCTATATCCTCCCCACCGTGTTCCCCTACCCACCCACTCCCATTTCTTGGCCCTGGAATTCCCCTGTACTGGGGCATATAAAGTTTACAGTACCAAGGGGCCTCTCTTCCCAGTGATGGCTGACTAGGCCATCTTCTGCTACATATGCACCTAGAGACATGAGCTCTGGGGGTTCTGGTTAGTTCATATTGTTGTTCCACCTATAGGGTTTCAGATCCCTTCAGCTCCTTGGGTGCTTTCTCTAGCTTCTCCATTGGGGGCCCTGTGTTCCATCTTATAGATGACTGTGAACATCCACTTCTGTATTTGCCAGGCACTGGCATAGCCTCATACAAGACAGCTATACCAGGGTCCCTTCAGCAAAATCTTGCTGGCATATGCAATAGTGTCTGGGTTTGGTGGCTGATTATGGGATAGGTTCCTGAGTGGGGTAGTCTCTGGATAGTCCATCCTTTCCTCTTAGCTCTAAACTTTGTCTCTGTAACTCCTTTCATAGGTATTTTGTTCCCTATTCTAAGGAGGAATGAAGTATCCATGCATTGGTCTCCCCTCTTCTTGATTTTTCTTTTGTTTTGCAAAACCATCCAGTGGGGGGAAAAAGCATTTTCAGCAAATGGTGCTGGCACAACTGGCAGTTATCATATAGTAGAATTCGAATTGATCCATTCTTATCTCCTTGTATAAAGCTCAAGTCTAAGTGGATCAAAGACCTCCACATAAAACCAGAGACACTGAAATTAATAGAGGAGAAAGTGGGGGAAAGCCTCGAAGATATGGGCACTGGGGAAAAATTCCTTAACAGAACAGCAATGGCTTGTGCTGTAAGATCAAAATTGACAAATTGGACCTCATGAAATTGCAAAGCTTCTATAAGGGAAAAGACACTCTTAATAAGACAAAAAGGCCACCAACAGATTGGAAAAGAATTTTTATCAATCCTAAATCTGATAGGGGACTAATATCCAATATATATAAAGAGTAAAAGAAGCTTGACTCTAGAAATTCAAATAACTCCATTAAAAATGGGGTACAGAGCTAAACAAAGAGTTCTCAATTGGGGAATACCGAATGGCTGAGAAGCACCTGAAAAAAAAATGTTCAACATCCTTAATCATCAGAGAAATGCAAATCAAAACAACCTGAGATTCTACCTCATACCAGTCAGAATGGCTAAGATAAAAAATTCAGGTGACAGCAGATGCTGGTGAGGATGTGGAGAAAGAGGAACACTCCTCCATTGCTGGTGGGATTGCAAGCTTGTACAACCACTCTGGAAGTCAGTCTGGCGGTTCCTCAGAAAATTGGACATAGTACTACTAGAAGATCCAGCAATTCCTCTCCTGGGCATATGCCCAGAAGATGTTCCAACTGGTAATAAGGACATATACTCCATTATGTTCATAGCAGCCTTATTTATAATAGCCAGAAGCTGGAAAGAACCCAGATGTCCCTCAATAGAGGAATGGATACAGAAAATGTGGTACATATACACAGTGGAGTACTACTCAGCTATTAAAAACAATGAATTTGTGAAATTCTTGGAAGTATCTGGAGGAAATCATCTTTAGTGAGGTAACCCAATCACAAAAGAAGTCATTAGATATGCACTCACTGATAAGTGGATATTAGCCCAGAAACTTAGAATATCTCTGTCTTTTTGAAGTTCCCACTGAAGTACAAAGGCCAGGTTGGCACTTTCAATTCCAGGATAAGAAACCCATTACAGTGAGCCTCCTTGTTAAAGAAAGCTAGGTGATCTTGTTAGTTGCCTGGACCTCAGATCCACCTGGCGCTTGTCACCAGAACAGCTGTCATTTCTCCTGGGCGAGTGATGGTACCGAGGGGGGAATTTTGGAGACTGTCTGCTGCCTACTGCCCCACTCCCCATGCTTTTGTGTATGTTTTTATGAGACAGAAGATTTTCTTTTCAGGAAAATATACTGAACTGAAAAGCCCTTTGTATTGCCCATAACCTTGGGAGAAGGGTTTCAAATCTCCTTAGTCTGGAAGGTAAAGGTCGGCTGAGAGCTAACAAAGGCAACCATTTTTAAGCTTGATGAGCTGAGAGAGGGGAGACTAGTAGAAGCTCTGGAAAAATCCCAGAAGGTAGATTTTTCTCCTTTTTAATATAAATGTGTGAGTAGTCTGTAGGACTGACTTGATCTATGTGCTCCTGGTGGGCATTGGCCTTGAAGGCTGCTACTGTTGGCTGGGAAGTGGCCCCGGCACCTTCTCCTGGGACAGAGCCAATGACTGGGCCTCAGGCTGGACAGTTTTATGCACTGGGCTGAAGTACTCCTATCCATCACCTAATTAAACACACTTGAATGTCAGCTTACAATGCAAACACTTTGTAATACTCTAGAGTGGGAGGATTTTTTTTTTGCATTTAATATCAATAACTTATAAAGTTTTAAGTATTTTATTAAAAATTCTATCTTCCGTATTTTCCCAAGTTCTCCATGAATTACTTTAAATGATGAAAGGAGATCATGAGCTTTCCCCCTCCTCTGCACTGAGTCCCTTTCCTTTGGACTCTAGTGAAATCCCCCAATCCCAGAACTAGGTGGAATGGGGTCTTTGACCCCTGGCAGGGGCCCTGGGACTAGAGTTGATTATTTTTACACAGGGATATTCAAACACCAGACATCATTTTTTTTTTTTTTTTTGGTCTCCTGGTAAAGATATCTGGACATTGAAGAAGCATGCCTCAATTCTGCTCCAAGAATGCTTACAAGTGCAAATTATGGAGTCCCAGAGAGAACTGGCTGCAACTTCTTTAATTCTGTCCCCTGGAGGTTTGTGGGAAGGTTCTCTGCATAGCAGTAACTGCCACCTGGGGAAGGTGGCACCCTCACTGCTCCTCACCCTCATCCTCCATTAAGCATCCAGCAGCATAGGGTGTAGCTGCCCCAGCCATGGCTCACATTAGGTAATACCCCTCCATACACCCCCGTTAGACTGCAGATGTGTGAACTAGTTTAAAACTTTTATTGGGGTTTTTTATTAGACTCCAATGCAGTCCCGGCCTCTTTACACTCGCCAGCTCTGCTAGTTACTCACAAGTTCTAACAAATTAGGAATACCTAATGCCTAAGCTATTCTTATACTTCAGGGGCAGAAATCCCAAGCAAATCATCGTCTTCCCCGTGAATCCAGCCTCCCTCTGAGAAGTTGTACTTACAGGCAGCAGGGCACTTGAGCCGGGCTTTCATTATGGCTCCATAATAACAGTGCACTTCAATTCCCTCAAGCACTTAGCAGCAGGGTGCTTTCTCATTTTCTGCCTGGACATTTAATGCCCTCCCTCCCATCTTTGATGCCCTTCCAACTTCATGCTTTCCTCTTCCTTCTAGTGACAATATCCCATAAATTACCTTTACGTGGTCTCTGAGTGTCAGACTTGCATGTCCAAAGGCCCACACTGGCTTTGGCTCCCTCGGATCAGGGCTGTTGAAGCAGGAGGTTCCTGCTGTTACTCATCCTGATGGAAGAGCAAGAAGAAGGAGGGCTTCTCTCTGACCTACATCAGCCTGGCCCCTGCCACCAAGGTTTCTAATTATGTGCCATCAAAACAAGCTTACAAGACTTTCTAGTTCCTTCCTATGAGAAAGACATCAATTCCTGTATTTAGACCAACTTCCATGAGGGTGAATAAGAACACTATGACATTGTTTGTGTATGTATGTATGTATGTATGTATGTATGTATGTATGTATGTATGTATGTATGTATTTCACATCCTGATCTCAGTTCCCTCCTCTCCTCTCAGTCCCACACTCACAGATCCCACCCCTGTTACCTCCCCTCTCCTTCTTCTTAGAGAAATGGAGCCCTCCCCCGCTTGGGTACCACCCTGTCCTGGGACATCAAGTTGCATCAGCTCCCACTGAGGCCTGACCAGGCAGTTCAGCTATGGGAAGGGGATCCAATGCCAGGCAACAGAGTTTAACCGTAACCCACTATGAGATTCTTACACAGTGACAGCTGCCCTGAAACATGAGTCTTCCAGGTCAATAGAATGATAAGACAGAATAACCTTGCTAAAGAATGAAGCAGGCTACTGAATTACTACAATTCTCTATTCAAACCCATCAGAATACATTTAATGCAGTTAATAAACATTTCACACATACGAAAATTGCCTGTCCTGACCACAATCCAACATTCAAGAGGATGAGGCCACTTCAGAGCACCACATAACTCCTTCCTTCCTTCCTTCCTTCCTTCCTTCCTTCCTTCCTTCCTTCCTTCCTTCCTTCCTCCCTCCCTCCCTCCCTTCCTTCTTCCTTCCTTCTCCCTTCCTTCCTTCTTCCTGCTTTCTATCCCTTTTCCTTCCCTCTCCCTTTCTTCCTTCCTTCCTTTCCTTCCTTCCTTCTCCCCTTCCCTCTTTTCCTTCTCTTCCTTTCTTTCTTCCTTCCTTCCTTCCTTCCTTCCTTCCTTCCTTCTTTCCTCCCTTCCCTCTCTCCCTCTCTCCCTCCTTTCCTCACGTCTTTCTTTCCCTTCCTCCCTTCTTTCCCTCCCTCCCTCTCTTTCTTCCTTCTTTCTTTTCCTTCCTTCTTTCCTTCCTTCTTTCCTTCCTTCTTTCCTTCCAACCTTCTTTTCATTTTTGTTGAACTTCTGCCCACAGCAATAATTTCCTTGACTTTTTTACAGGAAATGGAAAATGGATGAATAATTCCCAGGCAATTATATAGACATTTAATCACAGTAGATCTAGATTTTATCCCATCAAATCTTCATAGAATTGTTAAATGGTTTTAGGAATTAGAGGCCATGGGTTCCAGATTCTCACTCCTTAGGTCTTCCAGGCTGCAGCTTCCTGTGGGATTTCTGAGGAAACAACTATGGAGTGGAATAGCTGCTGCCTCTCACTGGGGGACATGTGGGGAAGACAGTGTGGAAGGAAGGTAGACACATACTATAAAACCCGATTGCTTTCCAATCTAACTGCCCATGGGTGGGATCAGGGGCCAGGTTTGTCAGGGCCAGGGTCAGGGTTAGGGTCAGGGGTTCTACTTGCTGGACTGGGAAAGCATTGCTGCTGATGGAAATGTGGTAGCACAACTCTGTGTTGTTTCACACCCCCAGCCCCAGCTGTCAGAACAATAAGCATCTCGAGTCTGTGTCCAGGCTGGATGGCTCATGCCATCATCAGCAGGAAGATACACAGGTTAGTGTTTGTTGCTGTTCTGAGACAGGCAGGGTTGCCTTTAGCCCAAGCTGGCCTCTCTAGGCATTTATTTCTCACAACCAACTTTGATAAGTGCTCAACCTCCCCTCTAGCCCACCACCAGAAGTAGTGGGAAAGAAATGTTTTTAGGAGATGGGGGGAGTGGGCGTACTTAGAAATAGTTCATTGAGGTGATTCCAATCTTTGTTGTTCTCAGTGCAGTCCACTAGCAAACAAAAAACACAAATCCACAGGTGCAGTTGAGCCCACTCTGCAGACACATACATGAATCATGGTTTATATAGAAACAATTTTAGATTATACAAAGTTTGCATCAAATGAAAGAATTTTTTCCTGTGGCAAGTTTTCTATAATTCAATCAATGAGTCTTCAAAGTGTGAGGTCACCAGGTCTTACCTGTCATGACTCTGTGGTGCCATCTTCATTCTCTCTCTACCTTGGTTCCATGACATCTGAGCCTCTTCTTACCACAGTGAGAGATGCCTTCTCTGAGGCTGGCAGAAATAACAAGATCAATATGGGAGAGCAATTTAGGGAGTAAAAAATAATGCACAGGAATGTCCAGAGAAAGGGGGGATCCTGCTGAGGAGGGACCAGGAGAAGACTGCACACTTAGACCAGGGATAGATGGGAGGCAGTGAGCCCAGAGGGGCAGAGTCTGTCTGAGACTGACAGAGTCTATCAGAAGGATTTGTTGATCACACTCCCCTCTTTCATGAGAACATATTCTAAGAGCTCCAAGAGCATGCTACACTGGCACCATGGTTTCAAGCTAAAAGGGAAACCTTAAGCTGATCTAAATCTGTCATTCTGGTCACAGTGTCCCCAGTAAGGGGATGGGCACACGGGTGCCATACCAGACAAAGTGGCTTCAGGGATGGGAAGCTCAGAAATCAGTGAGAACTAACTCTCCTTCATCCATCCCAAGTCTCCCCATCCCTCCCTCTCTCCCTCTCCCCTCTGCCTCCTCCTCCCATCTTCCTTCTCCCTCTCCTCTTCTCCTTTCCCCCCTCCTCTCTCCCTCTCCCTTCTCTTTCTCCTCTTCTCTTTTCTATCTCTCTCTCCTTTTCTTCCTCTCTCCTCCCCCTCTCCCCCTTCTCCCCTTTGCCCCTCCTCTTCTCCCTCTACTCCTCCTCCCCTCTTTTCTCTCCCTCCCCTTCCTTTTCTTTCTTTCTTTCTTTCTTTCTTTCTTTCTTTCTTTCTTTCTTTCTTTCTTTCTTCCTTCCTTCCTTCCTTCCTTCCTTCCTTCCTTCCTTCCTTCCCTTCTTTCCTTCTTTCCTTCTTTCTTCCCAAATTAACTACCTTAGATCAAACAGTCCAGTGACATGTAGTGCAGTCACAAGGCTGGCCTAACACCAAAATCTAGCACTACAATATTTCTATCACTTCACAATATTATCTTTTACTCTTTAGGCCACTTATCACACAATACCTACTGCTGCTGGCCCATGATCACAGCCAATTACTGCTGTCTCTGTAGGATTTATTTGTTCCAGATATTTCCTATGTCTGAAACAATACAACACTTCACTTTTGGTACACAGAATCTTTTGCTTAGTAGTTTATATTTTTTGTAAGCCATGTTCCTTACTTTTAAAGGTTGAATAATACTCCATGTTCTTCTACCTTTGAATAACTCTGATAAAAGTTTATTTCATAGAAATTTTAAATATGACCTCTAACATCCATACATTAATCTCATTTTTAATGCTATCAGAGGAAAATAAATGAAATTATATATGAGGAAATAGGCAAAAATATTGCAATAGCATTTTACAAAGTAATTATATACTTGGTAGAACTCTACTGGTCATCACAACAAGAAATAAATTGATGTTTCAGTTATAATGACTATGGGTACAAGTTATACCAGGACTAAAACATTTGGATAATATTATAGTTTTCAATAAGTGGTACTTAATATACAACAAGTTCTCAGTTCTCAAGCTGAGGTCTTAAAGCTACTTATATTAAGATTACTTAGAGGAGAGGATGTTATTCTTGAAGAAAGAGAGAGAGAGAGAGAGAGAGAGAGAGAGAGGAGAATATGTGTATACATGTATGTATGAATGTATGTGTGCCTGGGTCTATGAATGTTTTTGCATGTATATGATGTATATGCATGTGTGTGCTTATGTGTATGTATGTGTGTAAGAGAGGGTATGGGTGTTTATGTGAGTGTATTTGTTAGAAATGTGTGCAGGTGCATGTACCTGTATGTGCACATGTAGAAGTCAGAGCCAGCCAGGTGTCCTGACTCCTGTGATCCTCCTCTTTCTGCCATACTTCTATATTGGGGTTGTAGGCAAATATATACTCCTCTAGTTGTGATATGGGCTCTGGGGATTTGAACTCAGGTTCTCATATTTGTGTAGCATGTATTTTCACCCACTAAGCTTCATCTATCACCTGAACAAAATTTAAACACATATAAGTAAAATAGTTGTGAAAAGAAAATCCTGAGGGGGTTAGAGAGATGGTTCAATAGTTAAAAACTTGTACTACTCTTGCAGAAGGTCCAAGTTTGGTTCCTATCACCTCTGTCAGGCAGCTTTCTACCACCGGTTTGGGGATGCAACGCCCTCTTCTGGCTTCCCTGGGTACCTGCAGTCACATTTACACCTCCATGATTGAAAGTAATGAAAGTAAATCTCAGGGAACTAAGCCTCCACTTCTTGATAACACTTGAAATGTAAATGAAGAAAATATCTAATAAAAGTTGAAAAAAAAAGTTAGACATTCCAGATTTTGTACCATGAACCTTTCTCTGTATCAAAGCAACTTTTACCAAAGCTGCTTCATGACTGTGCAACATGAAAGGACAGAATGGGCTGCTTAAAGTTTGGAGACAAAGAAGAAGAAGAACACCCTTTCTTGTTTAGTTCTGGTTTTATCATCTTGGATTGTTGATTCCTAGTGTTTCCTGTGTTTTGGATGTGGATGCTTCAAAGCTAATCATTCCATTATCCACAGTTTGAATTGTTAGAAATTTTTTTCTTGGCTTCTAATGAAATTTGTGCAAATAACCATTTATTTTGCTTCCTCAAAAACAAAACAAAATAAACAAAGCTAACAAGAGGTGGTGTTGGGTACATCTGTGCAGTCTGAGGCAAGATGTGAGGCTCTGCCTGCAGCTTCATGGGAGAAACCAAGGGAAGGAAGCCCCGTGAGCTATCCCACCCAAGGTGGGCCAGTGAAGTCCTTAGTGGATGAAGCACTAATCTGTTCCCACCTGTGAATCTTTTGGCCCAAATTATCCCATCTGTGTCCTTCTGTTCCTAAGCAAAAAAAAAAAAAAAAAAAAAAAAAATCTAAATGTCTTTTATCCATGGGTCTTCTATCTGGTCAGAAATCTTCTGTCCAAATTCTAGAAGTCTTTCAGAGCCCCAACTGATTTGAGCCACATGGGCCTCTTTTAGATTGACTTGTTTAATCTGATTGTCTCCCACCATAGTTTCACAGTGTGGCAGTTTGAATGCAAAATGCCCCTCACAGTCTTGTGTATCTTAACCCTTCAATGGTCCTTAGGAGGTGGTGCTGACACAGAAGGTTGTAGAACCCTCAGGAGGTGAGCCTCACTAGAGGAACTAAATCACTGATAGAGGGCTTTGAGCTTTTATAGCCTGGCCCCACTTCCTTCGGTCTCTCTGTATGTGCTTTCTCTGTGTAGATGAGACATGATCCTCTTCTCTCATGGTCCTATGCTCATTTCTTACCCATGTGAGGGACTGTATTCTCTCTGGAGCTGTAAACCAAAATAAATTGTTCATAAGTTGCTTTTGGCCCAGGTATTTTATCAGAGCAATAGACAAATGATTAGCACACACATATTGAAGGTCATATATTTGCATGTTATCAGGGCTTCTTTCATTTGTCCAGATCCCAGAGTGTGGCCCTGAGTGCTCATAATAGAAATGATTTAGCAACTTCCCTATGATAGTCTTAGTTAAATCCCTGAAGCTGGGAGCAATGTGATATAAGAATATGTTTTCAAAACACAACCTTCTAGTACCCACCATGGATAAGACAGCTAACCTCATGAGGCCATCCCAGGCTCGATAATACGAGAGAGATTTATTGTTTAGGGATACTACCACTGGGAGCTCAAACACATAATTACTACTGTTGCTCCTCCCACCACAAGGAGGGTCTTCAGCATGGCCTGAAGAAACATGGTCATATTCTGGACAAGATTTTAGTTTAGAGAATTTTACACTGGGATAGCTGCGATAAAGGGTACTTGGTATGCATTCTTTCAAGATTGGGAATTTTTGAGAAGAGAAAGCTGATTCAACCTGACTTTGCCTGGAGAACATTGAAGGCAGATGACTGGCTGGGGTTGCCTAGGATAACAAAGGGGGAGAGGGCAGACACATGCCAACATAGCAGGTACAGTCACACATGTCATAGTTAACCTTCATTGTTAACATTTTCCACAGCTTTTTAAAACTAGGTCTAGACTGATGTTAGTCAACTGGGCACTATTATCATTTGGGCATGAGTAACTCTTTGATGTGGGAGGTTTTCCTGTGACTTAGATAATATTTGGCAGCACCTATAGTCTTTACCCAATATTGTCCAGTCCTTTGTCACAGGTGGAACAGCCAAACAAATTTCTAAACATTGTCACATGCTGGGTATGTAATGGGCAAATTTGCACCAGATTAATAACAGAAGGTTTAAATGATAAGCAAAACAAAGAAAGCTGTAAACCATAGTATTTGTATATTTTCATGGTGTGCACATTCCCTAGCAGATTTCAAAATGATAGTGTGATGTGACCATGGGCAAAAACTGGGAGGAAAGATATAGAGTATATCCATGAAGCTACCACTAAACACAGAGAGTCTGTGATATTCCCACAATGCAAAGCATCCCAGGGTCTCTCGTTATACATACTGTACCTTGATGCTCCCATTATGTTAAGTGTCTGTGATGTCAGTTTTCAGGTACATCACAGCAAGAGTGCAGGTTTCAGTCAAATAATGAGGCCATGTTAATCTTTGAAGGGGCATTATCAGGGCACTAGAGATGCTCCATGGATAAGAGCAATGTATGCTCTTCTGAGAGGACCTGGTTTTTATTTCTAGCACTGACACAACAGCTCTCAACTATCTGTAACTCAAGTTCTGAGAGCACGATGTCCTCTCTGGCCTCTGCTGGCACAAGACACATAAGTGGTACATTTACATATATGCAGGCAACACACCCATACACACAAAACAATTTTTAAAAAAGAAAATGTGTGATTATTATGTTTAATATAGTGCATTTGTTTAAATGGTTAGAAACTCTGTTGTTCAGTAGTAACTATGTTTGACAACTAACATATGTAGTTTCTGAAATGTGACCAGTCTTTCATGGGTCAAGGTAAGTTGTTGCCTGTCCCATGCTATCTTACAGCTAAGTAAGTTAAGAAAGTAGAGTCAAAATAAATTCTCCTTAAAGCTAAAAGTTTTAATACCAAATGAAATGGATCCTGATTATTGAGCATATAAGTATAATTGCCAAGTATGATCTAGGAACGCACAGGACAGATTTCTCCTGTAGCATGTTTTGGAAGTCAGAAGGTAGTCTCTGCATCTTTAGTTGTTCCTGTATCCAACAGCTGACTCCGTTCTTCTCCGTTGGGTATTCCGTGTTCTTAGCACACCCACTCACTGGGGACCACCATTTTCTATGGTTCATTAGGCTCTGGGGATCCTTGAATATTGTCCTTGATGATCTGCCTGTATCCTCCACAGCATCTCTCTGTTCAGTCAAGGTCACAGCTTGGAGTTTAAGCCTTGTATTTCTCCTTGGTATATGTCTTTACAATATCCTTTAAGAAATCATGCTCTCCTAAACTCCTTGATGTTTTTGTCTGTGTTTTTTCCATGTGAGAAAAATATCTTATCTTCCCACTTGGATGATACAAGAAGAGCCTTAGAGTCCTTCTGCCTCTCTGTTCATTTTCCTTAGAGGATCTAAAATTCATATAAGAATGAGTCAGGGCTGAGGACACAGCTCTGTTGGTAGAGAACTTGCCTACTGTGTGAGAATCCTGGACTGATTGCCACCACCCCAAGAATCTGGCATGCTGGCATATATAGCTGTAATCCAGAACTTGAGAAGTGGAGGCAGGCGAAGGAGAACTTCAAGTTCAAGGTCATCCTCCTCCGCCACATTGTAAGTTCAAAGCCAGCTTGGGATGTATGAGAACATGCCCCAAGGGGAGAAAATGTTTCTAAATATGACACAGTGGATTTTAATTAGCATTAGCAATAAGTAAGCCAACATGATCCATATGTATGCCATATGTAAATGCATAGAATATGTATGTGCCAGTGCATGTGTAAGTTTCTATATGATATATGTATACTTCTGTATCTTCAGTTTTGCACAGATATACACACATATGGGTGTGTATACACACACACACACACACACACACACACACACACACACACAGAGCTTTCTCACAAATATTTACTAATATCTTCTGCTAAGATACCTTTATGTCTAAGATCAAAGCAAATACCGGACAGCTTTAGTTTCTCCAGCTTGGCTCTGTAACTCTTTTTGTCTATACTGAGGTATTACTGGTTCTTCTTGATGATTATCTTACAGAAGTCCTGGTGTTGATCATCATACCGAATGCAACATGTTCTTTTATGACTGCATGTGTCACCTTCTCCAAATGAGCTTGTTTATAGAGAAACTTTCAGACACAGGCACAAGAGAGGTAACCTTCAGGGAAGATTGGCCAGTCACTCCAGAGCAGCATTTCTCAACCTGTGGGTCATGACCTCTTTTGGGGGTCAAAGGACTGCTTTATAGGAGTTACCTAAGGCCATTGGAAAACATTAATATTTGCATTAAGATTTATAAAAGTAGCAAAATTACAGTTTGAAGAAGCAACAAAAGTAATTTTAGACCTGAACACATACTTCAAACATACTCTCACAACAAAACCCAAATAACATTAAAAAAAAGCCCAATTCTGTTCAAGCATAGTGAAAATGAGTTCAGAAAACCAGCTCATTCTTTGTGGAAAAAAATTGAAGCGGTAGGAATTGCACTCAATTTTCCTAGCCTCAAAAATAATGAAAGAAAAACAGAGCAACTAATGCTAGGTTTATTTGGATAGGTGAGATCAGGGATCACATGTCAGTCCTCAGAAGTTATCATGCAGGCCAGTGGGCTCATGTCAACATTGGGTCTTATTCTTCTAGCATGCTTAAGAAGTAGCTATGCTTGTGTTCTCTGTGCCCCCCTTTGAAATAGGAAGTTCACCTTTAGCTGGCAAAGCCAAGAGCCACTTCCTGCTGCCATTAATGTCTGTTTTGAGATTTTCCATACAGATAAGCAAACTGTCAAATAAAAAGGTGATTATAAACTAATTAGAAATCTTGGGCATTAAAAATATATGGTTTCGTTTTTTTTCAATCTTCACGTCAACCCAACTGTAAAGACCAAACTGACACTTTGGAAAACATTGAAATCCTTTGAGAGGAATAAAGTTGTAAAGTGCTCTCGGGTGCCTAAATATAACATTAAAAAAAACCTCTCTAAAATAATATTAGTTTTCAACGTCAATTCTTCTTTAACAGCAGCTTCTTTTTTGACGGTTTTATTGAAAAATTCTACAGACAGTAGCTTATTTTTCCACCAACCTCAGCACCTGAGATTTTTGGCCAATGGATATAAGGCCAATAAAATTGCCTATAAAAGGTAACTTCATGCTGTAAGTTGCACAATGTTTATAGAATGTGTTTCAACATTCACTACCCCCCTCAAAAGCAAACATCTCTGTCTATATTCCGCTTATTGCCGTGGAAAACAAAAGTCACCATGAGAAACAATGGTAATGCTCATCCTGGACTGATACTGCAATTTTGTATCTTCCCAATGATAGCCGTGCCAGGAGAGCTCACACTTCGCTCAGCACAGAGTTTCTCTGGGCGTCACCCAGAGGGAGTAGAGGTTTGCTTGCATCCACAGGTTTTATCTGTGTGGTTTCCAGACACTGTGATGATAATATGTCCTAGTTCCTCTGCACAAGGAGATAACAAGGAGAGCCAAGGTAGCTGCTTGGCTGGAATAGTTCCAGCCTTGTGTGTGCAGCCGCTAGGTAGCTTTTCTTCAACATCCTTAGCATCTCTCCTTTCCTTCTTCTACTTCTGTGCTCAGCATCTCAGTTTTAGTTTTCCACGATCGTGTTATGTGATGCTGTGATTTTTCCCACTTAGGACCTCCCATGTAAAACATTTTCCTCTGAAATGCTATATAACCCATATTTCTTATTACATCTCTGATTTCTTTCTTCAAAGAAGAATGAAATTTATGATGGGAAAGATGTTTGTCACACCCTACTGTATTTTCATGCCCCACGGAGTACTAGCTATATAGACGGAGTTAGATAGATATTCCCGTGTAAAGGAATTAACAAAGACACATCATTTTATGCATGTGTTTGTTATGTTTACTAATTAATTGTTTCCATATTAATTAAATATTTTATGTAATACTTATGCATATATAACATGTTTGGATTCAATCTATACCCCATTTATTTCCATATACTTCCTTCCCTAACCCCCCTTTGTCTGCTGTCTTTAAGTGCATGCTCATGTCTTCTCTCTCTCTCTCTCTGTTTGCATGAGTGTGTATGTGTGTGTGTCTGTCTCTGTCTCTCCCTCCCTCCCCCTCTTTCCTCCTCCTTCTCTATCTCTCAATATACACTGAGTCTTTTATTTATGAAAAAGAAATATTAGCATTTCATTATTACTGTAGACTCCCCCACCCCAGAACTATTACTTAAGCTGTGTATAAGATGAGAGAAAACTCCAGAAGGGAGCCAGTGATAGAATGAGGACACTTTGCTAAACACCATGCCCTTCGTAAAGAACTATGAAAAACCTGGAGTTGTAAGGATTGGCTCATTCGATACAAGGAACTGGGTTGGGAGAGTTGGTTAAATTAGAGTGACTCACTAAAGGTGTGACTTGTAAGTTATCAACTTATCACTCAGTGAGCCATCTTAAGCCCCGACGCTTCCCTGTCACACCTCGGATCCTTTTCTGGGAACTGGCTTCCTTCCCCTGCGGTGGGAATTAGGTGGAAGCGCAGTGGCCTACCACAGCTGACTGGTAACTGGTCAGTGACTTGCAGGAGAAATGTGATTCCAGCCAAGAGTGGAGAGCCATGGAGCTTGGACTTTTCCTTCTTCTAGTATTTGTTTTGTTTTGTTTTCTAACTATTTGGCTTTCCTATTTGTGTATGAGGGGGGCAATTAAGCCTTTTCTATTATCTTTTCCTTTGTATTACTGTCACAAATCAAACTCAGGGCCTCACACAAGTGTGCTGAGCTGCTACCAGAAGTACAGCATTTTATGCCTCCGCTGTGCCTGACAGTGTCTTTCCCTCTATAAGTAGTTAAAGTGTGACTCAAGAGTGCATGCTTTCTCTTACCACTTCTCATCCCTCCTGATCCGAGGCTGGCTTTGTGCACACAGTAGGGATACAATAAACACTAACAATGAAACAGTAGTTCTTCCTGAGGGTAAGAAGCCAGGGTTGGGCTATCTCCTGGTTTCTGTGGTGTTTTTTTTTTTTTTTTTTTTTTTTTTCTAGTTTGACAGAAGAAATTATTTTCTGGACATGCAAGTATATTTTGCCCTAGCCAAACATAGAAAGCTGTCATGTGAATATTTTTGAACCTCAAAACCAATTTTGGTTTAACTTTGGGTGGGTTGGTGGCTCCTATTTCTTCCACACGGGTCCACCCATCTCTTATTAGGACATATAATTCCAACTGTGCTGACTGTCTTAAAATTTGCGAACACAGTGTCCTCTGGACAGTGTTCCATACACACGGAGCTTCTTTAAGGAGCTTGCTTGTAGCTTATAATTAAATTAAAGGATCAGCAGCTGCTGAAACCGAGGATAGCCTAGAGCGATGTTTATGAGCTTCTCAGGCAGGCGGCAGTCCTGTCGGAGCTGCTATTGCCATGAGTCTGGCGGTTCCCAGCAGCCCTTCGCACGAATCCCCGCTTAGCCTATGCCATCAGTCTGGCGGTTCCCAGACGCCCTTCGCACGAATCCCTCACTTAGCTTAGCGTCGTGGTCGTCATCTGGTCATGCCACTTGACTTCAGCCCACTGTTTCCTCTTGGAAAAACAACCGTGCAGAGGAAAACATTTCACAAGAAAAGTCTCACAGACTTTTGATCTATAAGCCAGAGATGACTTGGGCCCATAGCACACTCACAGAGTGTTGCCTCTGGTGTGGGTAGCCAGGGAAGGTGTCAAACAGCGGCAGCCTGTGGGAATGCAAGCAAACTGTCCTTCTTTTGTTCATTTTACACAATAGAAGATCTGAGACGATTTTAATATTTGTCTTCAGTATTATGTACTACCTATATAATTATGGATTTCATTATGGCATTTCCATACATACTTATAATAAATACTGATCATATTTACCCATCATTCTTTCCTGACCTTCTCCTCTTCCCAGCTAGACCTCATGTCTAATTTTGTGTGTGTGTGTGTGTGTGTGTGTGTGTGTGTGTGTGTATGTGTGTGTGTGTGTGTGTGTGTGTTAAGGTTGTTTCTAGAGCATGGCCTATACCTTGTTGATGGAGCCCAGGCTACTTGCCTGTGGTAGGCAGAGAATTAACTGAGTCTTCATGCCATGGGAATCATCTTAGTCCAAATCAAGCTGGAGCAGTTGTTTACCTCAGAGCTGGGTGCTTTCCTAATCCTGTTATCTAAGAGAATTTTACTCTGGGGTTAGCACAGAGTCTAGATCTGTGCTCTGAACCACAGGACTCAGTCAGACACCAGTGACAAATCCCAGGAAATCTATGCTACAAGTAGTCACAGAACACAAAGGCAGTCTGAACACTGCTTCAGAGCCTTTGCACTGGTGTGTCTATGGATGGCTGTGTCAATAGATGCGTTGCAGATGGGCTCCATCTGTGCCAAGATGCTGATTCCATGAGACCCTGTGAGGTAGGGACAGGTTCTATGTCACCAGCCCTCAGTCACCCTTCTCTCTGGCCATGAACTATCTTATCTATCACTTTAAAGATCAAGTTCTCAAGATATTATTTTTCATATGAATTAAATTTTCCAGTGTGAATTAAATAATTTTGGGATAATACTGTTGGAACCCACCTCCCAAATTTATGAATGAAACACTCAGTCATTTCTATCAGATACAAGTTTGTATAAAGGTGAGTAAGGCCATGTTCAGTTTGCGTCGTGGTGAGCTATCTTCAAGGTGACTTTAAAGCCCTGCCAAGGGAAAAGCCAGTAACTCACTTAGTGAATGACAGGTAAGAGCTCTCAAGCAAGGTGTTTGCATTGAAGAAACTTTTCTGAAATGAGTTAAAAGCCGATGCTGGTATACTATCAAAAGTGATTTATGCTGCTTCCTTTATATGTTCTCAGTGATCGAGAGCCAGTGTTACGCCCGAGTCAGCTTGTCTCAAGTTTCCATTCTCTGTTTGAGTTGTATATTTGGACAAATTATGATTTCAAAAATCAGGGTCTCCAGAAATGTGACGACAACTAAGAATCCTGCAGCGAAGTCTCAGAGGAGGCCATGGAAGAGAAGACAGGAACGGGAAGATTGTGAGAACCAGAGGACTGGTAAATCTGCTGTCAGCTTGTGTCTCCTAGGAATGGCAGGGATGCTTCACCCAGGATACCTCAACAACACGGCTGTGGAAATAAGGCCCAGGCAAGGATGACAGTGGCACACGACCTAATGTGGGAGGAAGAGATCTATCTCACAGGACCCAAGCAAAAGCCAAGAGGGGGCGAAATAGTTGTCTCTAGGGTGGAGTCTCCTGATTGGTTACCCAATACCCAATGGTCAACCCTGAAATCATATATATAGAAGTAACACTAAACAGATTAGTTTAGGTTGTATTTATACATTTATGCATACACGATAACAAAAGCAATAACAGTTAAAAGAAAATATATCTTTGAGTAGTAAGTTTGTGTATATGTGTGTGTGTGTGTACACACACGTGTGTGCACAGGGGTGCGCAAGGCAGTAGCTAAACAAGGACCTATGTTTGAAGGTTACAGAGATCAAAGCCTGGGACCCGCTCACTGTGAACGGAGACAGGGAAGAATCTGTTTATCACAATGGGCCTGCGCAGATCAGAACTTAGCTGAGTAATCTGTTTATCACAATGGGCCTGCGCAGATCAGAACTTAGCTGAGTAATCTGTTTATCACAATGGGCCTGCGCAGATCAGAACTTAGCTGAGTAATCTGTTTATCACAATGGGCCTGCGCAGATCAGAACTTAGCTGAGTCTCGCTTCTAGGCTGCCCAACTGCTGGCTCGTTGGTTGCTTAATACATTAGTGGATGGGTTCCAGTTCCCAGCGGTCGGAGCTCCACATCACACAGTCCCTGTCCCATCTGGTGCTAATTGGCACCCTCGTTGGTAGTTTCCAATAGCAGAGCAGGAAAAATAAAAGGGACAGTCGTTCTATCCTTAGAAGCTGGGAACCTAGTTCAGGCAGTGCTCGGTTTCAGATGAGCTGTGGTCTCCAACCTTGTATGCAAATCAGTTGTTTAGAACCAACCGGGAACAAATTTTTCCAATGAAAGGCAAGCTTGCCTGGTGGATCATTTTCCAGGTCGGCCCAGGTCACAAGAAGTGTTCAGGCGGGCGACGAGTCCTTCTCATCTCCTAACAGACCATCCTGGGTGAACGGAGAAGATCAAGAAAACGGTGGTAGAGCCAGTACTGCGTCTGGAGTCAGAAGGCTGAGATGCCATCCTATGAACTGGGAGAACAAAGACAATTCCCAGGATTCATAGCACTGGGTTTCTTTAACTGAGTAGGAATCCGACCGGTAATAAATCAGTTTTAGCTTTTTCCTGGTTACTGTTAATAGGACTAAACAAGCTGATACATAGAGAACAGTTTAAAATACCCTGCCCCCCCAACATGATAGAATCTGGGTTTCTGCTGTTGCCTTCTATGCTCGGGCATCTCATTGTGGTTTCTGCATGGGAACAAATGGGACTGAGAGTACCCTGAGACCTCGGCCTTCCTGGTCAGGTCCTGGGACACGGTGCTCTCAGCTCTTTCTGCATTTTTTCCCCTACAGATTGGCCTGTTGCTTTTCTGACAACAGGTGTTTGCAAGCAACACCTCTTACTTCTTCCCCGTATATCACTGAGGACCCAACGTTCTTCCTGCACCCCATAAGGAATCTGATAGCTTGGTCGTAAGTAAAGGCAATTAAGTGATTTAAGGCTCGTTCCTTCCTGGATCCTTCCCTGTTTCATAAGATCTAGATGAAAATAAGGGTCCAGATGTATACTGAATCTATATTTAAATTGAAGAACAATTAAGTCTTACTCACACTCTCAGGAAGAAGCAGAGCCATAGGGTTTCCTCTAGGCCCTTGTGCTGGAGCTCTGGGGTAACAGGCTTTAAACCCGATCTGTACTTCCTGGTCTGCCTTTATCACCATGGTTCTGTTTTATCACCAGTCTTTCCGCTAGCACCTGTTTTCCTATTATCCTCCTGCCTGTTCAGTTTAATGTAATGTTTATTATTAAACAGAACTTAGATGATGGTGTCTAGAGGGATGGCTCAGCAGGTAAGAGTGCTTACTGCTCTTGCAGAGGACCTGGGTTCAATAACCAGAACCCATATCAGTGACTTATAACTGGCTATGATTCCAGCCCAAGGGGACACCACAGGCAACTGCACACACACACACACACACACACACACACACACACACACACACACACACGGTACATATAAAGTCATGCATATACTCACATATATTTTTTAAAAATAATAATTTAGAAAAGAAATGGGATGCTGGCTGACAAGTTCTATCATCAGGGAGGTGTTGTCTGTGCAGCTGCCATCTGCATGAACCCCAGAAGAGAAGGCACAGGTCAGGTACTAGGGATGCAGGAGGAGAAAAGATGAGTTTCACTGGGCCTGGGCATGGGGAGAAGAAATAGAAGAGAACATCCTGAAGGTAGCACCATCTCTGCTAGACCTCAAAGAGTACAAAAGAGTAGTAAAGGGGAGAAGAGCTTGGAAGAAAGGAAAGATACAGTGAGTAGATTTCAAGGTTGATTATTGCATATAATAAATGACTACAGGACCACTTTGCAGAAATATATGTCCCACCCCCCAACAAATAAAGAGAATTTTCTAGATTTCTCTTGGAAAAGATGGCAAGCAGCACATGAAGAATTTCTGGCAATCACCTTGTCAGGGATGTAGCTCAGGGGCAGAGATCACTTACCTAGCATGCATGAAGGCCAATGTTTGATCTTCAGCACAGCCACAAAAACTTCTGGAGGTTCGAGGAGATGGTTCAGTGTGTAAAAGATTTGCACTACAAGTGTGAAGACCTGAGCTGGAATCCCTCAAGCCCAGGTAGAAGCTAGATACAGCAGCAGATGCTTGATGTCCTTCCAGCAAGATGGGAGGCAGAGATAGGAGGATCCCTGGAAACTCGTGGGCCAGGGAGACTGATGTATACAATGGCCAGCAGATGAGAGACCCTGCTTCAAACAATGTAAATGTCAAGGATCAATATTTCTACACACAATAGTCACACAAATGACATGTGCATATGTGCACACACACACAAACAGAGCAAAAAGTAGACTTCCATTCTTTTCTTTCTCTCCCCCTTTCTTTTTTTCCCCACCCACTCACCCACATTCTTTCCTTCTTTAGAAACTGGATCTATAAAAAGCACTGAACTCCTGAGGAAGAAGTCAAGACACTAGTTCTTCAGTAAGCACAGCAGCCCTGCAGTTGAGGTGTCAGAGGGTCCCTAAATTCCTCCCCCCAGACCCCCCAAAGCAAAGGTTGTGGCCATGTGGTTCTACTTAATTAGAGCATAAACAGGCCATCCCATTTTAATTTAGAGGAAGAGAAAAACTGAACTCTGGGCTTGTTAGGAACAGTGACTCACTTCTGAGCCCGCCTGTGTGGACATGCACAAACTCACTGTCTTGTGTTGACTGGTCAAGGACACGGGCTGGTTTTGGCTGAAGAACAAAAATCAGTAGACAGGGCAGTCAGGACATGACAGATGGACAGCTTGAAAATGACAGCTGTTCTGCTCTGGTCTGTTACACACATCAGTTAACATGGATGTGCTTCAAGCTCAGTACGCCCTTGGTGAAGTTCTGGCCTTCCAGTGTGTCCATGTGGAGACTCCAAACGCTTCACTTGGCTTCCTGCTCTCCTCCCTCCCCTGTTTTCCTTCCTCACTCTTGCCCCTGTTTCTGTTTGCATGCCTTCCTTTGTCATCTCCCGCCATGTTTTCTTCATCTATTCCTAAGAGAAAAACAAGAGATTGTGCAAACTTTTCTGTTATGAATTTAATTCTAATGCTGCTTCTAATTCTTAAGAAGTCATATTAAAAATAAATACAAAAGCTGACATTTCTAGACCAACAGACACGTGTGTGTGTGTGTGTGTGTGTGTGTGTGTGTGTGTGTTTGGCAGGGTGGTGTGTGTCCCTATTTATATATATTTGTGGAGGCCAGATTTTGGTACTTTGTTTTATAGAAGGTCTCTTGTTTACTTCTGCAAATGTTAGGCTAGCTGGCCTTCGAAGTTCTGAGGGTCTCCTGTTCCTACCTCAGATTGTACCTCACTGTGTGTGCTACTACACATTGTTTTACTTGGGTCTGGAGATTTGAACTCAGATCTTCAAGCTTGGGCCACACACACTTTAGCCACTGAGCCATCTTACCTGCCTGATTGCTCCTTGCAACTCCCACTGGGTTCTGCTAACATAAAACATTCACTAGTCAGTATTTCATGGCCTCATAGATTGAAAGCCTTTGCTTGTAGGATATCTTTCCCTGCATTTTAATATGGCAACCATTAAGTTGTATCTTACCACATCAGGCAAAGCACTTCTTAAACCTGTGTGGTTGATACTCTACTACACATGACCCCTGCACACCTGCTATGCAGATTTGGCAGTTTTACTCCTTGACCCTCTGGTTTGCAGGTTCCTACTAGTATCTGCTAATGTTGAGATGGGAATGAAGCCTTCTGTAGGGTCACTTTATTTCATTGCTGAGACCTTTATCTACTGCTGTTCAGTAGATGTAGTGCTTCTTCCTGGTTGAGCATCCTACTCAAAATAGGAACAAGGCATTGTCGTGGCAGAGGCCGGGCTCGGTGGTTTAACAAACCACGTCTATATGGGTACCACTCTTCCTGGACGATACTGCTGGAGGGGAGAGGGCCCAATGTAGAGCTGCTATTTCATGATGCAGAAAACCTATTTCAGCACTTACTTAGAACTTCTCATGATGCCCTGCTGAGCGTGGGTGAAGCTGGACAGAAGCCTCACCCTGGCTGTGCTGAGAATAATCGTTTTTAATACCGTGACTCAAGTCCTTCGACTGAGTCAAACTCCTCATTACTGGATCATTTGGCATGAGGAACAGTTTTCTCCAGAAATATACTCAGTCTTTACGCAAACAATTCTGGGGAGCGACACTGTCCTTTTGCCTGATGTTCCTCAACACATCTGAATTTCTTTCAGTCTCAAGATGGGGCCTTTATTGTATTTGAATTTAAAAATTTGAGCAAAATTTAAATTCTTGACTTTTTTATGTTTCAAGAGTCTGCCCTCTGCCACGGTACACATTTCTTCCTGCGTGATGGCTTGGTAGTGTGCTTTAACAGGGCACACTCTGATTGCAGCCGGTGTCTGCTTCCAGGAGGCCGTGTTCTCAGCCACAGATCCTGTGTTCTTTTGCTCTCCATAATGTTCTGAAAAAATTTGCTCATAATTAGGATTTTGAATGAAGCAGAGATATCTAAGAGTGTTGCCAGTGCTTTGGACAAATTAATTAGAACTAGAGAAAATTTGAATTATGAAAAATAGTGGAATGGGAAATGTACCCCTTGGGCCACCATAACTCCATGAGCTCGGGACACGAAGATATGTCCCTCCCAGGCTGCCACAGAGTCTGACCTTATAGTATTATTTAAAGTCCACCAAGGGGGTTGGCTTTCCTGCTTTACCTCTATCACTGGGTCATATTTTCATGATTTAATACCCAGACAAACAATTTCAAAATATAATAATAATCGTAGGGAGGGAGCACGAGACATCGAAAAGACTGTAATTATACAGAATCTGGAAGGATTAGAACATTTGAGTTTGCTTAATGTTATGGTTAATTACCGGTTAGTCAGAGAAGCATTCTTATTTCAACACTTTTGAATAATACTCACAAAATGCCCTTAGCAAAGTCTATGTAGTAAACAGAACGCAGACTCTCTTTGATGTCTGAAAGTTTTTTCTTAGAGCCTTTAGGTCAATACTGCACACACAGATTTTCACTTAAGTATTAGTAGGTAAGATGTCTCAGGGATCTGGCTGTTGCCTGAACTGGCTGCTGTATTCTTTTGACTAGTTTAGATAAATCTTTCATCTCACCTTAATGTTTTTTGATTGCTTTTCCTTGAGTATCCCACACTCTAAATTAAGTGGGGGACACTTTTATGTCTGAAAACTGCATGTAAGAAATAGGAACTTTAGAGAAATATCACTCCCAAATTATACTCTTTTTTTCAGCAAGACTTTGTAACATACCTATTTTCTACTTGTATTTTCATAGCATTCACTGATTCCTCCCTATATCCTAATAACTTAATAATTTAAGCCCCTGCAAGCATCACCATTTAGACTAACAAAACATCTATGACTTAGAAAAGCACACAGAGAGTAAAGAGCTTTTAGATTTTTCTAAAGTATTCTCTTTATGTTTCTTCAGTCTTCAAAGCCCAAGGTATGCTTTTTTTTAATCACATTCTGTTTGTTTATATGGCCCATATTATCCTAACTTTATAGCATTTAAGTCAGATTTTCATGGTGGACTGAATACCTGTATTTACTTATGATGTTGTAGAAATCTTCTGGAATGACTGGGAAAGCTGAGGATGTGCATGAGAAACTAACTCTCTTATCCCTTTTGTTCCTTCTCATTTCATTTTATTTCATAGTTTTGAAAGAGGGTCTCATTTAGCTGAGGCTGGCTTTGAACTCACCATGAGGATAGGAGTGACCATAAGCTCCCAGTCCTCCTGGCACAACTTCCCAAGGATTATAACTGTGTGCAGAGCAACAACAACAAACAACAACAACAACAACAACAACAACAACAACAACAGCAGCAACTGTCCAGGGCAGGCCAACTGCCAACAAATTGGTTTAAGTCCCTTTTTAGGCTTACCCTGTTCTCTGTGTGGAGTTCTCAAATTCTATTCTACAACTTAAGGAGCTTTTCTGATAGTTGTGTGAGTTCTTGTAGAAGACAGAGCTTCAATGCATATGCACAGTAGAGAGAAAGGGTGTTCATTACATATGCATAGCAGAGAAAAGGGCTTTTTATTCATGATTACCTAACCTCCAAAGTCTCAGAGAGATCTGCAGTGGTGCAAGGGATGCTGTGGACTCACAAGCCAGCATCACAGCTGAGAGACTGAACTTATAAAGTTCTGATCTTTTATGGGTGGCTTATAAGTCCTGAAGACTTCTGACAGAGTGAAGCATTCCCTTTATTCTCTTGGACTAACAAACTTGTGTTATTTCTTCAGAAGGCAGTGTCTGTATTGTCCAAGATTGTTCAGTACACAAACCAAGGAAGATGTATAGAAACAGGACATGCCCAAGTAGAACTTTCTCCCTACCATGACATAATTCTATAAGAATGTGCATACGATGTGCATGCATGTGTGAGTGTGTCTACATTCACATATTTATGGGAACACCTGTGTGTGTAGGTATATATGGACCTGATGCTGTGTATGTGGCCAGAGGTTAGCAGTGAGTTTCTTCTTCCACACTCTACCTTATACACTGAGGAATGGCACCTTACTTGGACACAGAGATGTCTGATTTGGCTAGCCCTCCCAGCCGCCTTACTCCAGGGGTCATAAGTAGGCTTCCACGCCTTCTGTTTGTACATGGATGCTGAAGCTCTGAACTCCAACCATTATCCTTGCATGGCCAGCACTTCATCCCCTGAGCTGTGTTCCAAGCCCCTCAGTAGTAATT
Source organism: Mus minutoides (assembly GCA_902729485.2). Classification (NCBI taxonomy): domain Eukaryota; kingdom Metazoa; phylum Chordata; class Mammalia; order Rodentia; family Muridae; genus Mus; species Mus minutoides. The sequence goes on from LR749488.1 coordinate 3,685,267, forward strand.
ATTTAAAGGTAAATTATTTCACTTTTAAGTAATTTAAACTCATATTTTTCTATAGTCTATAGTTAATGAATTAATTCAAACATTGTTCAGGTTTCTGGTTCCAAGACTTCATTTTTTTATTCTTCTTAAGTCTCCAGTCTCCAAAACAATGTAATTTGTGCCAAACAATGTGACTTCTGAAAGTGATGGGTCCCATCTCTGATGGAGGTCCTTTAGGATTATAATGGAGCTGAGAAGTTCCGTAGCTCTGCGATGTTAGACCAATCTTTCTTTATTTGTATTCTTTTTTTTTTTATTGGTGCAAATTCATTGTACATACTGGCCTAAGGTCATTTTTATAAAAGTATATCATGTATTTTGACTGTATTTCCCCTCCCCTCCTATTTACACACCTACAATTATTCTTATCTGTTTGCCATCAATCTTGATTCAGTTTTCATGTCCTGTAGGCATGCATGTGATGTATCAGTTCAATATCTAGGCATACATGGGATGTATCTGTTCAATATCTAGGCATACATGTGATTTATCTGTGTATCAGCAAATGAGAGAAAAATGTGTATTTTTCTTTTTGAGTTTGAGTATGATGCTCATCTCTTTTCCTGTTGCTCTGTCCATTCCTCACAGGTGAGGTCATACAGGTGTGAATACATCTACCGTGCTGACAGCTGCTTTAGACTCTCATGTAAGCAATTATGGAGGGACCTAGTACTGGATAGTAACAAACAAATGTTGCTGACCTATTTTAGAATTCTTTGCATGCTCTGTGTGTATGGTGTATGTATGTGGTGTGTGCATGTGCTTATGTAGGTGTGTGTACATACTGAGGACACAGCAGACCTGCAGAGTCTCTTCCTCGATCCCTCTCTGCCTTATTGTGTTGGGAGAGGGTCTTTCAATGAACTGGAAGCTCACTATTTCTGTTAGGATGGTTGGCCTGAGGAATTCTTATGATGTGTTTATCTCTGCCCTTACAAGCTGGTGTTATAGGTTGTATGACCATGCCTGTTTTTTTTTTTTTCATGGTTTTTGAAGATTTGAACTCAGTTCTTCATACTTGCACAGCAAATGCTCTTACCCAGTGAGACATCTGCCAAGCTCCTATTTCTTGCATAAAGTAAATTAATTTACTATAAAAATGCTGTGACACTACAGCTTCCTACATCTCACATGAAATAGATGTTGTGATTACATCATTTTTTCTTTTATGCTTGATTGGCCTATGAAATGTGTGTGTATGCGTGTATGTGTGTGTTCATGATCCTAGGAACAATGGCATATAGCCTCATTATATTGTATTCTATACCATCTAGGCTTGTGAAAGTACACAGAACAGAATGGGACTGTCCTGATGATGTCATTAAACCTTAATGACATTGTCACAGGTCCCAATACAGTACAGGGCGGATAGACTTTGATGTATACACTATAAGGGGAAATCACACAATCCTTACTATTTACCTTGTGTTTGTACACAGAAGGCGCAGTAGCCCACTGCTACTGGCCTCCCCACTCCTGCTGGGGAAGTAGGCAGGGATCCCTCCTACTGTTTCATGATGGCATATAGATTCTTATTCAGGAAGAGACCAAAGGCAATGGGCCCACACCACAGAGGAGATTCTCTTGGCTAAGAAGTCATTTCTTAAATATGAATGGACAAGTAGGCATTGCTAAGTATATACAAAAAGGGGCATAAAGGAGCATGATTTTTTTCTTAAAGGAATCAGAAAGAATATTTGTAGAGAATCTAGGAATAAAGTTAGAAAACAAACATTATAAAAATAGAATCTAATTTGAGTAATTTGAAATTGTATTTTATGTACAAATCAAGTGTAAGCTGTTATCATCCTCATTTATGATTATATTATTATTATTATTATTATTATTATTATTTCAGAGAATAAGAAAGAGCGCTGCATCAGGCTTTTTACATAGGTTCTAGGGATTGAACTCAGGTCATCAGCCTTGGCAGCAATCACTTTTACCTGCTTAGCCATCTCGTTAGCCCCTTTATGCCCCACCCCCTTTAAAAATAGCTCTCTCTGTGTAGTCCAACTATCCTCTAACTCTCTTTGCCACCCAGGCTAGCTTTGAACTCTTGAGCATCGTGCGTCAGTCTTCAGAGTGCTGGGAGTCCCATCATTCCCAATTCCCCAACAAATTTTAAGATTCACAATAAAAACCACTATTAAGGACATGTGGTGCTGGTATGGAGCTAGAGAAACAGAATAATGGGAGAGAGTTGAGCCCAGAAAGTTCCACATGAATGCAGGGAGTAGACTCACCACAAGGCTGGTGATGGAATTCTCCAGAAAGAGTGATCAATAGAAGATGCTGATGCAGTGGAATAATAATAGATGATACAATGAACCTATGCTACCTACAGTGAGCTCATATCATTGCATAGAAATCAATTTGTGTTAGATGGCAAACCTAAATATGAAATACAAAAACAAAAACAAAAAACAAAGCTTTTAAAAAAGAGAGCAATGAATATATTCAGAAACAAACATAGGGAAAAATTTCTTTCTCTGATATTTACTTTTGTGGTACTGGACATTGAGCCTGGCACCACAATTGTACAGTCAAACAGACAACCTGGCACCCCAATCGTACAGTCATACAGACAACCTGGCACCACAATCGTACAGTCATACAGACAACCTGGCACCCCAATCGTACAGTCATACAGACAACCTGCCACTTAGCTACATAGTTCCTAATTTTTTAATAGACATTAATCATAAATTAAGAGATTCAGAACATAGCTATCTGTAAAGCTAACATCCTTTTCTACATAAAACTTGCCTTAGAAGAGAGCAAACAAGCCATAGAAAGCAATCAAGATCACCCATTTCATTTTATCACTCCTAAAATATAATGGGGAAATAGATGTAACACAATTTTCAATGCATAAAACACCATAGAAAATGTTCCTAAAAATGGCTATCCAAAGTTCCATGCACATGTGAAAAATGGCTGACCATCATTACTCATCAGAAAAATGCAAATTGAAGCCATAATAAAATACCACATACACCCACTAGAATGGCTGACTTCAGAAACACACTCTGGTGAGGCTATGAAAGAACGTGGATTCTCACACAGGAGGGTGCACAGTGGTGCAGACAACATGAGGAAAAGTAACAGTTTGTTATAAATCCAAACCTGATGACCCAGCAGTTTCATCCTGGCATTCCTGAAAGATGTCAGCAAGTATGAACAAACATGCACAAGATGCTCAGTCTCCACGGCAACAAAGCAGAAGAACCAAGATGCCCAGTCTCCACAGCAACAAAGCAGAAGAACCAAGATGCTCAGTCTCCACGGCAACAAAGCAGAACCAAGATGCTCAGTCTCCACGGCAACAGAGCAGAAGAAGACCAGAAAGCAAACGGATCTGCTCCCAAACTCAACTAAAGTGGAAGAACACCAGAAAGCAAATGGATCTGCTCCCAAACTCAACTAAAGTAGAAGAACACCAGAAAGCAAATGGGTCTGCTCCCAAACTCAACTAAAGCAGAAGAACCCCAGAAAGCAAATGGATCTGCTCCCAAACTCAACTAAATGTACCACTGTGTATTACTCGATGCATACAGTGTATATCAACCTATATTTACTATGCAAGAAACTATAGTTATATAATTTGAAAACATATTTATTAATTTTGAAATAATACTGCATATCATAAATTTACAAAAAATGGGATGGAGAAAGTGAGGAGAAGGGTTTATTTTCTAAGATGACAACAAGTTTTGAAAATATTCAAATAAAAGATTTTATTTTATTATTATGATTTTCTTTTATTATAAATTCAAAATCAATAAAAAAAAAACCCAAAGAAGCTATTAAGCACTTAAGATAAAGAAATCTCCACGTAATATAGAAAGGGATAATGGCCAGACTCATGTTCTTATAAGTTATGGTATTTTACTAGAAAATTGTACAAGGATTCTTCAAGTTTCTAAATTTGCCCAAGTGATAAGCTGCGATGTAACTGAGAAATAGAGCCTGTGTCAAGAATGTAGAAAGATCTGGTTTGAGCCTTGGTCTACACTATACTACAAAAACAAACAAACAAACACACACAAAAAAACAAATCAAGCATCAAATAAAATGAAATAAAATAAAATGAACCTGTGTGTCAATAGGTATGAAAAAAGGCAAGAATGTTTGCCCTCAAGTGGAGAAGGACAACTGTGCCTGCAGGTGGAAAAGGGCAGCTGTGCCTGCAGGTGAAGGGCAGCTGTGCTAGCAAGTAGAGAGCAAAGACAGCTGTGCCTGCAGGTGGAGAAGGACAGCTGTGCCTGCAGGTGAAGAAGGGCAGCTGTGCCTGCAGGTGGAGAAGGGCAGCTGTGCCTGCAGGTGGAGAAGGGCAGCTGTGCCTGCAGGTGGAGAAGGGCAGCTGTACCTGCAGGCGGAGAAGGGCAGCATTTGCTTTACTAATGCTTCAGTTGAAGATGGAGAAGCAATAAGAACAGAAGACAGTATGCTGGGAACAATGGATCCAACACAGAGTCAAAGAGCCATGCATGACTCCATAAAGGAGACCCCAAGAGAGAATAATTCAATTAGAGGAAAAGGAAAATACAAGGAAGATTGTTCCTTGATGGAAAAAGAGAAAATACAAGAAAAAGAAAGAAAAGGACTTGCAAAAATAAAAAAAAAAGAAAGAAAGGAAAAAAGAAAAGGACTTGCATGTGAGGGAAGCCATAAGGGAACAGGGAGAGATAGGGTCATCAGAAAGGCCACAGAAAGAAAAGTCTGTCATAGGTGACAGGAATAATAAATGAAGAGTCCAGGTGCAAACCTATAATGACTGAGGTTCGATTTGTCCCAGCTGTAAGCTGAGTTTTGCTTTGAGAAAGTAGTGTACGGGTCTACTTCAAGCAGGAATTTAAGAGAAGATTTCCTCTTTACCTGCACAAATCTTAAACTCACAGGGAACAGTCTTTCAGAGACAGAACTGATAACACAGAGAGAGCAAGAAAATCCTACTTACAGTTGTAATGAAGAATGTGAATTTCCCAATATTGACTTTTCAAAACTCAAAACATACTTTACAGGTGGCGTGAGAAGAAGGGTGGGGAAGGAGGATAAGTAGACAAAAACTCTTCAGAGACGAAGGCCAAGAGACCAAGACAGATGGGAAAATTACATACTTTGGCTCTTAAATTCTAGAAAAGTTTGAACATTTTCACTAGGCAGAAGTGGTAGAAATGTGAGCGGACACATTTAACTTGATTTAAAAAAAATCAGACAATGCATGCACGCATTGAAACATTGTACTGTGGCCCACTGTTTTGTGCAAGTTTTATGTTTTTACATATTTAGGAAAGCAGAGATGAGTCTGGGGTATATCTCAGTGGTTAGAACGCTTACTTAGTTTATATAGACCTTCAGTTTTGCTCTCTAGTGCAACTGAAGAAAGATAAATGCACAGTTGCACACATAAATGAATGGTTGAATAAACAGAAAAACAGTTGGGCAAAGACATGTGAGTTATAGTGTTTAAAACCAGAAGGGTAGACAACAAAAGGTTTTCAGATGATAGCCTCCCTATGAGAATCTAGCGTGTGACTTGTAAGGACAGAAGAGAAGGATAAAGACATTGACTACATTAAGGTGGCATTAATGTGAAGCTGGCTTTCTAGACACAACAAGGTCAAGAATCCAAGAGACACTCATTAGAGACACCTGTGCAAACAGGGCTAAGAGAAATTCTTTCGAGGAGTGGCTGGGTTTGGTGAGAGCTGTCTGTCACCATGTCCACTCTAAGACCCTCTATAGCACATAGCCTGGGACCTTTGTAACTATGTGTTCTTGTTTAAACTTTTTAAAATGCAATGACTTCTTGCTATGAGTATCCCCTCCAAGTAACCACTTACCATTTCCTTAGTGACAGGAACTAGGTTCTTAGGACCCATCCTTAGGTCTCATCTCATCAGCCAGTGCATGGATGGACACAAAGCCAGTGTCCTGAATCAGGTCCACAGAGAATTATGGTCCACATGTCTTGGGTCGGGGCTGGGGGAGGAGATGCTTCCTGCCTCTTAGCTGGATGCTCTTGAAGAAACTATGTCCAGGCTGAGTGTGATGTGGGTCCCACAAGACTCTCAATGATGCTGACAGCTACACTACAATCAGAAGGTCTCAAGAGAAGAAAAACTGCAGAACCCGATAGGAGAAAATGGCACCTGCTTTCCCCCCCTACTCTTGAGAGCAGTTTTAAAGCCTCATCTATGATATGCTCTACCAGGGGTATGTTTAAGTTACTTGGGCCATTAAACATTATTTTAAAAGCTAGCACAAGTCAGGTCTGCATTCCTAACAACTGAAAGGCTTCTAAGATAAAGCAAAACACATTGAGAACATTTATCAAACAAATAACACTATAGAGGATTTGCTCAAATTTCATAGGCTTCTTAACAAACATCTTCACAGATACCCCCTTAATGTTTATGGCTCCTTTGTAAGGGAGTTTATTGTTACCATGTGTTATACAGAAAATTGAACAAAATGGTTAAATGACATGCTCAAAGCCCCCAGGTTATAAATGATACATTCTCTTGCTTTTAACTATTGTGTGGTTACTAAAGCCTGACATTGCAGGTGTAGATCAAAGAGCTAGTAGAGTAGAATATTCTAGAAATAGCATCTTGCATATGTGGGGCTTTAATAAGGGCAGAGGTGGCCTGGCATTTCAGTGGAGAAAAGAGGGATTATTCAATAAAAGGAGCTGGAAAATTGGTTGTCTATTTGGAAAAAAATGAATCTGGATCCCACCCTTACACCAAACCCAAAATCAACTCCAGATGGATCAGGTACTTAAATGTCAGAGGCAAACTTTAAAACACTGAGGAGAAAAATATAGGTGGATATCTTTCCGAAGTTGGGTAGGGAAGGATTTGTTAAACAGGCATGAAATGTACAAACCATAAAAGAAAAGATCTGGGATGCTGATTTTATTAAAGCTAAAAAATTTTGTATAAGATGAATCCTTAAAGAAGGTGAAAAAAGGCATTTGCAATATAAAACTGACAAAGATTCACTACCAAGAATATGTGAAGAGTTTTATTAAAGATTGAGAAAACATTATGCAGCTTAGACAAAGAGGGAAAGAGAGAGGGAAGACAGAGGAGAGGGAAAGAGATAGATGCCAGGTAGAAAACATATAGATGATAGGTGACAGACAGAGACAGACAGACAGATGACATTCAGAGATCCATGCACAGTCATATGAATGTCCTACTTTTGCAGAACATACTTGGATATCATTTTATATTTAATTTCTTAACAAGAGTAAAGAGTTTCAATTACACGTAAACCAGGAGCGTTTCCACCAAAGAGTTTTCATATACTGCTGATATAAACTGGTGAGTCATATAAGAAACAACTTGGCGTAATCTTTTAAATAACATATCCTATAGCCTGACAATTTCCTAGAGGCACAGACAAAAGAAAATTCTCAATTTGGGGCACTCTGGGGTACATTTACAAAGATCCACATCAGGCACCGGGAGATAGGCCAGTCTGTAAGGTGCGTGCTTTGCCAGAACAAGGACCTGAGTTAAATCTCCAGAACCCACATTTGAGATGTCTGTGTGGTAGCGTGTGCTTGGGATTCCAGTGCTGGGGACTCAGACAAGCAAACCCTGGGGCTAGCTGACCAGGCATCGTGGCCTACTTGGCAGGTTCCAGGCCAGGGAGGACGCAATAAATAAGATGAACAGCTCCTTAGGAATAACATCAAGAGATTGCCTTCTGGCCCCTTAACACACACCCACATGTGTGCACTTGTACACTCTGAAATACACAGATACACATGTGCATGCACACACACACACACACACACACAACACACACAAACAATGTTTATGGTAACACTTCATCACAATAACAGGTAGCAATATCTCTCAACAGGAAAATAGATACAGAATTGTACATGCAGGGATATACTTCCACTGCAAAATAAATCATAGCTACATGCAATAACATGGCTCTGAATGACAGCAAATTCTGAGATGAGAATCACATGATGTTTTTAGTGACATCCAAGTCTTGGTAAAGTGACATAGTGACAGTTGTGATTACGTGTATCAAAGTGTTGAAGTTACTTTTTAAATCAGAAAGAAAAGAACACAGTGCAAAATTCAGCCTGCGTGTATCACACAGTGTCAATGCGATGGAGGGACTTGTGTGTGTGTATATGTGTGTGTGTGTGTGTGTGTGTGTGTGTGTGTGTGTGTGTGTATAAGCATCAGTGTCACCTTGGTTCTGATTCTTGGACTGGGCATGGCTTTTATTATACACACGAGTGAACAAAAAGGAGTAGTCAAAGAAAGTAAGTCATGCATGGCCAGCATTGATGGATTATCAAAATCTCATATTCTCCTCTTTACAATGGAACCGAGAACAGTACATTCAGCTTGGGGGGTTGGGAAAAATTAAAACGTAGAATATGTCTGGCATGTAGCAAGTTTAATATGCGTTCTTGTGAAAGATACAGTGACGGGAGGATAATAATGGAAAAAGAAAAAAAACCCACAGTGTATAAGATGATTCTACACTTGAAGTCTATTGCTAAGTCATTAGCTCAGGGTTGAAAGGCATCCAAGCATGTAGATGAGGGTGGGCCTAATAAGAAAAAATTCTCCAGGAGGTAGGATTTGGAAGAATTAGAAAAAAAGTGTAATAATATTGTTAAGATATGAATATATTCCTAGATCAGTTGGATGGTTAAGGGGGGGAAGGTTCCAGTTTCTATTTTCAGAGTAGGTCCCAGGTGGCATGATAATAGGAGGTGACATTTGTTGGATTTTCCTCCCTCAAGTTGTGGAAGAATCCTATAAACGCCTCTATAAATAACCAGCAGAGGCCAGAAGGTTTCCTGTAACTTTGAGTCTCCAGCCAGTAACCTCTGTGGATAGTATGAGTGGTGGTTGAATCAGCTGTGGGGCAGCTTTGGCCTGTGGATGTCTAACCTCCCTCAGTGTGGTGGCACTGGGCATGAGGGTCTAGAATTCTTTCCCTACCAGTCTTCAGTCCCAGTAATTGAAGAGCCAATAACCATAGAGCACACCACAGAAACCTTAGAGTCCCAGAGCCTCTGACAGAAGCTCAATGTCCTGTCCAAGGAAGGCCATTTAGTCACTAAAATAGAAGAACATCAGCGGAGCACCAGACAAGTTGTCCACACCTGGGCAGGGACCAGGCTACAAAGCTCTTCAGTGGGGGCAGCTTTAGTACTTTCAAAAGCCATAATGATACACACGATGGCCTGGGCTGTGCTTCCCTGAAGGTAGACTGGGAGGGAGTAGGTGTGTGGTGCTGGGTACACTGATGGAGTCTTCATGGAGTCTGGACCTCTTACCGAAGCAGAATATTGCATTCCCTTTGCTCTCTGGGTCCCCAAGTGGTTGATGATATTTTTCATCCTCACCATTTTCTCCCAGTCTAAAATCATCCTGGCTGCCTTTGAAAAGGATGAAGGATGAGAAGGACTTACATCAGGGTGGCATCTCTTTAGCCATCCGTAGTTTATTTGATTACTTATACGATGCTTCCTCTTTGGCAGATCACAACACCTAAAAACCTACCACTAACAAAAACCTATTATAAATCTATATCCTACAAAATAAATGAAGGTTCCCAAAATTAAAACAAAACAAAACAAAAAACCAAAACACCGAAGTGATTTTTCAATTTCCTACCTTTTCCTCCCAAGATTAGTTTCTTTTTTTTCTCCAATTTGAATAAACATGAATTTGGAAGACACTTTTGATTGGTCTGTAAGTTGGATGACGCCTGTCAAGTCTTAGACTTCACTCTCTCCAGTCTCCTTTGATCCAAGAATATTCTTTGCCCTCAGTGACCCACTTTTGTGGAAAGACCAACTAATGGTTACAAATGGAAACTTGTTATTAAAATTTTAAAAATCACAGTATAGAGAAAGGTCTCCCCAAGAACCAAAAATAGCATAGGGCGTGAGTCTGGAAGTCACTTCCAATGGAAGCACATAGGGCATGAGTCAGGAAGTCACTTCCAATGGAAGCACACAGCTCAGGTCCTTCTTGTAACATTTGCATGATTAGTTTTTCTTTTCAAATAGTGGCCCAAAATACCAGCTGTGATTGTGTAAGAACCCTATTCTTGTTGGACATTTCACACTCATTTGCTCTGTGTTCTGAGTGAGCAAAATTTAGTTTACACACTGTTAAATCACAGCTTAAAAAAAAAAAAACAACTCAAGAAGAGCAAATAGTCGAGTTTGCTTTCTACCAATTTTGCCACTCCAGTTGTTGGGGAGTGGGATTACACAGGCATGGATGGGATACGCCGTGAGTCTCAGACTTGCATCACCAAAGGGTAATTTATCATGTAGGATATAGGGAATATGTTTATGGGACCTGTGAGGACAGTGGCTTTTCTATGTAAGACTTCAGCCTTTTCTCTTCAGGAGATAAAAGGCCACACAGCTAGTGAGATGACCTCAGACAAATGCAGAGAATTTTCAAACAGAAAACATTGTGACAGACAGAATTTCAATCAGGTTTTGCTTGTATTTTTCCCTTCTATGATGAATAAGAGTAGGGGTTGATTCAAGGATGCTTATATGGATGTGGGACAAGAAGATAAGGTTAATGTTTTTGGTAGCTCGAGAAAGGCTGAGGTTTGCCTTTTGCACATCAGACTTTTAATCCTTTCCTGGCCCATCTGAGCCCATGGAAGAGATGGGAAGCGAGATCAACACAGTTGCAGTGTAGACTTATAATGTCAAGGCATTCACATCTACAAAACAAAAGCAGGGAGGGGCAGATCACCTTGCTAGATGGGGACAATATTATACTGAAAACTTCAGGGTACCCAAAGAGTTGTGTGATTTTATTTCTTTGGTGTGTGTGTGTGTGTGTGTGTGTGTGTGTGTGTGTGATGTGTGTGTTGTATACACACGTGGAGATGAACATGTATATGTGTGCACGTGCATGTTGAAATCAGAAGTCAATGTCTGTGTCTTTCTCAGTTGACTCTTCATTTGCTTTGTTGAGACAGGGTCCCTCACTGTATCTGAAGCTCAGAGATTGGCTGGACAGAGAGCTCCAATGCTCCTTCTGTCTCCAGCTACCCTGCACTAGGATGGCAGGTCTCCACTGCTACACACAGCTTTTACAATGGATGCTGGGCATCCAGACTCAGGTCTTCATGCTTATGTGGCAGACATTTTCCTTTATGAGCCATAGCCACCGTCCCTGTTGATTTTCCAGCTTATGCTTCTCAATAAACTATGGCCAAATCATATCCTATCATCTACAGGGAGATCGGTGGGCATGAAATGCTAACAATTGTGTTTTATTATACCCATTTCTTATCAAAATTATTAATATGACTTAGGGTATATTAATCAGTAATAAAAATAGAGATTAAATGATGGGTATGCTTAACATTACTAATCTTTAACTTTTGTAACCTTCACAATCCTTCTGCGCCAGAATCACTTAGTCTTAGTCATAGAAACTTAAGGCTGTGGGTATCTTACAAGTAGAGAATTATCTCCAAATATGTGCTTAGTAGCTAAATAAAGGGTAGTTACAAGAGTGGCTGAGAGAGAGGATCACAAATTCAAGGCCTGACTGCAATAGAGTAGTTCAGGGCCAGCCAGGGCAACTTGTGAGACCCTGGCAAAGAGTAAGACAAAAGGTTAGGGACATAGCTCAGAGGCACAGAATGAGTAGTTAGCATGCTAAACCCTTAGGATCAGTGTATGCACGTGCGCGCGCGTGCATGTGTGTGTGTGTGTGTGTATACACACACACACACATGACTTTTGAAAGTCGCCATAAAATGCTTAATGCACAGGAGAGGAAAAACGAGAAGAAGAAAAATACTGTCTCATAAATAGTCTTTATTATTTAGTTGTTAAAAATTTTCTGTTTGTATGGTTTTTCCAACACAACTTCTGGGGAAATTTGACAGCATTATTTGACCACTCCTCTCAGAGGCCCATGGAGTGGCCTTTCCCACTGACTGGAGGGAGAGATGCCTTTTACAGCTGGTCAATACTGAGTTCCATAAATTCCTTCCTAAAAGTAGAAACGGACCAGGATGTAGGATTTCTGACCTATAGATTGCTCATTCTCTGAGTGAGTCACTCTTTGAAGTTGAGTGATAAAATCATCATTTGTAACAAAACTTTCCTCTAGTCATGAAGCCAGACATTCCAGGTCCTTCTAAAATTACCATGCAGGCACTCAGTAGGAGACATGAGCACAGCTGTGGTGGCCTTTATGACACAGAGATCCTGCCCTCTGAATAAATGGACAGTCAGGAAGACAGGAGTCATCCAGCCCTGGTTGAGTGAATTCACGTTGAGTCAATCTAACCCACAGACTTCAGACCAAGGGCCACTTGTATCAGAGGCACGTGCTTCTCTCTTGACAAGTGCTGTCATTACTGACATGAAGAAACAGCCTGTCTATTGCTTTATTAGACCATGAGTGTCCTGGTCAAACTGAGAAAAACACGGGGATCTGGTAGAGGTGGGGCTTCTTCGCTGTAGCATAGGAGGCTGAGATGGATGGAGATTTTCAAGTATTGAAGTCTGTGCTACAGATATGGCTCAGCAGAAGGTACCAATCTAGCACTGTCCAAACAAGATAAACCCAATGCTTATTCATTTCCCTGTAACCATATATGTAATATTCATGGCAATGTAGATATAATTCAATCCAACTCAGATTCAAAGCATTTATTTACTTGTGTCTAGTTAGACTGTGGCAAAATCTTCAGTAAGAAAAGCACTTGCCTGCCGCCTAAGAGCCTCAGAAGAAGGGACTACCTCTGTCACCCCACTACAGAGCCAGACAGGGTCTCTTTGCTGTCCCCTTTAGCAAGTGTTAGTTTTAATGGATTCTCCCACCTCAGCCTCCTATCTCACCAGAGGGGCACTGGGATTATAACTGAACATTACCGTGTATGACTTCTGTGGGTTGTGGGAACCTGAACTCAGTTCCTCACGTTCATATGAGAGATGATTTTTGTCTTTCCAGTGAGCAGTAGTACCGAGTGCTGCCTTTTTTCTTACTTTTCTTTATCTAATAATGGGCCCAGGGGTCACTTGGGAAGGACCCTTCCCACCTGCATCTGCCCACAGAACCCTTTGGGCCACCTCTGCCATCCCACTCCTTACATAGACACTCCAAGTCCTTCAGAGTCTAGCCTGATAAGAACTATTAACTTCCTCTTCCACACCCTTTCTACAATCTTCCAGATTTATTCTGGACCCCGCAGCCAGTGTACCAGCCTCCCTACCTTCCCTCCAGAGCAACTCTAGCTTGGGCCAGTATCCTCGCTTCCTACTCACTATACAACAGGACTCTCCCACATCACATCCAACTTTTCCACTGAAATCTATCAATGCCCACACTCCCAGATTGGAACAGGAAGGCCATCCTGCACCCTCTCATCATCCATCCAAACCATTTGCACCTGCAAAACCCAACTCACCCTCACATCTCCCCAACCCTGCTTCCTCTGTAACTATCTCAGAATTCTACTTGAACATTAAAGTCTACTTTAAAAATGGCATCACTGATGTTTCTTTCTGAGCTGTTTTGTTTGCCTTCATTTCCCTTCTTCATTTCTACTAATGGAATTGTCTTTTCTTTCACAAACTGACTTTTTTGTCTATCTGTGGCAGGTATGGGTTTTTGTATGGAGATTTTATAAACCTCTCCTTAATTAAATTCCGGTTTTGGTTGCAGTAGCTTTTCCTCCACATCAAGTTGCCTTCTTCAAAGCTACCTACAGTGAGTTTTTTCTTTTCTTTTCTGTAGCTTATGAATATGATTCCCTCATACTTAATCAGAGCTTGATTTGCTTACTTACAAATGAGAATGCTTTATACTCACCAAAGATGAGCATGAGAAGAGATACAAACAGCTGATTAGCCCCATTTCCTTTTACCCAAGCTTTCTTTTACCTGTGCCTCAATATCTCGTAGGGAAACTTCCCATGACTGAACATTAACTTAATGTAAGGAGATCAGGGAAGCTCTGGCTATGTGGCTGACCAATCATAGGCAGATCCTATTTGTAGAAGCATCGAGAGGCTCCAGTGTAGACATCAGGACTCATTGTTTGTCTTCTTGGATCTGATCATCTCTGCACATTGGCCTCCTGACTCTAATGGCTTCTTGCACTGTGATTGAGCTCATGCCTGTGTTTCAGTTTGTATCACTGTATATAATTAGTTGTAATGTCTAGAACAAGATGCTAGAACTGATTCAGAAAGTTATATTGGTAACATAGTTGGCCCAAATTATATCCTATAATCTTCCTTGAAGCCAATTAAAGAAGCTCTAAAATAGAACAGTCTATAACAACATAAGACATGAACACAGATAGTGGGGTAGCAGATGTTCTCCCCACAAGTATTATTTTACTGCAGTACACAATCTAGAAAGGCTCACCCTCCTATGCCTTCTCACCAGAGAAGGTTCATTAAATTGGACAAATGTGTACTAAATACCCACTAACCCCTTGCCTAAGAATGTCCACACCATTCTGATCTTTATCATATGACTGCTATGAAACTTTAAAAAAGAGAACTCAAGGTAGGTCATTTTCTCAAAAAAATTCTAGTTGCAAAACAGAGCATCAATAGATGCGGTGGAAGCCGACTTCCTCCCACAGGGAAGGAACACCAGAAATGTTGACGACTACAGTGTCTGGGTTACGCATCACAGAGCAGAGGTTATAATAAAGCGCTCCCTTTAGCAGAGTGGTGTTGAGCATCTGTAATTGTCATTCAAAGGAAAAGGCGGTTTTCATCCTTAATGTGATGCTATGGGCCAGTAAACCAACCCCATGCTACCCCTATTCTGGTGTGTGTGTGTGTGTGTGTGTGTGTGTGTGTGTGTGTATGGCCAGGGTTGAGGGTTGTGCAAAGACATATGGGTACAAAAGAAGGACAATTCAGCATTCCTAGTGGTCACAGGGTTCCCACAGAGCATCTGGCAAAAGCCTGTCCTAAGAATTTCATGATTGTCAAATGTAAGTCAAAGGGGAAGGACTTGGTGAGGAGCACAGAGCAAGACACGCAAGGGAGGTTAGTGGTGAGTTTAAAGGTACAGTAGTCATGGGAGGCAGGCACAAGGAGAAGCAAGCCTGAAGCAGACATTACGATGAGGGGTCTCACAGGTCAGGCAGGCCAGGGGAAGCTTGAGAACATTTATTAGTGTTTCTAGGGGATGGACCTTCTGCCTGAAAAAGAAAAGTGTGAAGTTTAATGTTCTAAGCTCTCACATGCCACTGATGACTTAGTGGCTGTAGAAATGGCTCAGGAATCCTTCCTTTTCCTATGAAGCTGGTCAGCTCTCACCCAGTCTCCTGTGAAATTATAGCTCTTCTCTTTCTTAACACATCCAAGCATCGCTGAAGCAGGTTGGCAAGCCAAGTCAAACCTTGACTGACCTGAGATGGGACCCATCATTCTACCTTAAGGGTCAACCAAGTACAGGACTGGGGGAGGGAGGGGCATAGTTCAGGTAAAGGGGCTGGGTTCTGGGCTTAAAAGCTTCAGTTACCTACAAAATATGCAAGTCATGAGATTCAAACAGCCACTTGAGCAACAAAACAACCTGAAAGGCTGCTGCTCTCTGCTTCTTGATTATTCACACACACCAGAGCCAAGATTTGCCTCCAAGACTTAAGTGGCTGCTTACTATCCAGTCTGAGGTTTATCCAGGGAAGCTCAAGGGCTCCAAAAGCCTTTTATAAGACTCACAAGAATAAGCAGTGTTTGAAATATATGTTCTCAAAGGTCAAGCCTTTGACCTAAATCTTAGGATTCAGAGAATTCCTCACTCAATTCTCTTTGCTCCCTAACTTTATACAAATCCTTTATCTCAGTGTGTGAAACGTGCATAAGTTGTGTTTTCTTATCTGTACTTTTGTCGGAGTTCATGGGAAGACAGAGCAGTGTGTGTAAAAACAAGCAACTTCGGCTTCTTCCTCTGCAGGGTTTACAGTGTAAGAGTTGCAGAGCCCGCCTACAAACTGCCGACTCCTCCCCTCTGTGCTCTCCACAATAAACACACCGAGGTTCTGCATTGTTGTGGTAGCTGGTATGGTTCCATCCCAGTGCTCACAGCCAGGCTGATGCCAGATGTTCAGTCCATGTCTCAGTGTGACTGTCCTTTCTCCATTCCTTGACTGCCTCAACTCAGGTCATAGCACTGAGCAGCAAAGGCAACTTTCCTTTGAAGGATTCAACACTGTTTAATAGGCTAACACACAGTATCCGACATAATATTTCTTCCCTGATTGGGACTCACACTTTGTGAGGCCCAGTTTCAGTCCTTCAGGAGTCTGTTATCTAGTATGGGCATGGAAAACAGAGAAGCACACATCTGTTTATAGCACAGTCTTGGAGAAAGATAGTAAAAGACCACTTTTGTGGGATATCTTGCATCTGAGTCATTGTTTTCCAAGTGACCTTAGACTGACCTGGTTCTTTTTCTTGATCGATGCTCTCAGGAATTATATAGAATGTAATAGAGATGTCATGCTTGGAGAAAAGGGGGGACTGGTCAGAACAACCTGTGAGAACTTTGTTTCTCCATAGAAATGGTGTGTGCTTCACTGTGTTGGTTCAGTGGGTTATGCCACACTTGGGGTACACAATGAAATTAGGGTACTGTTGTTCACGGCCCCCAGCTGTGGAGCTGGGAGGGTATTCATGGGTGATACTCCATCTACCACAAACCACTTCCCTGAGCCTCAGGATACACTCTTATCAGTGATGCTTCTATCGTCCCTTGCTGCTTAGTTGTAAGTAATATGTTCACATTGCTGTTATCTCATACAAAGCAGGAAAAGTGCCACATGAGATGTGGCAGACCAAAGAAACCAGGGCACAGTAATCTTGATTGACACAGGCTTTGATTATGAATAAGAAAATGCATTCTTCAAAGTGGTCAACTTTTAATGACACAGTATTATTATAAGACATCCACACACAGCAAAGGACATTGTGAGGCCATTAAAGGAGTTCTTGCTCTCCCTAGGATTCTCTAGTATTCTCTCCAGCTCCCACAGGCAGCTCACTAAACCATCATTCATAGTTACCCAGACAAAGGAGCTGGGTGGTTTGCTTGACTGTGGCTGCTCACCCACCAACTGGCACACATGGAAATTCTGAGGCTGAATTTACTGTTAGCCCTTTGAGTCACAAAAAAAATCCCCCCAGCTCATCATCCCCCCACCCCAGTTGGAATTTGGGTCCCGTTCAAAGATGTTTTCCTGTTGCTTTGACATACCTTGTGAATTCATCTGGAAAAATGTACCAAGATCCTTTGAATCCTGCAGGAATGTTGAACTCGGTGAAAAGTGGTGAGGTTAAGAAAGCAAACAATATGCTCAGAGATGTTCCCTGGATGTGGCTAGAGGCATCAAAGAGATTGATGAATCTGCATTTCAAAAAGCCAGCAGGGGGTTGCAATTCAACTTACCTCATATCAAAATTGGCTCTGCACTCCTTATGATGTCCCTAGCATCAGGGTAGTATATGAACATGGCTAGCCCTAGGAAAGAAATGCCTGGGAATGAGACTGTCTCCTTCAGTCAAAGCAGCTCAGAGAAATGGTCTCTTGTATTAATAGAATACAGAATATCTCACTGGGCAAGCATCTGCTGTATTGAAGACATTATGTTTAATGAAAGATGTTTCTGTATTCTACCTATGAGTGTTTAGCACCACTGCTGAGACAGAATATTACAGAGAATAGTACTGGTCTATTAAACAATTCAGAAACACAAGAGTTAGAGATGTTAGAAAAACAACTTGCTTGTAAATGATAGAGCAAGGGACTTGTATTGGACACTACAGAATGATACTTTCTTGTCTCTAAGCCATACTCCCTTATGGAGCCTCAGAGGACTGTAACATATACTTTTTAGTACAAATAGTTGTTCAGAAAAGGCAAGGCAGAAGACCTGCTTTAATAATCATCTGCTGAAGTTCAGTTTCCATTGACAGTTATAGATAGCTAATAGGCATTGACAATGGGGACGAGTGCCACCTCAGCAAAACCTCATGACAACAGTCCAGTAGAGAGTTACAGCTCATGGAGATGCAAGGTTTACAGAAACTGTGAAGAACATCTGGCTCAGCCAGCCAGGCTAGACAGGGGGCATCTGGTCCTTGCCCCAGTGTCTTCAGAAGCAAAGCATGGCAGGAGACATTCAACAGACAATCCGTTTGTTTTCATTCTCTCATTGAGAAATTGTACACTGTATTGATTTACAATCTATTTTCTTGTGGCTTCTGAGGATCAATTTTGCATTTGTTCCTAGTCAGGCCCTCTAGGACAAGACATAAAAAAAATCTAAGACTCCTTTCTATAGGCAAGGTCTTCCAACAGTTACAGCTAGCCAATCACCCTTTGCTCCATCCTTTCTATGACTCTGATTTGAGCCATTCACTATTAGAGTCTCCCCTTAGTTCTGCTTCTGTTTGAGGAAGGAGCTGTGGAAGCTTCCAAAGGAGGGAAGTAACCAACAATCCTATTAGCAACAATGCCTGAGCCACAGCAGTGACTAGCACTGCATGACAACCCTAAGGTTACAGTAGTGGTATGTGTGCCTTAGCAGTGACTAACAGTGCTGTAATTGGATCAAGACCCACTCAACAAGAAGGAAGCCTCACTGGTACTAGAAACCCAGCCAACTATCCAGAGGCTAGTTACTCATGGATTTTGGAGGAGAAACTCTAACCTAACTACCTGCTAAACATTTGTCTTTATACCCAGATATAAAGGTAGTCTTCATCCCTTATTGAGGTAACTTCTCTCTTTTGACAATCAGAGATTGTTACAGAAAGTCACAACTAATCAGAATGCAAGGTTGTGGAGCTCAGTCCCAGTGGATACATCTGCAAAACAATGTCCCCACCTAAGGCTCAGGGAAATCTTTCATTGCCTGAAAGAGTGTAAGAGCCAGAGACTCAGGGAGTTTGTTGTGAGATTGTGTTTCCTAGGAATGCCAGAAGCTACACCTACAAAAACTCATCAATATGACTGCCTAAATGTGAGAGAAGCAAGGACAATACCAATAGCCATGGTAAAGTGGACCAAATAAAGTCCAAGGCGAAACCCTACACAAAGAAATAAGGAGTGCTGAGAGAGGGAGAAATAGTTTTCCCCAGGGAAGAGCACAACAACTGGCTATCCAATACCAAATGGTCAGCCAGAAAACATAAATACAAGTAACATGATAGAGACTGTGTATGTTATGTTACATGTGTATATACATATGTACATGTAATAACAATGAAAAAAGAGGCAATCAAACTGAATGAGAACAACGAGGGGTATTTAGGGGAGTTTGGAGAAAGTAAAAGGGAAAATGATATAATTATACAATAAACTCAAAAATCAAATAAATAGTAAAGAAGAAATAAAAGAAACACAAATGAAATCCCCAAATTGCAATAGTAAAGAAGAGGAGGAGGAGGATTTCTCTTCAATTGTAATAAATACACTGTTGTGGTTATATGGTCCATTTTTAGTATGGGGTTCTCTTAAAGCTTATCAAAGAAGCACCAACAAGCAAGAGACATTAGGCCCTTCTCTTCCCTGGCTGGCAGTTGGCACTTGCTTGTCTCAGAGATTTCAAAGTTAGAAAGCTGCGGGCAATCTGTTGTATGACTGAGTCTATCCATGCTTAGAGGAAAAGGTGAACTCAAGTCTCAGGATGCTCAATAGGATGGCTTTGAGTTCTGAACCAACAGGGTGGAAGTGTGGGGAGAAGGCTGTGTGCAGGAGAACTCAAGGATTGTAACTTTCTGGAATACCAGAACATAGGAGGAAAAGGGCAGGCATTTCTTGATATTGAGACCTTAAAAACCACCATCTCACAGCAAATCGATATGCCAGCTGTTTTTTATTTATATTTTTTTCCATTTCTGTAAGGTGATGTCCTAGTCTACAGAATCAAATATTTGAAACAAATTCACCTTTGCTAGACTCTTGAATTTATTACAGGGTAAGGCTCATTTTTTCTCATAACTGGGACTTAGACAAATTAGACATATATTCTCTGAGAAATTATCATGTGTATATACACAAGATAGAGTCTGACTGAAAGCAAAGGAGACAGACATAAAAAAAAAAAATGAAGGCAGAAAATATACTCCCAGATAGGATGAAATTAAAAAGATAGAAGGAACCTGGAAGATGAGTTTGAGAAGTTTGCAAAGCTCACTTACGAGAAAGAGTAATGTTGGCGACACATTGGGAAAAATCAGGTATGAGCTGATGAGATACAGTTTGCTAGGAGAGAGCACCACTATCAAATCTTTAACTCCTGTGAATATTTGCATCTGGGACTAAAGATGCAGGTTCGATTCCCAGCACCCATATGGAAGCTGACAATCAAAACTCTAGTTCCAAGGGATCTCATGCCGTCCTCTCGCTTCCACAGGCAAGCTTACAAGCAAAATGCTCATACACATAAAACAAAAATGAATAAATATTTTTTAGAAGGAGTATTTGTATCCATGTTCAGTGTTCTTGTTAGACTATAATCTCCTAAGGGCCAGGGACCAGGTAGATTACAGTGGAAAAAATACAGATATAGGCAGACCTGCAAAAACTTAAGTCTTGTGGATTCAGTGTGGTGGTGGAAGGGTAGGCCTTTTCCCTACAATCTTTTTTGATGACAAGATATGTTATCACTGAAAGTAAATGCTAAGTTATAGTTGAAGTAGCTACTTGAAATTTCCAAAGTTAGGGGTTTTGAAAGCAGTTTAAATTTTAGAAGTAGTGTTTCCCTGGCAAGACTGACTATCTCTCTCTCACTAGAACACATCTGAGGGGCTGAGAAACAGCAGTTCTTGAAGGTTTGGAAACACTTATGCAAATGGCATTTTGATGAGATAACTGTAAGCTGATCAAGAACACATGGATTAAGCCTCCCACAGAAACCCACTGGTTCAAGGAGGAAAGGCCCAGCACTGTTGACGTCAAGGAGCTTGGGGTTTGCTGAGCTCCGTATCTCTGGAAAATCAGTTAAGATTCGAGATCTGCAGCTGTGGGCTATTCTCAGATCTGCTTTATGGCTTCGGGGCTTTCAGCATGGGGCCAAGAGGTTTCTAGTAGACAGAGCAAAACGAAGGGCTGGAAATCTTTGAACGCATGTTCCCAGGCAGGCCCTTCACTGCCTTTATAGTTGGTACCTGCCTAAGGGCCTATGTTACAAGAACAGTCACTTGGAGTTTGTGTTTAGAGATTGTCTGGGTCTTAGACTTTGCTGGGATTGCTTAAATGGAAACTTTGGCTATTTTTTCCCCTGCAAACTTAAAGTGCAATTTAAATGAAAAACAAAAACACTCCCAACTTTCTGAGCACAAGCAGAAATTGCAGTGCTGTTTTGCAGTCCAGGGAGAAACTATCATGAGAAAGAAGGAGGTGGATTGGAGGGCTATGACCATCTTTTCTGACCATTCTTCTCATTAACACTGCAGGTTGTTGAAGACAACCATCGTTTTAGAGGTCAGTTGATAGATGAAGGGTGAGTATAAAAAATTTTTAAGTTTTATGTACTTTTTAATTTGTTATTTATTTTATGTAACTGAATACACTGTAGCTAGCTGACTTAAGACACACCAGAAGAGGGTATCAATTCCTATTACAGATGGTTGTGAGACACCATGTGGTTGCTGGGAATTGAACTCAAGACCTCTGGAGGAGCAGTCAGTGCTCTTTGCTGCTGAGTTACCTCTCCAGCCTAACTTCTCTGTATTTAGATTGTAGAACAACTTTCATGAGAATAGAGAATTTTGAAATTCATAAAGCAATGAACATCTTACCCATGAAGGATAGGTGTCCTTACCTGGACAGTTCTATAGGGACTCCTTACAAAATTTAAAAAGTTAAACCATACCACCTGAGATTCTTAAACAGGGCCCCATGGAGTCTGGACTTGTTTCTTCCCCAGATCTCCTTGTTGGGTCCCATGATTCAAAGCTAGTGCTACCTAGGACCTACTCAAAATGGCTGTCCCATCTTAGCTCAGAATTTCCACAGTGGAGCAGACAGAGATTAGAGGCAGTTACAGTCTGTAAGGGAGTCAGTGGTGGCTGCACTAAATGCAAAGGGTAGTTATGACTAAGAAAAGGAATAATAGGAAAAGGTCACAGGACCAAGGAGGAAAAATCAGAGGACTTGAGGATGATTATATGTAATTACCCCAAACTAATAATTACTTTGATATAGGAAGCAAACTACTGTAGTGGAATCAGGAGATGAGAGAGGAAGGAACCTTAATTTACAACGGTTCTCCTAGCCATGCTAGCCTCAGGTAAGGCAATCAGGATTTCATCCAACGCTTCGTCCCTAAATGATAAAGATAAAGCTGTGGTAACTGGCATCAGATGCCTCCCACAGGCAGTAAGCATCCTCCTTTACGGTTGCTCGATTCAATAGCTCTGCGTGATGATGGCCAGTTTCTATTTCTTAAATAGCTGCAATAAA
Organism: Mus minutoides; assembly: GCA_902729485.2. NCBI lineage: Eukaryota > Metazoa > Chordata > Mammalia > Rodentia > Muridae > Mus > Mus minutoides. The sequence continues at coordinate 3,707,798 of LR749488.1, forward strand.
GCAAATGCAAAGTTAGGTAATTTCTGTTTTCCTGAGCAGGGAGGGTCTCTCATGGGAGTAATGCCCTCCCCAGGGACTGGCTTGAAAGATGAATGCATTCCAGAGAGCGTGAGGGAAGAGGAAGAATTTCTTTCTTAAAATCATGACTGATGAATTCTTCTTTTAATTCTGAGTCCAGTTAGTGGTACCAGGATGTGCATGGGTGTAGAGCCACCCACAGGAGCATGGGAAAGCTACCAGGAGCCAGCCACATGCTAGAGGAAACAGACCCTCCCTTCTTAGTAGACATCAACACTAATAACTCTTCCTCAGTGAGGCTGGCCATGGGGTTTCATGTTCTCATCCTCCATATATGCAAGATGTCAATAATAACTTTTAAAGTTTAGTTTTTAAGAGAAGCCATATAGGAGCAGAGCCTGAAGGAATGACCATCCAGAGACTGCCCCACTTGGGGATCTATCCCATAAACAACCACCAATCCCAGACACTTGGCAGATGCCAACAAGAGCCTGCTGACAGGAGCCTGTATAGCTGTCTCTTATGAGGCTATGCCAGTGCCTGGAAAATACAGAAGTGGATGCTCACAGTAATCCATTGGACAGAGCACAAGGTCCCCAATGAAGGAACCAGAGAAATACTTAGGAAGTTGAAGGGGTCTGAAGTGCCATAGGAGGAACATCAATATGAACTAACCAGTACCCACAGAGCTCCTTGGAACTATACCACCAATCAAAGAAAACACCTGGTGGAACCTGTGGCTCTAGCTGCTTACGTAGCAGAGGACAGCCTAGTCAGTCATCAATGGGAGGAGAGACCCTTGGTCCTGTGAAGGCTCTATGCCCCAGTACAGGGGAATACCAGGACCAGGAATGGGAGTGGATGGGTTGGGGAGCAGGGGGATAGGGGAGGGGATAGGGATTTTCAGAGGGGAAACTAGATAAGGGGATAACATTTGAAATGTAAATAAAGAAAATGTCTAATAAAAAGTTAAAAAGAGAGAGAGAGAGAAGTCACAATGTGCTGAGAAGGCATAATGAATAGAGCACACTGCAAAATTTAAATATCCTGTGACATGAAATTACCCTAGGATCATATGAGAGTGAAAATGGCTTTATGAACAGAATTGTTGAAGTTATAATTGCTTAGATGGAAAACCTCTCCTAACTAGAAACCCTTCCTCCCCCACTAGGGAGATGGGCAGGGCCACACCTTGCCAAAGGAGATGGGCAGGGCCACACCTTGCCAAAGGAGATGGGCAGGGCCACACCTTGCCAAAGGCTGCTTAGTTTTGCATACCTCTTGAATAACTAAACTTCAGGTCAGGACTCAGAAGCAGGTCTTGAGAGTGTAGTTCTCAGGTCTTTGTTTGTTCCTCTTCCAATGTGTCCATATTTCAAATCTTTCTCTGCTTTTCTTGATTACCTAAATCATCTCTTTAATTGGCCGATTGAGGACCATTGGCTGAGTTTAGCTTCTTAGGGCTTCCAGAGCCTCATCTCTGATGCTAGCAGCTCCAGCAACTGTAACTCTAATTTTTTTTTCAAAATCAATTTTTAACGATGGTTCGTTAATGCTTTAGCCTTCCTTGTAGCCTACCACCCACCAGATGTAGTGGAAAAGAAAGGATATAGGGAAAATGGACCTATTTAGAAAGATTCTTTGGAGCAACTCCCATCTGTGTTGTCTGGAAATCAACAGTTTAGTTTACAGGTCAGGAGCGGCAGCTTGATCCATTGGCAAACACTTCATGGATACACCAGCATTCCAGTTCCGGTAGAGTCAGGATAGCAACAGTGGCGACATTACCTATCAGAGACAGCCAGGCCTCAGCAGGAGGGACCAGGAGGAACCAGGTTTTTGGCTGTGCCTCACTCAGGGAAGCAAAGATCAGCGAAGAGTAGAGCCCCACGAGTGTTGCACAGCTAGCTGTACCGGCTAGCTAGTGTCTCCTTCACTCCGTGGAGATACCCTCCACACATCACGTGTCCTCCACATGCCTTGACTCAGCTCATGCATCCAATCAGCTGGAATCCTCAGAAAGGGCAAGAAACTGCAGTACACCACCAAAAGTTTTTTGGTGTTTTTCTCTCTATGGTGTCCTGACAAATGTAGCTCAAGTATGCAATGTAAGGCGAACCAATACATGTGTGTCATTAGCAAAGAATCTTTCATCACATGTCCTTTCAAGCGCTTGATTTAGAAGAACATCCTCTCTCCTGTGTCTGCTTTAGTGAAACATTCCTTCACTTGTTTGCCCCAACAAAACATCATCCAACTGACTTTCCAAAGAACCCTTAAGTTTCTACTTCAAGCAACAATCGCAATAAAAATTCCAATAATCCTGGGCCTTTGTGAGTTGTCTTTCCATGGAACATCAGATTCCTGCTCTAGACCGTGGGAATGAAAATTATTTCCCCAATGTGAAGGCCACGGCTTGCCTTGGGTAAGGAAGGCTGTGTGGACATTTCTGAGAGGCAAGCTTCACTGAGAACGTGTGCCAACCTGTGCAAACTTCCTGACTGATTCTGGAGAAGCTCTGAGGGCTGAGAAAAGACTGGGCAACAAATGCCTCTGCTAGCCTGAAATGACACAATCAGATCCTTATTGTGAAGGGCCACACTAAACCCTTAAATGCTTGTATCTACACACACATACACACACACACACACACACACACACACACACACACACACACACACACACACATACACACACACACACACACACTCAAAATCTTTTACCTTATGATAGCCTCTTATTTTAAAGAAAATCTTGTACTCCTATTGTTTCAAATCAGTCTTTAAGTCTTCCCATTTTGCCAAGAAGTGAACTCATTCTGAGACTCCTCAGTCCCTTGTCTAGCAGTCTTCTCCTTTCCCTGTCCTTCCTTCTTCCCCATTTGTCATGTGCACACCTCAGGGCACTAGCACTTGTCAGTCTCCAGGATGAGCTCTACATAGTTCTCATTTCTAGGATAAATGCACATCTTTGGGATTAGGAGGCAAGCTTGAATTTTATCAGTAGGGTTTTATATCATTGGTTGTATACATGATGACAGATTCTTTCCAACAGTAAAACTATGCTTAACTCAAAAGTTTTGTGAAGTATCTGCCTGAAGTTTCAGATTGACTGGCCTCTTCAAACACTTGTAAGCGATAGGCTTAATGGTAAATGTGCTTGGAGCTGGTATCAGACTCTCCCCCCAAGTTCTCAGGAGGGGTCCTCAACATATTCATTTATATCCTGTATGTATATATGTATGTATGTATCCTGTTTGTGTATATTCTGTATGTATATTCAGTATGAGTACTAACTTTGGTCAGAAAAACACTGTCAACTTCTAGATCAAATATCTGAAAATCCACTTGAGGTCATTTTATTTTAACTTTTATAGCTCCGGGGCTTCATTGACTAGATGTCTCAAACAGTTAATAAATTGGCCTTAATCATTATGTTAAAATTATTATTAAAAGGTTACACCCTGTTTCCCAAGTTGTGAAATAATTTCAGATCATATTGGGAAGAATTTCTGGTTTATTGGCCATGTCCAGTGGCCAAGTAAACTGTTTACTTTCTCACTTGAATTTTATTTAAAAATCAAAATTTCACAACCAGTTTAGATTTCCCAGGGGCACTTGCTTAAAGTGGAGTGCATTTAAAAGTATGTGATATGCTTTTAAAAGAAAGGAATTATGTTTCACAAAGAAAAGATTCAAAAAGATTTAGATTACTCTGGTTATTTGAGAGATTATGACACTTCCATTTATATGAAACCCAATTCCTGGGAGTACTTTAAACTCCCAAACTCAATATAATGGAGTTTTGTAGTTAGAAAAAAAATGTCATAATAAGAAAAAAACACGTGATTCTAATTATTGTATTTTCCCCCGAGATAGATTGTTTCCTTGGCATGTTGATATTTATTTTGTAGGTAGTCAACTATTTTATTAACAACTGGCAAATCCACCCCTACAAAATATTACCAACTTTAAAGCAAGTCGCTAATTTAATAAAAAACAAAAGCAAAGAAACAAGCAAACAGAAAACAAGCAGGAGATTAAGTACTCAAGGGATTTGCAAAAGCTTCAGTGCTTGGCTGCTCTGGACTCCAGTGTGGATTACATTACAAGGGCAATGGGTATGGAGACTTCTGACTTTCAGCAACAGCTTTGAGTGTTGGTTTAGGAGCAGATGGGAACAGAGAGTAGCCTTGACCTTGTAGCTCAATGATTATCTTTACTCATAATTATGAAAAATGTAAAAGATATAATCCAAATAGAATGTAAATTATTAATATTTAAGTTATAACCCTGACTTATGCAGCACCATTGCCTCAAACATTTTATTTGGTAAAATTAAATTCTGAACAATTACCGTGATTCTGAATTTCCTGAACTGCAGAATGTCTTTTCTAAAGCCTTTAGGCAGCCACAACTGAAATCCCAATCAGCGGAGAAGCTCCTTGTGCTCGTCTGCGTGCTCGCTTCTGAACTTCACAGTCGCGCGTCTACTCTCTCAGGATATGCATACCCGTCCGTGGTCTGTGCATCACTTTCTGCCTCCAGGTCCAGCTGCCTGAGTTTCTGTCCTGACTTCCTCCAGTGAAGGACAACGATCTGGAAACGTAAAATGAATAAACCCTTTCTCCCAAGCTTGCTTTCTGGTCATGGTGTTTTTGTTACAGCAATGAAAATCCAAACTGAGATACCCACCACGTGACCTTTGCCCCACTCCTGAGATAACAGAGACTGAGGAAGGAGTGAAGACTGTTTGTTCCTCTTCCACCGAAGGGGATCCTAGACCATCATGGCTAAGCTTAGCTGCCAACTTGAATGGATGAGGAATTGAGGAGTCTTCTGGGTGGGTCTCCACTGGTATTTCCTGGAAGTGTTCGCTGAGAGGCAGGCTCCCCAGGCGTGGGCAGCACTTTCTGAGACAGCCCAATTATAACCAGGTTTGCTGCTTTTTGCCTGTCTGCCTTTTTGGTTCCTGCTGGTGAGTACAACTGCTCTGTTGCTGCCTCCACTGCTGCCATTCTCTTTGGACATCAACCCCAGGTCCCAACATGAGCTGAAGATCAGCATCTCTCCAGAATCCTTCAGGCTTTCATCAGTAGACTACGACTGCTCAGGCATTCAGCCTTGCAGACTGAAAAGCTACTATATCCTAAGCCTCTCCCACATGCAGACAGATGGCTTGGGACTACTGGACTCAAAGCATATAAGCCTCTAATCTCTGTGTCTCTGTGTCTGTCTGTGCCTGCCTGCCTGTCTGTCTGTCTCTCTGTCTCTGTCTCTGTCTCTCTGTCTCGCTCTGTCTCTCTGCTTCTCTCTCTCTCTCTCTCTCTCTCTCTCTCTCTCTCACACACACACACACACACACACACACACACACACACACACACTCCATGCACATGGTTTTAACATCAGTTTCCAGCCTAGCAAGTGAATATCACAGATATAGTGATGAAGGCCCCTGACTCCTGCCTAATAGGCTTTGAGGAGCTCACAGTGGACATCCTAGGAGCTCCTCCCTGTTTTCACCATGAGGCAATGCTCCAGGCCTTCTTTCACCTTCCCGCTCAGAGGGAGGAAAAAGAAATGGCAAGGCTAGAATACTGTCAGATTTATGAATACCTGCCTGGTCTGCTGGCAACTGACATGAGAGCTATCCTATCACTCACCCCCCTAAGTCCTGAGAACTGACTACCACTCTTGAGGTCGGGGGCTCTGACAGAGACTGCCTGGGAGAACTGGTCAGAGCCCATCTGGACTGCGAGTTGATTTTAAAATCCCCAAACCGTTGCAAGACAGCTTGGCAGTTTCTTATAAAACCAAACACAGTCTTACTATATGATCCAGCAATTAGGATTCACACTCCTCAGGATTTGTCCGAATGACTTGAGAACTTGTGCATACACAGATATTTATAGTAATTTTAGTCACAATTACCAAATCTTGGAAGCAACCAAGGTGTCCTTCAGCAAACAGGTGAATTAATTCATAAACTAGGATATGTCAAGATAATGTAACATTTGCCAGAAGTAAAAAGAAAACCACTGAACAGTGCAGCAAAAGATGTTGAGAGCGGAAATGTAAATGTGTGTGACTACATGAAAGCAGACAGTCTGTAAGGGCCACGGGCTGCATGATTCTCATTATAGAACATTCTGGATGTTCTATAGTTTAGTATTATAGAGACAGAATAGAGATCTGAGAAGGAGAAACAGAAACAATGGGTGTAAGGAGGAGGATCTTCAGTGAGAAGGAGAAACAGAAACAATAGGTGTAAGGAGGAGGATCTTCAGTGAGAAGGAGAAACAGAAACAATAGGTGTAAGGAGGAGGATCTTCAGTCCAGGAAGCTACCCTGTGCAATGTGCTGACAGTTTCTGTGTCCAAAATTAATCTCAAGTGTAAAAGGTGAGTTGGGGAGATGCAGGTATAACCCTGCAGGTTCATCGATAGGAAGAAATGAACCATGCTCCTTAGACAGGGGGCCATGCTCCTTAGAGAGGGGGTGTTGATAGCAGAGGAGGCTATGTGTTTGAGGAGTTGGCCAACAGATCATGGGACCCATGTGCAATTTCCATTTGCTGTGTATCCCCAACTTTTCATGGTAATAGAATCTCTTTTTAAAAAAATAATCTTGGATCAAAACTCTTGGCGTGGGCTTCCTGTTGAAGCCTATGGGGAGTATGACCCAGCTTTGTGGGGAAGAAGCCATGTTCTTATCTTCTACAAGTGAAGGGGAACGACCTAACCTTAGAAGACTCAAGGTTTGCCGTGGATGGCAGTGGGAAGGGGCATGCATACACTTCAGTGAGAGTAAAGTGTTCGAGAGCACATAAAGGGAAGGACAGAGTGAGGTGTGAGTCTGTGGCCTGGTTCTGGTTTTGGTTCTGCTGCTGCCTTTTGTGAAGGCATGGTTTGTGCCAGGTGTCATGAACTTCCACGCCTTAAGAACTCCTGCAAGAGAAAGCACAGAAGTCCATGGGGGCGGGAGGAGAGAAGTTGTTTATTTCTTTAATTGCAGTCATTTAATTAGATTGAAGAAACAATATTTTTCTACTTTTTAAAGACACTCAACTTATGGCGCTTGGCCTTAGTGAGCAGGGACAGTGACATATGCACATAGCTGATTGTGAGAATATGGACCTTAGTTTACAACAGACCTGGCTGGCTGTGATTCACCTAATGATGACCACTGCTATTTCTTCTTGTGTAATATTTATCCAGGCCCCTGTCAGTATGTTTCTCATCAAGAATAACAAGAGATAGAAGACTTTGAAGCCATCTCTCCCTTGGCACTTAGCCCTTGTAAAACTGATGACAACAATCCCCTTTCTGTTTCTTTGTGTCCTGTTTCCATCCTCTTCCTCTTAGCATCTTCCTCCTCTTCCTGGTGTGGTGGAGTGTTATAATCCTGCTCCTTTCCCTGTGTTTAATGCTTCTTCTTTCTTTATGTGCTGGGTTCTTCCAGGGCCCTGAAGTCTAGAGGAGTGCCCTTTGCTTGAGTTCTACTGGCTCCTTAGACTGCTAGTATTCTCACCAATAGCAACCCTCTCAGTTTGAGAGTGGAAGTGGAGAAACCTTGGCTGCCCAGGTTCGAGACTAACCTAGTCTCTGCTGGATTTATTTTTCCTTTTGCATTTCAACAGTGCACTCAACAGGGTGGGAAGTACACTGATGATTGCCAGAGGAACTTAAGACACAGAATGTGTGCAATGGGCTTTGAGCACCCAGTCTTTTACAGCTCTTTCCCTTCTGGGAGTTCACTTCTCTTGGGTAACCAAAACCAGTCAAATTGCCTAGAAGAGGCTCACACCAACTAGGATGCTTCAAAGAGACATTCTTCATTCTGTTAAGCTGCCTGCACGTTGCACAGTACACTCCAGGTTGCAGCTCTCGAGCTGACTCCTGTGCTGGGGGTGGGCTTTGGTAAGTAACCTCTCACCAGTATTTCTGTAAGCAACTCCAGTAGAATTCATTGGCTCACCATGTCCTATTTTAGTGGTCTCCTGAATTTGTAGTATCATCTGTTCCCTATCTGGGAATGAGGAGATAATTGTTTGTCTCTCAGGTATAGCATCACACAGCAACCTGTCTGTCATACAGGCTGTAACTTAGACCATATACTGTCGTTTGTTCTACAGGAAATCCATTGCAAGGTGGTCCCTAACCAAAGGGTCACACACACACAGGACCCTTTCCTACAAGAGCGAGAAGGAACTCTTTGCCATGACTGGATGGTGTCCCGTACAGAATCAGTGTCCCACATGGTGTGAAGGGATGGATGAGTGGAAAGTGAATGGAAATGAGGACTGGAGTTTCATGGCAGGGCCAATGGCTGAGGTTGACATTTGTTGTTTCTCTGTTTGCTTAAAGAGGACAGAGCAGGGACAGAGTTCTACAGATGACAACAGTCAGGTGACCTGCTTGCTTTCCAGAGAAGTAGTAGCATTGGGGAGAATGAGATTAATGTCCCTCTCCTATGGTATCTTTTCTCTCAGGAGGGATCTCACTTACCAAAATAAATAGGGGTTTCTTATTTCTCACAGAAAGACATTGCAGGTTATCTGAGGACAATAACAAGCTTCTGAGAGGAGCAGACCCAAATGGATCCAATTTGGAAGGTGTTTTGTTTATCTGGGGTATGGATCAGTGGCAGTCAGAAAGCTCATACAAAAGAAGAGAAGGGCCCCTTATCTGGATGGAATTTAATTAAAAACAAACAAGACCATAGCTACTATTTTAGGAGAGCATAGCTTACTATAGTTTAATTTCCTTTCAAGAAAAGATGATATAAAACCTCTCCAGATTCCAGCATATGAAGGCAAATTCTATATCACATCATTATTTTCAAGTGTTTTATCCCCCTTGACCCTCTCATCATTTACTTCCACACGTGAGATCCATTAGCAGACTCAGTTACATCCTTCCCCGTATCTCTAGCTTGCTCATTTTGACAACCTCAAAAGTTGGAACTCTAAACCAATAACTCCAAAAATAGTTTTTTTTTTTTTTTAAGGAGATGTAATCACACATAGATTGGATTAAAAAGTTCTCTGGATAATGTTTGCTGAGGTTCTCTGAAAAAAAAAATGGGGGATGGGAGGGTAGAATGAGCTAAGGCATCACACCAGAAATCTCAAGGAATAAACCACAGAAATGCATTTATCTCCTTTGTGATGTTTAATGTTAACTAGGCCCGGAGACTCCTTTGGGTCTGTCTGTCTTCTCTGTGTACTTTACTTGTCTCGGTAACATTGGATGTCAATGGCAGACTCCCAAAGGACATGCTATCATTTTGCATTAGTGTACTACCCATAAGATACCATGTCCTTTGAAATGACTTTTTCCTTTAGGAGGGTTTCTGCATGGATCTGAGGAAATATATACGTTCTGTGTATTTGCCTCCAAGGCTCTTTGAGGCACTGCGTCAGATTCCCTCAGAGCAAGGACAGCCAGCATTCCCACATCCACGGAGCTGTTCTGTGTGACAGGTGCCATGCCATACAGCTGACTGGCAGCATTCTATGTAATCTTGGTCATAACTCTGGAGTATACACATGGCTTTCACTGCTGGAAAAATGTACAGAGATATGGAAAACGTGGCAAAGCTATTTCCCAAAGTTACAGAGTAAAAGTGGTGAGTGACACCCGCAATATCAGACTAAAAACCATCAAATACAATAGTTTTATCTCAGATCTCACTTCCCTAACCCTGTCCACAGGACTGCATTCAAACTCAACCCCTGGTGCATGATAAAGATCACTGTTCTGCCAGGCTGCATGGAACAGGTTTGTCATTGCAGGGAGACTCAAAGGTCAAGATTTTTAACAAAGGTCATTAGGGTGGGATAGAGTTCTTGTCTAGTGGTTCAGAACTTGTCTAGCATGTGCGAGACCCTTGGTGTTAGCCCCAGTAACACACACATACTACAGGTAGGGAGGCAAAAAGAAAGAAAGAGAGAAAAATGAAAGAAAAAGAGGGAGGATAGAAGGAAAGTCAGATTGACATTCAGTCTTAAGAACTGTCTGTTTTCTCCATTTCCCTTTCTGTATCTGCCTTCCTTTATCCTGTGTGCACCAGGCATGCCCAAGCTCTGCCTCCAAGGTACCTGGGCCACTTGTTATCCCACAAATAACTGAGCCAATGCAAAGGTGGCCCAACCAAGAATCATGAACTTCCTTAAAGCATTTTAGGGACTTTGAGGGACTGGTTTGCTGAATTGATTGTGCTACTCCTGGCTGTGACTTTGTAGATGTAGATGTAATGTTGTGATGTGTCAATTGGTATCTTCCCATGTTGCCAGGACATCAGATGATGGTGTTTTGTGGAAGTTATTGCTAGTTCTTTCCTGTCCACAAAATCAAAACTTGAGTATGTACCTCATCTTTTTCCTTAAGCTAATCACGGTGCTTATAAATAACAATCATACAAAAACAGCTTAAACATTTTATAATTAAATTTGTCTCATGCTCTAGATTTTTCTAGAATATGCAACTATGGATTGATTTTTCAAATGAACATGCCTGTGAATAAGAAGTAGAAGAAGGAAGGGCCCAGGACTGGGTCTGGAACCTCAGTGTGGGGGCCCTTGGACCCCACTGTAGAGGTCCTAAGATGTCTTGTCATGTGCTTGGATGATATTTGCCAGCTAGAAGAGTGGCTGTTAAGAGAAAATGTGAGTTGCTGATCTAACTCATGGCGAGAGAAAAATGTATCATTTTTGGCTGGAAATTACTTTTCCATCATGAATTTATTATTCTTGGCTTAATGAAAAGTCATTCAGATATTAGGCAGTTCTATCTCACTTAACATAAAGAGATGCACACTTAAAAATAAGGAATAATGGATGTCTTAGAGACAAAGTTTGGAGCTAAGACGAAAGGATGGACCATCCAGATACCATAGCACCCAGGGATCTATCCCATAATCAGCCACCAAACCCAGAGACTATTGCATATGCCAGCAAGATTTTGCTGAAGGGATCCTGATACAGCTGTCTCGTTTGAGGCTATGCCAGTGCCTGGCAAATACAGAAGTGGATGCTCACAGTCATCTATAGGATGGAACACAGAGCCCCCAATGGAGGAGCTAAAGAATGTACCTAAGGAGCTGAAGGGGTCTGCAACCCTATAGGTGGAACAACAATATGAACTAACCAGTACCCCCAGAGCTTGTGTCTCTAGATGCAGCAGAAGATGGCCTAGTTGGTCATCATTGGGAAGAGAGGCCCCTAGGTCTTGCAAACTTTATATGCCCCAGTACAGGGAAATGCCAGGGCCAAGAAGTGGGAGTGGGTGGGTAGGGGAACAGGGCACGGGGAGGGTATGGGGAACTTTCTAGATAGCATTTGAAATGTAAATAAAGAAAGTATCTAATAAAATAAAAAATAAGGAATAAATAGATGTTGGCTATTGTATTAGTTAGGGTTCTGTAGAGAAAGAGAACTTATAGAATGAATATATGTACGTGTATATATACATATACATGTATTTGTATGTATATGTGTAATATGCACACACACATACTCACAAAGACATACACTCAGTAAATGGAGATTTATTGAAATGACTTAAAGGCTGTGGTCCAGCTAGCCCAACAATGGCTGTCTACCACTGGCAGATCCAAGAATCCTGTGGCTGTTTCTTCCCCGAGGCTGGATGCCTCTGTTGGTCTTCAGTGTATGCCAGAATCCTGAAGGAGCAGGCTGCAATGCCAGTGAAGTTATGGACTTGCTAGCAAGAGTGAGGGCCAGCAGGCAAAGAGCTAAGCTTCCCTCTTCCATGTCCTTCTTACAGGCTAGCAGCAGCAGGAATGGCCTGGATTATAGGTGAATCTTCTCACTTCAAATATTGTAATTAAGGAAAAGAAATCCCTCATAGATGTGCCCAGTGGGTTTACTAATTTCAGATGTGGTCCATGACAGGCAGGACCAGTCAGTCATCAGAAGTTCACTTCTTGTCAGCTTCCTGCTGCCTAAAGGACACAACCCCCAAATTGGCAGTAGAAATTCACTTCCTAGAGCCCACCCACCCCTCAGTCATTCCCCTTGGTCCCCTGACCACATCCTCATGACATAAGCTATGTTTTCATATATACTGAGTTCTTTCTCGTAATTGCTTGCATGTCCACACCTCTCCCTCCAAGGGGAACATCTCTTCCCTCTTTTCAGACTTGCTGTCAGTCAAATCCCATCCCAAGTTGTTCTTTTTATGACTCATTTCAGAAAACTGTTCTGGAAAATCACTCCAATCATGCCTACCTCCTATGAGCCTAATG
>LR749488.1:3789855-3819443 GCA_902729485.2 Mus minutoides
CCTGTCGTACATGACACTTACATGTGATGTTGTTATCAGTTGGTCAGGGATAAATATGGTACACACTTGTAATCCCAGCACTTGGGAAGTATAGGTAGAAGTTTAAGGGCATCCAGGGTGTGTTTGTTTGAATGAAAATGGCCCCAATAGGCTCATAGAGAGTGGCACCATTAGGAGGTGTGGCTTTGTTGGAGGAAGTTTGTCACTGGAGTTAGCTTTGATTATGTTTAGGCATACAAAGCTAACACCAGGCCCCGTGGTGTTTTCTCTTTGCCTGTTGCCTATGGATCAGGATATGGAATATATGGGTCAGGATATAGAATATATGGATCAGGGTATACAATCCTTGTCTCCTTCTCCTGTAGCACCATGTCTGCATGCATGCCACCATGCATACTGCCATGATGACAATGGGTTTTTTTAAACCTCTAAATTATAAGCCAGCCCCAATTAAAAGGCTTCCCTTATACGTGATGCCATGGTCATGTTGTTTCACCACAGCAATAAGACCCAAGCTATGACACTTGTGTTTATAAAGTGTGAGATGTCAGCCTGGACTACATATAAGAAGCACTGTTCTCTCAAACCAAAATAAATAAATGAACCACAATAACAATAGTATTAAAATTTCAAAGTCAAAGTTAAAAAAAAAAAACACATAGGGAAGGTAGGACATGCTTAAGATCCCAAATTGTGAAAGGCTGAAATAAGAGAGTTCAAGTTACTATGGACTGAATAAAGAATTCTAAACTTCATTCTGATCTTCATAGTATAAATATGTCCCTAAATGACAAAAAACAAACTTAACTGAGTAGTTAAGGAAACAAATATAATTGAGGGTTTGCTCTGTAAGAATCTTTGTTGCAGTTGGAAAAAAAATAAAAAAAAAAAAACAGTGTGATCTTGCATTTCCATATGGAGATAGTCACTATTCCAGGATGGAGCGTTTACATTGATGAATATTAGTACCAACCTCAATGTCCTGTCAATCTGAAGAGAAAGGAATATCCTGTAAGAAGACATGTTTTATACTGCCACACTCATTCTATGAAGCCACAGTCACCCTCATAACTAAACCACACAAAGACTAAACAAAGAAGGAGAACTTCTGACAGATTTCAGTTGTGATCATTGATACAAAAATACTCAATAAAATATTGCAAATGGAATCCAGGAACCCATCAAGGGCATCGTCTATCATGATCAAGTAGGCTTCATCCCAGGGATGCAGGGTTGGTTCAATACATGAAAATCCATCAAACAAACTGAAAAAAGTCATGTGATCATCTCATTAGATGCTGAAAAATCCTTTGACAAAAATCTAATACCCCCTCATGATAAATGTATTAGAGAGATTTGGGATACAAGGCACATGCCTAAACATAATCAAAGCAATTCCACTAAAATCTGGGACAAGACAAGTATGCCCACTCTCTCCCTGTCTGATCAATATAGTATGTGAAGTTCTAGCTAGAGGAATAAGACACTAGAGGAGATCAGGGGGAGACAATTTGGAAAGGAAGGAACCAAAATATCGCTATTTGCAGATAATATGAGTATACATAAGTGACCCTAAAAATTCTACCAGGGAACTCCTAGAGCTAGTTAATAAACTACATCAGCAAAGTGGCTGGATACAAAGTTAACTCAAAGAAATCTAGTAGTCCCCCTTTATACAAATGATAATTTGGCCAAGATAAAAATAGGAAAACAACACTCTTTACAATAGCCACAAATAATATTAACTGTCTTGGTGTAACTGTAACGAAGCAAGTGAAAGATCTGTATAACAAGAACTTCAAGTCCCTGAAGAAAGAAATTGAAGAAGATCTCAGAAGATGGTAAGATCTCCCATGCTCATAAATAGGTAGCGTTAACATAGTGAAAATTGTCATCTTACCAAAAGCAATCTCCAGATTTAATTCAATGCCCATCCAAATTCCAACACAATTTTTATAGACCTTGAAAGAGCATTTCTCATCTTCTTATGGAAATACAGCAGCAACAACAAACCCAGAATACCCAAAACAATCCTGACAGTAAAAGAACTTCAGGAGAAAGCACAATTCCTGACCTCAAGCTATAGTACAGGACAATAGTGATGAAAAACTGTGCAGTATTGGTACAGAAACAGACATGTTGATCAATGGAACTGAATTGAAGACCTAGAAATAAAACACCTACAGATATTTGATTTTTGATAAAGAAGCCAAAACCATACAATAGAAAAAAGAAAGCATTTTTGACAAATGATGCTGGTCTAACTGGATGTCTACACGTAGAAGAATGAAAATAGATCCATACTCATCTCCCTGTACAAAACTCATGTCCGAGTGAATCAAGGACTTCAACAAAAAACCGGATAGACTAAATCTTGCAGAAGAGAAAGTAGAAAATACCCTTGAATGCATTGGTGCAGGAAACAACTTCCTGAACAGACTACCAGTGGCTCAGGTGCTAATATCAACAATTGATAAATGGGATCTCATGAAACTGTAAAGCTCCTGTAAGGCAAAGGACACTGCCAATGGGACAAAATGGTGGCCTACAGACTGGGAAAGAATCTTCACCAATCCTGCATCTGGTAATATCCAAAATTTACAAAGAACTCAAGAAATTAGACACCAACAAACCAAAAATCCCAATTAAAAAATGAAGTACTGGTAATATCCAAAATTTACAAAGAACTGAAGAAATTAGACACCAACAAACCAAAAATCCCAATTAAAAAATGAAGTACAGAGCTAAACAGAGAATTCACAACCCTTGAATCTCAAAGAAACTGGATATAACCTAGATGTCTCTCACTGAAGAATGGATAAAGAAAATGTGGTATGTTGACACAGTGCAATATGAATCAGAAATTAAAACCTGAGACATAATGAATTTTGCAGGCAAATGGGTAGAACTTGACAATATCATCCCGAGTGAGGTAACCCAACCCCGAAGGACATGTATGGTATATACTCACTTATAAGTGGATATTAGCCACAAAATACAGGTGCCTGTGCTGTGTACTCCACAGACACAAGGAAGCTAAAAAAGAAAGAAATCACAAGCGAGGATGCTTGAATCTCACTTAGAAGAAGGAATAAAATAGTCATAAGAGGCAGATGTGGAGGGAGGGAACTGGGTGGAAGAAGGGTTAGGGAGGAGAACGGGGGTGTTCAGGATCAGATGTAGGGAGGGACAAGAGAGATGGCCATGAGATTAAATAGAAATCTCCAAGTTATGGTAGTAGGGAAGTGAGGGGATCTCTAGGACTAGACAGAGAGCTGGTATAAGGGAGTTACATAAGAATCAATGGAGGTAACCTTAGCTGTGACTCACTGCTTGGGAATATGGAACCTGAAAAAAGCCTCCTTTTGTAGACAGACAGACACCCCAGTGGAGGGATAGACACCAACCCACCCCCACATCTTTCAACCCAGAATTTATCCTATGTATAAGAAATGCAGGCATAGAGGATGGAGCAAAGACTGAGGAAAGGACCAGCCAATAACTGGCCCAACTTGAGACCCATCCTATGGGCAAGCACCAATCCCTTACACTACTAAGGATGCTCTATTATGCTTGCTGACAGGAGCATGTTGTCCTCTGAAAGGATCTACCCAGCAGCTGACTCAGACAGATACAGACACCCACAAGCAAACAGTGGATCCAGTAGTGATCAGGATGTAAAATGAATAATAAATAAATAAATAAATAAGAAAGAAAGAAGAGGTGTTTCAACCAATCCATCCTGAAACAGTGAGGAGGGATCACCATGGTTTTGTGAGGATGGGAGGATTTTTCTTCGTTCTACAGGAAAGACTTTAGCTAAGCCTAAAGAGTATAAGCCTGACCTCTCTGTGGTCCATACTTCCCTGTTGCCCTGTAAGACTCTTTCTGGCTACAGTCCATTCTCAACAACACTCTCTTGACACCTCTTAACATGTAGAGGCAGGCTGGCAGTCCCAATTGATTCTGCGAAGTGTTTTTACTGGTGCTATTTCACAGAGGCCATGCAAGTGCTAGCTGAGACCTTTAAGACCTTGGGCAAAGAGCAATGGCCGAGTCTCAGAGGGAGGAGAGACCCAGACTTCCTGTTCCCAGCATACTACAACTGGTGTCATGCCCAGCTCCTGTCTTGTGGATTTTTCTAATTAGTCTTTTTTATGTGTGACCTGTGATTATGAAATAAAGCTGCCTCTGGCCACCATGTCTTGGAAAATCTGCTTTTCCTCCCAGGTGTGTCAAGTAGAAGAACACTCCTGGACTTGCATTTTTTTTTTCTTTACAATCAGTTTATATCCCTCCAATGACATTTTCATGACTTTTGTGTGTCTGTTTGTGGATGTGTTTTCCCTTTGTATAAGTACCTGGAATGCTGTTATGCCCCCTGTGTTTATTTTGAGAAACTAGATCATTAAGTCCACATCCCGTATTTCAGGCAAATGGCCTTCAAGTACAAAACGAGGTGAAAACTGTTATTTTTAAGAAGAAAGGGAAGCTTTGTGAAAGCCTGTGCTGGGCAAATTTTGCAGTATTCGCTTCTTTTTCTGTATTGTTCACAAGAAAACAGGCTGCTTGGATCCCAAAGTAAGGGTCATTTAATGCCTAATAGGAGCCGAGTCCCCCAAATAGTGAGGCTGATGAAACGCTGCCAGTGGTCACGGGGGATAAAACCCTCACTTAAGAAAACACAGTTGGCTTTGTGTGTCCTGCAAGAGTTTGGACTGCTGTGGTCCTTGCAAGGCATCTGAGGCTGCTGAGGTAAGCACATGGCTTTGAAGTGGTCTTGTGACACGGGACAACATGATTCATGCTTAGCCAGAAATGCACAATAATAATACAAAGCTCAGCGAATCGCGTTGTGTTAAAAGTGACCTCCCTTGTCAGGACTCTTCCTGCCTTTTCAGTTTCCTAATGTGTGAAACAAATGCGTCCTTTCATGTTTTCCGAATTGTGGTGGTGCTAGTTCTGGGCCTTTGGAGTGCTTACTACTGAAACTCCGTGGTTTGTAAATATACCTTGTCCCTAAAGTTCTTCTCACTTCTTCAAGGGTTTTGCTTGTCCCGCTGTGTCTGCTATGCTCTATGTTTTGTGAGTGGCTGTGTCTGTGACAACCAGGCTCAGAAGAAGAAAATTCCAGATAATCTGTTACTTCCCACAAAGCATGGAATGTTCAGGTTCCACAGGACATACTCGTTATGGTGCTTTGCACCTGAGATACCCCTATATTGTATATACTCTTATTTTTGAAGCTACTACTTTGGAACAAAGGTGAATGGGATGCTCATATGTCTGTACACACAGTGGCTTATTTCATTTATGTGTGTGTGTGTGTGTGTGTGTGTGTGTGTGTGTGTGTGTGTGTGTATGCTGCATGTTATAGGTGCAGAGAGGTCAGATCTCTATACCACCTACTGATGAGTAGGCTTTGACATCTTCCTGACTTGAGGCTGCCCTCTGCTTAGGACTCACAATGACTGAAAATACCCAAGAGGGACTTAGTGTGATTTTTAAAGGGTTTATATGCCACACACTTAGGCTTTGTTTCCTTTAGCTTATCCATATTCTACATAGAGAAATACAAACAAGATAACTTTTGGGTCCCCTGCAAGGCAGACTTTTTTTTTTTAAAAGATTTATTTGTATGAGTACACTGTAGCTGTCTTCAGACACACCAGAAGAGGGCATCAGATCCCATTAAAGATGGTTGTGAACCACCATGTCGTTGCTGGGAATTGGCCTCTAGAAAAGCAGTCAGTGGTCTGAACCACTGAGTCATCTCTCTATCCCATATGGCAGACTTGACATGTAGAAGGTGGACAGGAGAAAGATTAGGGCGCTAAGAAGATAAGAAGTGCATAGGGGAAGGGGAGTAGCCACAGGTGGGGCTGCAAGGAGCTATAACCTGGGTCTCACACAGAAAGACTGAGGATACAGAGTCCAGAAAAAGGCTGTCTTCCATTAGTGAGAGAGTACCAGGAATTTATAGCTGCAAATCACCCAACCCTGGAGGCAGTCTCAGATAAGGCAAGCTCCTGTGCCTAAAACTATGCACACACACACACACACACACACACACACACACGCTCCCACACATAGATACCTGCACACACATACACACATGCGTGCACATACATAAATATACACACCTACATATAGAAACACACACACTCATACCCACACCTACAGAAACATACCTCCCACACAAACACCACCACAACCCCCCACCCCACACATTCACCTCCCCACAAGCCCCCCACCCCACTCCCACAAACCAACCCCCATACTCCTCCCACTCATCCTCCGACCCTGCCCTTCCCACACACACCCCTGCATACAATGACTATTATTTTATCTAAGTGACTCAGAAAGTCCTTGGCTTATAGGAGGATTACCTCGTGATAAACCAAACATGAATTGATAATGCCATTGAATCAGGAACACATTTAGTGCCCCAGCGTTTCAAATGTCACAGTTTAGCATATGGCACAGTGCATAGGATTGTCCCCTGTCCCACCAGGATCTCTGGATGATGTAGGCATACCTTAAGGCTGATACTTGGTCTCTCCAGATAATGTCATGCCATTTATCACTGACCTGGGAAAAAGTCAGAGCTTTCAATCTCAGACAGAGCATGGGGTGCATACCACTGCTTGGGAAGCTAAGACAGGAAGGTCATGGGTTCAAGGCTAACATGAAATACATAGCAAGATAAGGTTCTAAGGAACAGAAAACAAAACAAAGTTCAAATCCTGGACTGGAGTCACTACTGAATAGGTTCAGCTCCTCACCCCTGAAGTTGAATGGTTATAAGCAGGTAGGTCAGGAACTGTCCATATTTGATGTCCATAAGCATCAAAGCTTTAGAATTGTTAGAGAGTGCTTCCTTCAGGAAGCAGCCACCTACAGAACAGTGCTTGTGCATAGAATCACTGCCTTTTAAAGAAAAGATGTCAACCATTTCCAAATTACTCAAGTCAATGATTTCTACCATTTAATTGCTTTTCTTGAGACAGAGTATCACTAAGTATCTCAGGCTTCCCAAGGACTGAGATGACAGACATGTCCTGGGACATGCCAAGGACTGAGATGACAGACATGTCCTGGGACATGCCAAGGACTGAGATGACAGACATGTCCTGGGACATGCCAAGGACTGAGATGACAGACATGTCCTGGGACATCCCAAGGACTGAGATGACAGACATGTCCTGGGACATGCCAAGGACTGAGATGACAGACATGTCCTGGGACATGCCAAGGACTGAGATGACAGACATGTCCTGGGACATCCCAAGGACTGAGATGACAGACATGTCCTGGGACATCCCAAGGACTGAGATGACAGACATGTCCTGGGACATGCCAAGGACTGAGATGACAGACATGTCCTGGGACATCCCAAGGACTGAGATGACAGACATGTCCTGGGACATCCCAAGGACTGAGATGACAGACATGTCCTGGGACATCCCAAGGACTGAGATGACAGACATGTCCTGGGACATCCCAAGGACTGAGATGACAGACATGTATTGGGACATCCTCCCCTTTGCTCAGTACCTTTGGTCTTCCATCATCCCGGGGATCACCACACTCCCAATTGGTGGTTTGCTTGTTGTTTATTGGCCTTGCGATATGATAAAGTCTACACATGGTTCTACAGAGCTTCATGACTTTTGACAAAAGCACATTGTCATGGACCCACCAGTACAGTATGGTACAGTGCCACTCCCATAACAAAAGCTCCCTGTGGCTGCTGGGCACCCAGTGCTGGGCTGCCTGTCCCTGTAGTTTCATCCCTGCTGGAGTGTCCTACAGACAGAGACACAGAGCATGGAGGCCTTACCACTGGCTTCATTCACTCTGCAGAAAGCATAAATGTCCAACCCTGCCTTTGGTTGGCTTGGCAAAGGTTCTCCATTTATCACTGAATAATTCCATGATTATGAATATACCAAGGCTGGCTTCTCTACTTACCAGTTGCTTCCAGTTTGGGGCAATTATAAAGACGGCTGCTGTGAATGCTAAAGTCAGCTAAATATCTCAGAACTTGAGTGCTGAGTTATATCTAAAACTGTGTTTGCTTTGCACCCCAAACCATTAAGCGCCACTCCATTCTTCACCCCCATTGGTATTTACTGAGATTTCTGTTGCACTATATCTCTTTCCCTAAACTGACAGGCACTGTAGTAGAAGGCAGCTGTGTGCCAACTTATCCTAATATCATGGAAAATTAGTGTTGAAGTCTTTTCTTGTGCTTGTTTATGGCCCACACATCTACCCTGGTAAGATGAGGCTCCTCAGGCCTGATTGTTTGTTCTTGAGTTGTTGTCATTTTGTGATTCCTTATGGTGAAATGAGGGACACTATTGCACGATTGGGTTGTGAGGAGACCTGGCTGCCTTTCCCCACTAAACCCTCCTCATCTCTTTTGTGGCAGGGGCACATATTGGCACAGCCAGCAGTGACTCTCCTCACAGCCGAATGAGGAGTTGTCACTTCAAGAAATAAGCTGACTTTTGCATTGATAATGATGACACTTAAATTTTCAAGTGGAAAAAAATTGAATTGTATTGTGTTGTAGTGGAAATCAAATCACTGCATTCTGCCACTGAGATATATTTCCAAGTCATGACAATTAGAATTGCAGAAAATGAGAATGTAGGAAATCCGCTCTGTTATATTTGAACTTTCCTTTCATCTCTGAGGTCTCTGATGGTACCCATTTCATAGATGTGATGGTGGTGTGGATCCACATTCCAAATCATAGATCGATTTCATGAACCTCAAATATCCAAATGACTGCTTGATCTCTAGAGATTACCTGTGAGTAAAAAGCTCAGAGAAGAGGAATGGATTTGTTGATATAGCTACATATTTTAGTGCAAATAGTTTGAATAAGCTGAACTCAGTGTCATGGCTACTATCTACAGTTACAGGTTCGTATACACCAAACCTTTCCTGTGAGGCATTTGTGAGGCTGGATCTTCTTCACATATGTCAATCTAAATAGTCTACCCAATAGCTTAGAGGCAGCACAGAGGTGATAACTGGGAGATGGTTTAACAAGCAAGATTAAAGAGATGTTTAAAAATAAGTCAATAGCATTCTCATGAATCCATAGGAAGATATAGACAGGTTTGTAAAAATTTAAGTTATATTAATCTACACTGGGCTTGTTATTTTAACCCCCAAATTCATTAACACATCTTAAGCTCTCAATCTTAACTCTCAACAGGGTAAAATCTGACAGAAGGACCACGAAGCCTCTTGTAGTTGTTGATGAGTTTTTCAGAGAGTACAAGGGACCACAGAAAGTCAGAAGCAACATTCAGATATTCTAAGCATTTTGCTTGTATCATCTAATGAATTCTGACATATTTTCATTTTTATCAATTCAAAGTATTTTTAGCTTTTCCTCCTGGTTTCTCCCTTGTTGTGTGGTTATTTTAGTTCCCAAGTATCTGTGGAGTTGGCAGATAGCTTTCTGGTTTTGATTTCTAATTTAATACCTTTGTGGTCAGAAAACATACTCTGGTTTCAATCCTTTTAAATTTATAGAGACATATTTTATTGTGCACCAGATGGTCCACCTTGGTGAGTTTTCCATGTGGTCTTGTAAGAAGGTATATTTCCATTTGTAGTTTTGCCAAAGACTCTTGAGTCATTCCTTTGTTATTATTTAAAATTCTTCTTTTTTATTTTATTTAAACATTTTTATTTTAATTATTTGTGTGTGTGTGTGTGTGTGTGTGTGTGTGTGTGTTTGCACATGTGCCTGTGCCTGTAAGCATGCGAGTAGGACCTACAGAATCCTAGATGAGGGCATCAGACCCCCTGAAGCTGAATTACAGATGACTGTGAGTCACTTGGTATGGATACTGGCAACTAAGTCAGCTCCTCTGTAGGAGCAGCACATGTGATCTCCAGCCCATTCCTGGTTACTTTGTATATGAAGAGTGTGTATGTGAGAGAGATGTGTATTGTGTAAAGTACTCATGTGTGTGTAAGTGCACATGCATATGGATACCAGACATCCTCAAACTCAAGTTTTATGCCTTGGGTGATGTATGTGTATATATGTATGTATGTATGTATGTATGTATGTATGTATGTATGTATGTATAGACAGGGCATTTAACTAGAAACTGAAACTTGTAGCCTATTAGGTGAGGCTGAGACCCTCCTGTCTCTGTCTTCTAGTCTTAGGATCACTGGTGTGTTCCACCGTGCCCAACTTTTTACTGTCGCTCTTTGGATTGAGCAAGAGTATCCACACGCATGTCACAAGCACTTAACCCACTGAGTTATCTCCATGTCCCAGCATCTTACTTGTTTTCTAAGTTTTATTTTTTTTTCTAATCTCTAGTGTCTACTCCTACAATGATAGCCAGTTTCTTATAGTCTAGCAGGTCTGCCTTGTCATGGATCACCTAATTCATTTATATTTATGTAACCATAGACACAGTTTGATTAGCATTCTACCCTTCTATTCATTGTTTCCTGTTATTTTTCTCTTTCTTGGGATACCTTGATAATTTTAGTGTTTATTTTTATGTCCTTTACCAAGTTATTAGCTAATGTGTCTTTGTAAGCACTTTACTTAATGCTGTTTGGTTTTCAGTAGTTATTGTAGGCTAGGTTGCCTAGAGTACTACCCACCTTGCCTTAGTTATGTCCTGGTCTCATACTCCCATATCAAGCCCCACGTGGTTAATGTACACTGCATAGTACAAATAGATTTCCATCACTGGAGAAGGTTTCTGAGAAAGACCTACAAAGGTGTTCACATCTCACACCTATAGCTTACCATAATCTACATTACCACAACACTATACAATGTCGTCGTCGTTAATGTAAGAATTTAAAATAGCATTCATCTAGTTTCACAAATCTGCCCCTCTCCTTTTGTCTATAAACTTCACTTATTATTATATGTTGATCCATTCAATGTTTTATTATTGTTTGTCATTAAATAAAGTATATACCTTAAAAATAGTAAATAAAGTAGCTGATCATGCTCAGTGTGCTTACTTTACTGACCTGGTCCTTTCTTTCCACTCTACTTAGAATGCTGTCACCTTCTTTAATGCATGCTGTTTATATTTCCCAGTGACATGCAGTATTGACTTAAGCTTCTTTAAATCATTGTTTGATTAGATTCTAGACCTCATAATTTCTGTGCGAAATGTCTCGATTCTGTTTTCTCCTTCTACAGAGTAGAATTTTACGAAGCGCTTGTGTCATCGTATTAGCCTTTTCCTCTTACCCTTTTCTCTGAAGCCGTTTTGGGTGTGTCTTCGGCTGGCTTTCCAGTGTACTCTTGAAGTGTGTCTTTCTTGGGTTTCTTCCAAAGGCTTAGTGTTCCACACTGTTTCTCTGCCCTGCTGCTCTGAACACAAACTTCCCAAGCTGTGTCAGTTAGAAAACACTGGGCTTCCAGAAGTTTCCTTTGTTTCAGGGTCTGCTCTTCACCAGCATTTCTGAGTCTCACTGTGTATGTGGTGTTCATCAAACAAGCATGGCAAGAGCCTTTGTGTTGCTTCTCTCTAGATGGTGATGCGCCCCCCTGCACAGTTGCGATTGATGCTGTACACTGCTCTGCAAATTCCATCAGCCTCAGCTCTCCGAATGACAGCCTCTATCTCCCTTGCTTTACCTGGGATTCTCCCTGCTAGAATCCACCAAATGCCAGGCAGTAGACTGGGATTACAGAAAATCTTACATTCTTATTTTAATTACTTTTCTTGAACCTTATGCTATTTCTTTGTGGGCAGCTTGCCAACACTCTATGGTCACTGTTCTCTTTAGTCTGCTTTTTTAGCTACTTACAGGAACAGGGATAATTGGTCCAACTCAATCCATTGGGGCTGTAATTAGAAGTCAATATTGATGCTGTGTGGTAGAAGGGAGAATTGAAGTTTTATGAGCAAAAGAATGACATGACACATATTGTGTTTGAGAAATGTCATGAACAGTGTAACAAGGCTGCCACATGGAATCATATCTATATTACATTACTACAGCATTACATACACAGATGGTAGAAAGGAGGATTGATAAAAGCTACCTAGGAAGTTGTAAGCCAGGTACAATGTGGATGGATCCTAACCTGGACTACGGGTGATAACAAAGAATACGAGGTCACAGAGAAGAACATAAATCTCGATGGTTATTGTTCAGCAGGACCTGGAAGATATGCCTGTTAAAATGCTCTCGGATGAGGGTGGAGATTGTGGATCTTTGGTGGAGACTTTGCCAAGCATATGCAAGGCCAAGCATATGCAAACCCAAGGGTTTGACCCCAGTACTATAAAATCAAAAAAGGTTCTTGAGGAAAAATGAAAGGAAGGGAGAGTGTTAGCAATTAGGATAGCTTTTACTGAATGTGCAGCATATTTTTCTGCCATTTGGAGAAATAATACCAAACAAGCCAGCAAGGGTTGGGGGTGCCTGGGAGATGGATCAGTGTTTATTGAGCAAGGATGAATCTTTTAGAACCTATATAACAAGTCAGTTGTGGGAAGATCTGTAATCCCAGTGCTGGGAAGACAGAAAAAAAACATCCTTGAAACTCAATAGCCAACCAGCCTTGACTAATCAGCTAGTTCCAGGTTTAAATGGGAGTCTCTGTCTCAAAGACCAAGAATATGACTGAGTAAGAACCTGTTATTTATCTTTGACCTGAGACAGACAGACAGCAGACAGACAGACAGACAGACAGACAGACAGACAGACACACACACACACACACACAAACACACACACATGTGAGTGTGCACAGACAATTCTCACAATAACCTGGTAGCTATTACTCTCAATTTACAAATGCAGAGACTGGTGTTAAAGGAGATTAAGAAAAGGAGTGAAGCAGATCAGCTACAATGACGGACAGTTCCCACCTCTGATCTGGTTATCTCTGGACCTGCAGACTTTCATTTGCTGTACTTCCTCTCTTGAGTAAGGCAGATTCTCCAAACGCTGTTTCCATCAATGAAGGGATGCCAGTAACATTAGAATTAGCTTCCAACGTTCCAAGCCTGTGAGGTTACTGAAAGCCGTGAATGCCTATCTAACTATCCATTGTGAAGCTGGAAGGGACTCGATGAGCCTCCTGAAGTCTGGATGGTGGTAACTGTCCAGGTTAAACTCCTGCTACTAGGTTTTGCTTCGTGACTGATACTTTGCTATCAGGGATGTATTTAAGAGCCACTCCTTCAACTCTAGCTAATGGTCTGACCAGCTCGATGGTGTGTGCTTTACTGGGGCTCTTAGCACATCAAGGCTGTCCTACATTTTGCTTTAAAACACGTTAGGATGCCTTTGGGGATAAAGGAGAAGACACAGCCATGCTTTGCTGTTTTGCCAAACTCAGCAACAACTTTGTGATGTGTTTATAAGCCTCTTACAAGAACATTCACCATCAAGAAAAATGAATAGGCTGGAGGTAAAAGTGACCAAGAGGGGGGCATTCTGTGTGAAGAAATTGCTTTACTGTAAGTCAACTGTCCTGTGAGAGACTGTAACTAAACAGTACATGATCAAGAGTGCTTGGGACAGTCTGTATAGAGATTGCTCCTGTAACTTCAGTGACTCTCTTGCTATCTCTCTTCTATGACACCTTTCATTTCTTCTGTGTCCCTTGTACCTTGGGATCAGATTGGACATTCGAATGCTGATAATTAGCTACTTGTATGTACCACCCAGGAGAGTATATTTGCCAATGAGAAGAAGGTCATGAGAAAATGTACATCATATACATAAGTC
The DNA here is from genome assembly GCA_902729485.2 of Mus minutoides. Taxonomy (NCBI): domain Eukaryota; kingdom Metazoa; phylum Chordata; class Mammalia; order Rodentia; family Muridae; genus Mus; species Mus minutoides. Next base: position 3,803,620 of record LR749488.1, read on the forward strand.
CATGCAGGAGTCACAGGTATATATATGGTCAAGTAGAATCACTAGCGAGTGTTGTGGTTGACCATAGTTGACAGAGGAATTAGAGAAACAAATGGATGGCAGCCCAGAAGGATGACAACAGGAATACAATACTCTGCATGGACGGGTAAAGCAGGGAGACCTTCAGGCTTAAGGCAGTCATGGGAAAGATTATGGAGGTCCTGACCCCCCTCTTGCCCTCCTTCTTTCTCTCCCTAGCACTGTACAGCTAGCTGGACAGGTGGCCCCTGACCCACTGGGTGCTTCCCCTGCTGGAGGATACTCTGACAGAGTCATTATCTGCGGAAAATGCCAGCAGATGGGCCAGCTCCGCTGCATTCAGCCCACTAAGTGAGCTACAGATGTTATCCATATCCACCACAGTGTCCAACCCTTTGACAAACGTTTCTGAGTTCCTTGGCTCCATCAAACCTGTGTGTCATTGAGTTCCCTGGGTTAAGTGCATGCTACTTCGGAAAGCATTTCCCTTGTCCATTTGTCTGATGAGATGTTTACAGACCTCCAACATCTGCATATCAGTTGGGGTCTACACTCCCTCATCCACTGTCATCTCCATTGCTCTCTGTAGGGTGCTCACCCATGGTCAATGTATGTTTTCCTGTCATTGGGAATTGCTTAACATTTCCTTGACTCCCGTGGAATACAGATATTCTCAACCCCTAGCACAAACTGCTGGGAGCAGAAGGAGGCGGTGGTATAGTTTCACACAGTTTTATTATTTCCTGCCCTTGGTCTTAATCCCAAAGACTGAAGATTATTTCCAAATGTGCCCTGCAGCCAATCCCGTCATTACATGGGTATTAGGCCCTACGACTCAGCCTTATGGCTTAGGCATCTTCATTCCTCATGAGACTGTGTGTGGGTTTTGACATGGAGAGAAGCGCAGCCTTGTAGAGCTGATTGAAAACATGTACACCGTGGCAGGGCATGCATGTGGAGTTCAGCCCAGGGCTTCAGCAGTGTGAACTGAGAACGTCAGCAGCTGCTGCCAGCAAGAGAAATCATTTGAGAACTAGACACCTTCACCCAGTTCCTATCCGGCATCGTTTAGAAGCCACGTGTAATCACATCAGCTAGTTTGATGGCATGCCGTTTCCATGTAAACCTTCTGCCGTGAAAAATAGGTTTCGACAAGCAGTGACCTTCACTCCAACTCCTGCAGTGGTAGTGACCTTCACTCAGACTCCTGCAGTGGTGGGACATTAAAATGTACCTGGAAAATGGCTTGGCTGTCTTTTGTCTTCTATAAATAGATTCTAGTTGTTATCTGAGCCCAGTGCAGGGAAAGGCATTCCCAGGGTGGTATCATCATTTATCCCTGCTATTATTTAAATTAAAAGACAACAAATGTTCATAAGGCACTTGAATGAAATGGACAAAATGTGTAAGAGCATACATAAAGGCTTAAAAGGAAATGCCAGTGGATGGGCTATATGGGACTTTAAGTGATGTTGCTTGAAATACCTTATCTGTGCCCTGTTGATGGAGCGCTTTGCTGTTACCAGAGTGCTTTGCTGTTTCTGTTATCACATGATCATCTTGACTGCCACACACCACACACTTATGCATGTGTGTCCACCCATGCAAACCATGAATACACAAACATGTTTATATCTATGTGTGCACACATATATGCACATACATTGGTATACACGCATAAGTATGTAAGCATGTCCAGCACATATACACACGTACAAATGCACACTGATCTTCCCAGTACTTACAGACCCTTTGTAGACAGAAGGTCCTCAAGTAGATGTTGTTGAATGAAAATGTGAATACATTTGCTTTGCCAGGATGGCCTCATGCATATTCATACATTCTCTCTGTTTCTTTTGCATATTTGCAAGAGAGTTGGTTTCCACCCCCACACAACTGACATGCACTGTACAAAGATCAAACCTGGTGCTTTTACTAACTTTTTGAACTTTTCGCCTTATTGACCCGATTGGTAAAGTATACCACCACGTAAGAAGGAAGTGGAAAATTTAGAAGGTAGGAAGAAACCAAGAAAAGTAGGAAAGAAGATACACAGGAAGGAAGGGCAGAATGAGGGAGAGGAAAAAATGGAGAAACGAAAGAGAAGAGAAAATTCAGGCGTGTTCTTTCTTGAAAAATCTATCAGACCTGGAAGAAATGCCATTTGTTGAAGTGACCCAGGGAAGCAGAGGAATCCTCCGAATGACCCCCAGAGACTCCTCTCAGCACTAATGATCCATGAAGGAGATTTACAGACCCACATGCACTGACCCCAAGCAGGCCTTGGCACACTGCTTCCCTCCCACTCTGGCCAATGTTATCACCTCATTCACAAGGGTCACTCCCTCTCAAGCTGCCCTGCTTTCGTGCCCTGCCTGCATGCCCTGCCTGCATGCCCTGCCTGCATGCCCTGCCTGGGCTGCTGGTAGTCATTACTGGCCTAGTGCCCAGAGGGTGTGTTTAGTACCCCGGAGGTGGGATTTGCTCCCCACATACAGCCAGGCACCAGCTGGACCATGTTTTCAACATGTTCAGCCAAGTTTTCTTTCTGGATAGATCACCCTGTGAAATCTGACTTCCCCCTGGTTGCTGACTGGGCCAGTTGAACAGTGGTCACCCTGAGATCATAGGAAGCACATCCTTGCTGTAAAGTCCCTTTGGGACCCACATGGCCCTCGGATGAGCAATAATCTCGGCTTCTTATTTTATTTTTTTTCTTTTCCATGGGAATAAGAGTGTTTTTCTGCCAATTGGAATATTTTTATGCCTTTCTTTTAGATGTTCCTGGGAAGGATCCTCAAGGTCTGGCAATTATCGTTCCTTGAGACTTTAATGTTGAATAACAAAGCAAAACAAAAAAAGGGAAGAAAGAAAGAAGAAAAGAAACCATGCTTCTTGTATGTAATTGATTGATTGGTCTTATTCAGTGGACAAGTCTTTTCTGTCAAGATTGAATCCATGAGCTTCTTGGTGTGGACAACAGACAAGTGAGGAGAGGGCATGGTGATGGATTCTTTGACTCATCCTAGCCACACCTCTTACTTAGAAAAAAATATGTTGTGGAGATATTTAGTGGATCACAACATCTATTGGCAGCCAGATGTTTTCTTTTTGTTTGTTTCCCTTGTGAATAGACTGAAAACAAAAACAGACAGAAAGCTAGGGGTGGGTAACTATGTTCACTCTGGTGAGAAATGAAATCTGAACTCCTTTAAGATCCCCAAAGGGAGACCCAGAGGTGGGGGATATAAGAGTCCCCTTCTCTGCAGATGCAGGGAAAACGAGAGGTCAAAGATGCTATTGAGAACGAGTGCCATAGTGAAATTTATTTTTCTGTTTAGAGAGATGGTCTAAATGTGTATGATTTAAAAGCCTTCATGGGAGTACCTTGTCCCAAAAATTAGAAGGAGAGGCCAATAAAGGAAAAACTGCTTCCTGCCTGAAAGCCAAGGAAGGACACTTGAAATTTCATCCACTTTAAGAGCAGTTAAAGATAGTTACACTGAAAAGAAGTGTGAAGGAAAGGAAGAAAGGTTTATAAAGCAGTGGGAGAATCATCTGCATGGAGATGATGGTCCAGTAGAGCATTTGGCGACTGCTCTGATTTCAGTAAGTGACCAGGCAGTGGAAGCACCTCAGCCATTCTTACGTGGACTTTCGTTTAGTTTAGAGCTCACAGATTCTCTCTGAGATTCTGCTTTCCACATGACCTAGCCCAGTGATGTGCTACCCCACATGACCTAGCCCAGTGACATCCTAACCCAAGACCTTGGACTCAACTTTGCTGAATTCAGTTACATCTTTTAGTTTATTATTTTAATTCATTTTACTCCTGAGAAAACTTATTTTCTACAGAACTGTTTGCAGATGGTTCGTAGGTTGCTGGGTGAAACTCCAATGTAAACTACATAGGGACTGGACAATAATGGGCCAACTCAGTTGCCTGACTACATGTTCATACTTAACAATAATATATTCATTAAGAACTTCATTGGATTTTACATATTTAACCAGCAGAATTGTCTTTATGATGTCTCAGTTCATATAAATTAAATCAGGACTTTAAAAGCTAGATCAACAGTGCACGATTAGGGAGAAGTGAGGTGGATGAGATTTTTCAAGGTAATAAGTTATTCCATCACTTTTAAGGGGTCCAACAAAAAGCTTGAGGCTTCTGGATAGAAGATAAACCAATTTTCTTGCTTACAACAGTAGTAGAAACCAGATTATTAAAAGCCTTTTATGCTGATTCATTGATGCCTAACAGTATGAAGAAAAGACAGCCAATGAGGAATCCTCAGAGTGTACCTCAGAAGTACACTTGTTGTCTAATGAAGAAAGCAATGGCTTTGTCCACAATTCCTGTATATGCATTGGGTTGTTTTATATGAGGAAAAACTCTAGAGGTGAAATGATCATTATATTACTAAAATGTTTAATGTGCAATTGATAGGACCTAAATTAAAATCCCCTGTGCTGGTGTAAAAAGCCAGGCACAGTGGTGCTACACCTCTGTAATTCCAGTGCTGGGGAGACAGAGACAAATAGATTTGTGAAGCACACTGTTGAGCTAGCCTAGCAGAATGCATGAGCTTTGAGTTCTGTGAGAGACCCTGTCCCATAAGGGGTGTGATTAAGACACCCAATGCAGACCTTTGGCTTTTATGTGCATTTGTCTGTACATGCATGCGTGTTCATGTGTATACACACAGAGAGAGACCGAGAGTGAGAGAGACAGAGAAAGACAAAGAGAAGGAGACATAGAAGGGACAGAAGGATGGACATAGATATATAGAGATAAGCAGACAGAAACAGAGAGACAGAAAAAGAATGAAGGTGAGACAGAAAGAGACAGAGAAAAAAAGGGGAAGCCAGAAAGAGAGAGAGAGAGAGAGAGAGAGAGAGAGAGAGAGAGAAAGAGACACAGAGAGAAATACAGACAAAGAGAAAGATAGAGAGACAAAGACAAATCAAAAGATAATTAGAGAAAGACAGAGGGAGATAGAGTCAGAGAGACAGAGAGATACAGGGAGACAGAGAGAGAGAGGGAGGCAGATAGAGAGAGAGACCACTACATCTTCCAGGGTTGTTCTATGCACACAGAGGGTCTAGAACACTCAGTCCTTCTGCTTTCAGGGAATCTCATGCATGGGCAATCCATGAAGAGTTGTCTCCTAGCTACAGGTGGGTCCATGAGAATTGAAGGTGGCTCAATATTGATATCTAGATGCAAAGGTTCAGTCAAATCCAGAATTATTATCTCAAGGCTACACACAAGCTATTACCTGATTTAAAGAAAGAACAAAAGAACGAAAGAACGAAAGGAAGGAAGGAAGGAAGGAAGGAAGGAAGGAAGGAAGAAAGAAAGAAAGAAAGAAAGAAAGAAAGAAAGAAAGAAAGAAAGAAAGAAGAATTTAAGTAGTTTTTAAAAATACACTGTAGGTATAAAAATTGTAGTAAAAAATATTGAAAAGGCTGTTATTCTTCAGCAGTCTGAACGCAATTTACACCCTTTCTTCAGCAAAATGGATCTATTACAAAGACATCAAATGTCCCTTACAAAGAAATTGCTAAAGACCAGATTTTAATCAGCTCTTTATTGAAATGGTTTATGAATCCATGTCATTTAAAATTTGTTTTAAAATAAATGCAAAGTTCATTTATATTATAAATTCTACATAAATGAAAAGTCAACAACTTATCATTCACACTCAGACCCATGAAAACAGGTCCTGGTAAGTCTACCTATTAGAAAAAATGATTACTCTTTAACAATGTTTCTTTGTGAACGTTGTTTTCATTAGACTTATAATAATAAAAAGACCACTTGGTCCAGGACAGAGGTGCATACTAAATGCAGCACATTAAAACAAAATAAATCATTACATTGCCCTCTTGTCTGGTATTGAGTCCTACAGTTTATCAGATTGACCCAATAACAAACTCTACATTTATGAAATATAGCAATAGAGTTGGGCCTTTTCTGAAAGTGGAGCCATGTTGAAGGTAGGTTAACAACATGAACGCAGTCTAAGAAGGGAGGAATGTATAAAAAAAACAGCCTTTGAGGACTTTCTAAATATGTGTGTGCTTCAGATACAAGCAGGACCAGGATCAGCGTAACATATTCTTTAAAATAATAGAATCTGGGTATGTGACCTCACATTATTAAATTTGTACACCTAGAAAGATTTGAGCTTCCATGGTGAAATAACACAGTACAGTTATTTATTATTAACATGACAAAATAAAGGCTAGGAGAAAATCTTGCTCTAGAGAGCATGGCCCATGCACTATGTGACTATGGGTTTTGCAATTCACTGGCTATTCCCATCTTTCATTTATTCAGCCGCAGCAATAAATTAGATGTCCACGTGCTCTAGAGCATAAGTGGAGAGCACCTGAAACTAAGGCAGATGCTAAGTGAATTCCCACAAAGGTTGTTGCAGCCTTGCAAGTTTTCGTAAGGCTGAGGAGATGGCTCAGAGGTTAAGATGGTTTTCTTGTAGATGTGAAGATCTGAGCCCATTCCCCATCATAAAGCCAGGCACAGTTCTTGAAATCCCAACACTGGGAAATCAGAGATAGGAGGATCCCTCGGCCAACCTTGCCCAGGAAAGTTCCAGGCCAGAAAGAGGAAAAAAAAATACTGTCTCAAAAACCTAGATGACTGGGCATGATAGCAAATGCCTTTAATCTCAGCACTTGAGGCAGAGAGGTGGAGAGAGAGGCAGAGAGACAGATCTCTGTGAGTTCCAGGCTAGGCAAGGCTACATGGTGAGACTCTGTCTCAAAATAACAACCAACCAAGCGAATGAACAGACAGAAGTTAAGCTGTGTAGCATTCCTGAGGAACAATAGTCGGGATTATCCCCTTGTTACCATACATGCTTGCATAACATATATGTCTCCATATCTACTTGCATTTTATGCTTGTATACCCATGTCCATACAGACACAACTGCTTTAGCAGGTATAAGGTAAGTAGTTCATCTTCCTCCCATCATAAAATCATGACTTTACCAGTCTTATGAATAACAGTGAACATAGAGCTAAGTTTTTGTCCCAGTGTCACTGATGACTGCTTGGCACACTCTCCTCGGTTAACTCATCCCTGGTTCATAAAGTTACCCTGGGTATTGATGGGAACCATGTTTATAGTTATTTAAAAATGGAGATCATGAAGTGACAGTGACCTAAATTAATTTAATATTAAGAAAGAATATGTCTAGAATTTAGATAGAAGGAAGAAATTTGAGTGGGATAACTGTAAGGAGGAAATGGGATGAACGGGCACATAATCCTCACCACTGCCCACTGCTGTCCCACCCTTTTAATTGGTAGGGTCTGTTCCTGATCCCTATTGCAGATAATTAAACTTTGGTTGATTCTGCGTAGTAATGGAGGGGAGATGTGAGTAGCTTAAGGGGGTTTGGGTTTTCCATTAAACAGAGAGATGCTGGCATCTGGCATGCTGTACTGACCTGTAGCTTTCCAATAAAAATAGACTAATAAAGCTGGCTCAGGGAAACTTAGCTGAGCTGACCTCTATTCACTAACAATTTGCTGGTGCACAGAACCACAGTCATTAGCTAGAGAATACTCTGAGCAAATTGTTAGAAGCCACACTCTGTTCAATGGGTTACTTCAAATTTTAATAAGATAAATAATGTTTATAATGGGTTGGATTTCACATGTATATACTTTTGAAAATCTTAAGAGTTCTGAAGAAAGGAATGTTATAGCTATAAGATCTTGCTATTAGGATGGAGAATCTGGCTATCATCAGGAGTCAAAGGACACGAAGCACCAATGTGTGACAACGCATGGCTCACTGTAGAGTGGGGGTTGGGGGTTGTCAAGCATTCCAGGCTAGCCTTACATACTTAAGCAATACCAAGTGCTTTTTTTTCTAGTTAATTTTTCAATCCTGATGCATTTTCAGGGAAATTCGATCCATATGTGTGTTTTGCTTCAAATCATCAAACACAGTTTTCTAAGAGAATTCTCTACACCGAGGTTATCTAAGTAGTTCCAAGGAGACATCTGCAGAGGAACCCAGACTTGATACACACAACTCCCACTGCCAAACCAAAGCTTCTTGAACCCAGTGTTGAGTGGAGAAGTAGCAAGTGCTTATCAACTCGGTCAACTATAGGTGCCATTGGCGCAGCAATTAGCTGTTGGTCATGTAAATAGTGGACAAAGAAAGTTAATTTTTACTTTCTGGAAAGTTGTGGGAATGGGTTCAATTCCTTTAAAAATATTTGAAAGTTTATTTTTATTTGTATGATTGTTCTGCCTCTGAATACGTCTGTGTATGTATGTCTATATAGCATGTGTGTGAAGTGCCTGTGCAGGCCAGAAGATGGAGACAAATCCCCTGGGACTGGAACTAGATATAGATGTGAACATTTATGTAAATCCTGGGAACTGAACATGGGTCTTCTGGAAGAACAGCCAGTGCTCTTAACTGCTGAGCAATCTCTCAAGGCTCTGGCTTTAATTCTTGGAAGATAATAGAACAGAAACACATTTTGTTTTTTTCCTAGTTTTGCCATTGCTTTTAAATTTAACCCAGTAAGCTAGAAAAGGTCCACATTTCTTCAAGGCACAGTTGAAATAATGGGACTCAGAGAAATCAAGATGTCCCTTATGTCATATAGAGATTTCCATGGCAGAAGAGGACCAGAGACTCAATCTTTGTCGTATGTGTTTTGGGTTCCTCATGTCTTATAAAACCTGATACAAAGCCGGGCATGGTGGCAAACGCCTTTAATCCCAGCACTTGGGAGGCAGAGGCAGGCAGATTTCTGAGATCGAGGCCAGCCTGGTCTACAAAGTGAGTTCCAGGACAGCCAGGGCTACACAAAGAAACCCTGTTTCAAAAAATAAATAAATAAATAAATAAATAAATAAATAAATAAATAAATAAAATAAGACCTGATACAGTATCCTATTGGAATGTCTAATCAAGTGTATACACTTTGCTATAATTCCAATTAAGGTTATTGTTAGTCCTGGTATGAATATATTTTGCAAGTTTTCTTACCTGCAAATGAGGTCAGACATAATTCCAGGTTTTCACATATAGCTATTTACATATACTTGGAGATTTTTTTTATGTCATTAGGTCTGATTACTTCCAATCAGTCCACTTGCACATTTGGTACAAATATTTATCGTGAAGATTACTGATGATGCTTTATATTAGTAAAATTATTGTCTTAGCTCACACCTATTTTCTTGACATTGGAAAAATTGGGACAGGAAAATTGCTTCAGGTTCAAGGCTATCCTAGGCTATATACAGTGAGTTCTAGGAAAGCCTAGGCTATAATATGAGAGAGACCCTATATCAAAATACCAAAAATAAATATTATATTCATAATAACATTTGACATTTGTTAAGCTCAAAGCATGATGAAAATAATTGTTTTTATAAATTGCTCCCAAAGATTAGTGGAAATATAGTGTACAGGGCTTTGGATTATCTATAGATTATATTTTTTCAGATAAGCTAAAAGGAATGCAAAAGTGTATGGATGTAAAGACACAGCTATGTGTCTAAGTTCATCTATACCAGAGTGATAAAATGCTGGGCTGTGAGATGAAATACAGGGTGATCTTGTGCAGTTTGTCCTGGACCTTCCATCTTCATAATTACCATAGTAACTGATTCAGCAGCCATTACCCTAAGAGTCCTGTGGGACTGGAGACTTGAACCAGTGGGTGTGGCCAGGAAGGTGTAACATCATTAGAACAAACTGGAGGCCTTTGAATATGCACAGATATGGGGATAAGGCAGAACTTCAGGAAAAAAGTCACAAGGAAGACATCATGTTGCTTGGTTTATTATGCTGATACATATGAACAGTTAATCAATAAAAAGGTTCGCTCAGTTCTCTTTTCATGTGCAGATGTAGCTCAGTCAACAAAGCCAGACTTCATTTATAAAATTTTTCCATAGATGGAAAATATTTTGAGGAATGGGATGGGACAGGGGGAGATGTCCTGGGCCAAAAGTGGTAAATAAAGGGGTGGAATTTGGGAAGTATGACAAGAGACATCAAAAGGTTTGTTACCAAATAGGTGATGTGTTTTCTTCTTTTTAACTTTTTCACCACTTTCCTTGCTGCTTTGCTTTATGTGAGCAAAGCCTGGGAGATATATATACATTTGTATGTGTGTATATGTGTATACGTTTATATGTATACTGAAAATAAACTATGTGATATTAATTCTGAGATTGGCCTAACTTGCTTAACAGAGTTATCTCCAGTTATATCCATGCCTGCACATGAGAGAGTGTCATTCTTTTTTATGGAGTTTATAGAGTTTATGAAAACTCTATTACATATCACAGAACTCAATGGTAGGAGCCTGTTGTTGAAGAAGCTATGTGATTAGCCACAAGGCAAGAAGATCTTTCTCCATAAAGTCTGGAAATCAGCAGAAGACCTTAAGGAAGTGTGGGTCTGAAGAGGAGGTGACAGGAGAAGTGTCCTTTTGAAGAGTGGTGCATGACCTGCCTTGCTGGCCTTGAAGGTGTAACATGAAGGCTGCTACATCAGAACTTCAAGTGTTCTTTAGAAATAAAATTTTGCACCTTAGTCCTACAAGCACAAAGTATTGAATCTTAATTATCACTTCCAAGGACTAGAAAGAAGATCTTCCAGTAGGTAGTGATCCCTTTATTTTTATGATTAATTAATTACTGGGTAGAAAAATCAGCTCACTCACTTATGCCTTGGATTTTTCCTTTTAAGAAATCTATCTATAGGTTTTGTGTCTCAGAATTAGATAATATTTAGTTAAAAAACAACAATCGTTTCCTTAGCTTTTTCTTTTTCGAACTGATATGGTTACAAGAAATATATCCTTTCTCTGCACCATCATTGGTGACTGGTACAGGTTGGATGTTGTTGAATTGTTCCTAAAGAACCAGATGTTAAAGGGGCAGTTCCCAGGATGGCTCTACTAGAAAAAGGTGGGCGGGCCCCTTAGGAGGTAGGAGTTAGTGGGAGGCCTTTAGGACAATGATCATTTGCTCTTGAAGAGGATGGTTGGATCCTGGTCCCTTTGCATTCTTCTTTGCTACCTGACAATGAGGTAAATAATTAGGCTCCGCTACATACTCCTGCCATGAGACACTACCACCTATCCCAAACTTGGGGCTAGTTATGAACAGTAACCTTTGATATTTTATCAAGGTTTTGTGTTAATAATGTCAAGTCATCCATTGCTGTGATCCAAGGAGCTCAGTCCTTATTGCACACAGCCTACCTCTGCTGGTTGTTTTGTTGATGTTGCAAAAACCTAGATATATCTGAGAAGAAGGAATCCCAAGGATTCATGGAAAAGCATCTATAAGTCTATTTAAATCTTAGATCTAGAAATGACTCGCATTTAGATAATGAATGCAAAAATGATGGTTTCATATTTGTAATACAGAACAAAATTATCCTACAGAGCCAGACCTCTTTTCTGAGTTGAGATATTTTATGTAGGTATAGTAACATTAAGCATATTGTCTATGTCATTTCACCCACTTCTAGAGGTTATGTCAACATGGAATTCTGGAAAGTAATGCCAGTGAAATATGAAATTAATTTTGTGTTGCTTACTTGATTTTACCAAAACAGCAGTAATATTTTTAAAGTGGATACTTAAAATTCAGCTATGTTCTATCTATGGAAAGTTTAATTTTTCTATTAGGACCTAGTCCTTTTATTGTTCTTCCCATGTGACTGAAGTCACATAACCCATGTGTGTTCAGGGCATTCTATGTCTGAGGTCTATAAGAAAATTCCCAAGTAGGGGCCTACAGTAAATGTTACATTTATCTGCTGATCTCTGCTATATAGACAGAATTTAAATGCTTTTTATGACAAGAGGAAAGTCAAAGGATACAGTAAGGATCAGAGAGGATGGGTAAGAGCAGATTCCTGGAATGCTTGGCAGGACGCAGTTAACCCCTTTGACTGTCCAAAATTGTATAATTTCCTGTGGCAGTCAAACTCTTTAAAGCCCTAATAATAATAATAATAATAATAATAATAATAATAATAATACTTCTTCTTCTTCTCCCCCCTCCCCCTCTCCCTCTTTCTCCCTCTTCCTCTCCCTCTCCCTCTCCCTCCTCCTCCTCCTCCTCCTCCTCCTCTTCCTCCTCCTCCTCCTCNAATCAAGAAGAAGGAAGACAAAAGTGCCACGGGAATGCAGAACAAAACAACAACAACAGAATGTCTCTGGCTCTCCCAAACAGTGACAGCAGTGTTAGCAGCCAGCATCTCACTATGGCTTACCCTGCCTGCGCTCAGGATCTCCAGTGGATGGATTCAGATGACACTTGGAGTATCACAGACAGTGTTTTAATCTTTTGACGGAGGACCATTGTATGCCTGACTGAACCCATGAGCCACCAGTTTGGCTCTACTTGTGTAGCACAGACTAGTAAATGATTTGTTCCTGGGAGTAAAAATATGTCATTTTACAAGGTTAAAAGTGTGAATTGTGAAGATAGTAATGTGGATGAGAATGGGTGAGAGCAAGGGAACCATTGTGGAAGAAAACACTTCTGAAGTAAGCATTGACACAAAGGGTCCGCTGTGAGGACAGGCTGTCCCAGAGGAAAAGGGGACAATGAGTAGGGGATTTATTGTCTTCTAAACCCATCTGGATTAGCTCTTTCTTCAAAAGATGTGCTTGGTTTTATGTATGCAACTGTTTTACATACATGTGCACCATATACTTGCCTGGTGCCCACAGAGGCCAGAAGAAGGCATTGTATCCCTGCAAACTGATGTTAACAGACAATTGTGAGCCTACTTATGGCTGCTGTCAACCAAAGCTGGGTCCTCTGCAAGAGCATCAAGCGATCATAACCACAGAACTATTTACCATTTGGATTAACAAGTAATGAGAAGACAACAGTGTGGCTTTCTTGCTTACCAGACACCCGTGTCTTCATGCATGGCCACAGACACAATTCAAATCCCATTCTTTGGAACAAAAATTATAAAAGAGCACTTTAAAAAGAACTAAAGACAAGCAAGGAAAAAGAGAGCCTCATTAAGTCCACTACTTGCTCCCTTTCGTGTGGGCTTGTAGCTCTAAGGGGAGGTACTGTACTGCAAGACTAGTCCTTCCTTCAAACTAGTGTGTTACCAGGCTTATGACGGCCTTGGCCTGAACTTGATTGAGGAAGGGGACCATCCTTGATGACCTTTGGGCTTGCTAATTTCCAACTAACTACTTTTTTCTTTTTGTTTGTTTTATTTTATTTTATTTTATTTTATTTATTTTATTTTTTATTAGATATTTTCTTAATTTACATTTCAAATGCTATCCTGAAAGTTCCCTATACCCCCCCTCCTGCCCTGCTCCCCTACCCACCCACTCCCACTTCTTGACCCTGGTGTTCCCCTGCATTGGGGCATTAGCGTGGGCAGGATAAATGGAAATTTCTTAATGTGGCTGGATTCCACAGGAATTGTGTTCTGAATTAAGGGTGGTTCTATCTGGGAGGGTGTGTACATTACATCATAATTTATTTCCTCACTAAGTGTAAAGAATGTTTCAGATATCAGCTATGGTTTAACAATGATCTTATCTCGTAGGAAGAAAAAGAACACAAACTGTGTGTCAAGAGAAAATGACATATTTTCCTATCATGCAGTCAAATGGGAGGGTAAATGCTCTTAACTCCTGAGCCATCTCTCCAGTGTCCTCTTTTAATCTTGATTCTCTTGCTGATTATTCTGTATGGATTCCCTCATTTTATTTTCTTTTTTACTGACCATCAACTGGATATAAAGCATCATAGTGCCCCAGAGACACTCTAATAGGACACTCGCTAAATGCAAGGCTATGGGGAGCCAGGGAGTCCTTTTGACTTGCTATTTTTTAAAATATCCTTCTTTCTGGTGTTTCTCACTGGCAGCGCATGTGAACACACATGAGGGTCACAGTTAAAGGTAAATTTCCAAGAACTGGCTGAGTCTACCCTGATTCTCAGCAAAGGAAGTTTTGTGTTAACAAGGGCTTAGGAGACCAAGCTGAGCCACAGGTCACAGGAAGGGTTGCAGACCTTGGCCTGACATATATGACCATGGTATAACTGATACTGAATTGGAGGATACTTCTCTCCATTCCCAGAAGTGAAACTGAGCATGTCATTAACTGGCAATATTGGTATTGGATGAATTTTCATGATAGTCTCTTCCTTCCAAGTGCATCATGAATTCTGTTTTTAACTTGTAACATCTCAACCACAAAACATATCTCATCATAAACTAAAAGTGAAAGTTTCGGATAAGGAACATTAGGAATCAGGAAGATTTTCACACTTCCCTATCAGAGGCTCTGTTGATGATGTGACTGCTTCCCATGTTTGATTCCAAGCACCCACATGGAACATTGAGAGTGCTGTTGTGTGCCTGCAGTGCCAGTGCTGGGGAGGTAGAGGCTAATCTCTGCAGCTTACTGCCTAGCCAACCTGTCTGAGCTGGCAAGTCCCAGGTCCCAGACAAAGATGCTTTCCTAAAAGATAAAATGGACAGCTTCTGAGGAATGACATCCAAAGCTGACCTCACATCTACATGCACTAATGCACTCTCTCGTGTGCTTACACGTGCACACACACACACACACACACACACACACACACACACACACTCACACACAGGTATACACACATACAATCATACACAGGTATACACACATACAATCATACACACACACACACACACACACACACACATTAACATGTATACACAGACACAATATACATTCATGTGCAGATACATATACACTCATACCCATGCACATACATGCACACATATACACACATACACATGCACACACATACACATGTACATACAGATTCACACACACATACATACATACACATGCACACACAGAGACATAATATACATTCATATGCAGACACACACATACAAACACACATGTAAACATACACACATATACACATATACACACACATGAACACACATACACACAATACACATAAACACACACACACACACACACACACACACACACACACACACACACACACCTTCCTATACCTATAAACTGAGCCAATCCTGACAGCCATTCCATCAGCATTGCATCACTTCCCACACGTTCTACACTTTACTGTCTCAAAGTTCATACTGGATTAGTCTGAAGAGATGGACAACCAACACCGCTGGGAACCAGCACTTCTGCTGGGATGGAGTAGATGAACAGCACGTGCTGAGGAGGTGGCTGATCTCATCCCTCAAGAGCTCAGCCAGAGCACGTTCTTACTCACACAGGTAGGTGAGAAGAGGGGGAGTGACGCAGGAAGAAAATGTGCACATGGGTGCCTCATGGGCTTGTCCTCATTTGTAAGCTGTAACTGCTGTCTGTATTCTTTGCAAATGGTCCCAAACAACCAGGCATGCCCAGAGGAACACAGCCATAAAAGTACAACATTGTGGCGCTACAGTCCTGCATTCAAGACAGTTAAACTGGCTGTAATGCTCTTCACAAGCCAAGAGATCACGCTGCTGCTTCACTTGGCATGGAAATATTCACAAGGTTGGTGCTGGGATAGTTCCGGCAGTGTCTCCATATTTCATTTCCAGGAGTTCTGACAATGTAACAAAGAACACAATAGGAAAAAGGGGAAGAGGGGCTGAGCGAGTCAATAGGAGAGATGTTGTAGTGCAAGTGTTTGTGGTTAACTGAGAAGCACATTGTGAGTCAAGCCTTTGAGAAGAGGCGAGTAATTAAAGACGAATGTGATGACATAAGCAT
>LR749488.1:3820152-3922488 GCA_902729485.2 Mus minutoides
GGCAGTGTCTCCATATTTCATTTCCAGGAGTTCTGACAATGTAACAAAGAACACAATAGGAAAAAGGGGAAGAGGGGCTGAGCGAGTCAATAGGAGAGATGTTGTAGTGCAAGTGTTTGTGGTTAACTGAGAAGCACATTGTGAGTCAAGCCTTTGAGAAGAGGCGAGTAATTAAAGACGAATGTGATGACATAAGCATTTACACACAGCGGAGAGATTTTAGATTAAATCTGGCCTGACCTGCTGCTCAGCAAGTGTTAGCATGGATTCTGGAGACGTAGTCGTTTATTTACTTTCTAATTTGGCCCATATGTTTTATTGAAAACAAAAATTTTTGTATTTCCCGTAGGAAATAGGCCGAGTCCAGTGATGGTTAACAAGTTGGTGTGTTTGGGAATGGATCTCTTGGGTGTGCTTATAATCCCTGTGAATGACATGTTAGCTTGAAAACATCCAATCTGCTATAAGCCAGGGAGCTTTGCTCTGAGCCCTTCTATGGGAGTGAATTCTCCCATTTCTGGGGTGCTTACTGGGTATACATTTAGATACCTCAATAGAATATCAGATAAGTCAATGATGTCACCATGATCACAAATGATGCACTGACCTTTTTATGTCATAATTCATAATTCTTTGACTTACCTCCAACACACACACACAAATATAGAAACTCACACATACACACTCACACATATACATGTACACATATGCATACACTTACACATATACATTCACATAATACACATTCATATATATTCATCCACATGCATACACACACACACACTTTTGTGGGACTCATCTTTAATTTTGGTTATCATCTCTATCAGCCAATGTTAAGGATCTAGTGTTTTGAACCAAAGGCAGATTCTAGCATCTTTTTTTTTTTCTTTTTTTTTTTTAAGTCTTAACTGTATAATGTAAAATATTCCAAAGAACTCCTGGAGATGGCTTCATGGTTTTCTAAGTGCTATTAAATTTTAGTTGCTGGCTTTATTAAATGCAGGAAGGTGGAGGGGCCAGGATGAACAAGAGGGCTTGCACCACGGGCTCAGGTTCTTTCTATTTGAGTGGAAGTGTGACTGTTAAATAAGGCAGGTTTCTGAAACCTGAAATAGTGAAATCATCAGTATTATGTGGCAGATCTTAAAGTGATGTCATACTTGAGACCTGTCTACACAGATGCACAGGAGAATCAGGGACAATGTTCATCATTATCAGAGAGCAAAGCTCGGCA
Organism: Mus minutoides; assembly: GCA_902729485.2. Classification (NCBI taxonomy): domain Eukaryota; kingdom Metazoa; phylum Chordata; class Mammalia; order Rodentia; family Muridae; genus Mus; species Mus minutoides. Next base: position 3,821,387 of record LR749488.1, read on the forward strand.
CCCAGGCCTCTAACCCACTGCATACAGTGGGGAATAAGGAATTAGAACCTGACATGTACTTTTCTAATAGGACTCTTCTTTCCAGGGGATGGTCACCCAAACATGTTCTGTTTGCTTCCACACAGAGAATGAACATGGGCTCTGGGAGAGAGAAGAGGGAACAAATGTGGGTAGCCTCCCAGCCCAGGGCTCCAACGTGGATGGTTATCAAGAGAAGCATGTTTGGGCCCCACAGGGAGGCAAGAAGAGGCACACTAGCCAGTGTGCATGTGTGCATGACCATGTATGTGTGCATGTGTGCATATATGTGTGCATGTGTGCATGTCCATGTATGTGTGCATGTCCGTGTATGTGTGCATGTCCGTGTATGTGTGCATGTCCATGTATGTGTACATGTGTGTATGTGTGTGTGTGCCTGGGTGTGTGTATACCACTTTCACACAAAATGAAAACATTCCCATAAATATTGTTCCACCAGAAAGTTTAAAACAGTTGCAATTTACACTCCCTCTCCTTCCCTATTTATATTCTACTTTTTTCTCTCAACCTCTCTCCCCCTCTTCTTTCTCTCCATCTGTGTCTCCCTCTACTTCTTCCCCTTCCTTCTCTTTTGTCTCTCTCTTCTCTTCTCTTCTCTTCTCTTCTCTTCTCTTCTCTTCTCTTCTCTTCTCTTCTCTTCTCTTCTCTTCTCTTCTCTTCTCTTCTTTGGGGTTAAAGAAGTATGCCACCAGGCCTCTCTTCCTTCTTTCCTTCTTCCTTGTCTGTCCCTTACTCCCTCTCTTTGAGATGTAGTTTCTCTAGACCAGGCTGTTCTGAAGCTCACAATAATCCTTTTGCCTAATCTCAAGTGCCAGAATTTATTCATGTACCACCACAGTTATTTCTATGTTACTTTCCCCAAGATTTTGACTATTCTTTTGCTCTCATTCTTTCTAAGTTGTTCCAGCATGGTTTATTCTGTAGGTCCTTGGGCTAACACCACCTCTATGGGGCTCATTGATTTACATTTTGCTTCTTATGAGAGGGCCCTGGTCACGGTTGAGAACTCTGGACAGTAGTGACTTGAGAATATCATTACATTGCATGAATCAGATAAACTGGTTCAGCCATTCAGATAATCACCACTCTCTGGAGCTCAGGCAGATGGGATACCTGCTGCCAATTTGCCTCAGTTTCCCTTTGGTAAAGGATAATGCAGACCCCTTCAGAATGCAATGCCATTGTCTCCCATTCCATCCCAGGGGCTCTATGCACTCACTTCTCTTTCAGTTTCCCCCTTTAGAAGGCGTTCCCTTTAGTTCCTCCGGGACTACATTTTTCAGTACAACTACAGTTCCAGAAGGGAACTGGCTTTAATCCTTCTGCCCCTGCAGCTTCTGGAATGTGCAGATTGTGACCTATTCCTCCAAAGCTGTCCCAGCTCCAGAAAAGCCAATCAGTTGGTTCCCATAGTAGTTGTTGCATTTATACACTGAGAAGTCAAGCTAAGTCTTGGATTGTTTAGCTAACTAATTGTGCATTTGTATTGGGATTAATGACTAAAACATGGTCTGGATTTTACAAGTATCTTGAAATGCCAGCGCTTTGCATTTCACACCAGGAGACCAGATTCATGAAGAATTTTCCCATTTTAACACCCAAGATCAAAACGTACCACTGTAGAGCAGGCCACATGATACCTAAGAGGCAAGATAATTTCAGGGTGTTCTGTTGGTCTCTTGTGTTGGAGTTTATTCATTTAATGTTTAATTTGAAAGCTCACTTGTGTACATAAAAGGCTAGAAGCAACAGAATTCTGAATATCTGGGACAGGAAACAGGCCAAATAAGGAAGAAAACAGATAGTGCACAGGAACTTGAGCCTGGTGTTCTGTCTACTCTCAGAATCATAAGCATGAAGAGAGCCTGGGGACGTTCCATAGCAGACACTTAGCTCTCCTTGCTCTGTTCTCCACTCAAGAGCCAAAATGAAACCCATTCTCTCTTGTTGCTTCTTGTCAAGAGCAAAGTAACTAAAACAATGACTTTTAAATTGATTTTCTAATTGATTTTAAATGTATTTTCTCATTTTATTATGGTAAAATATACCTAACTTGGTATGTGCTTTAGAAGGTGTTGGCACCACACTTCAGGTGCAATCTCATTTGAAGGAGAGCAATGTCAACTCAAAGCTGGGTCACCTGTTCCTAAGCACTGACCCTCTGACGTGATAGTGACTTCATGACAGTGGTACCGGGAGAAAACAGGTCATGTGTGACCTGCAGACCCAGAGCTGCTCACCTCCTTCCTTCCCCATGAACATTTGCCATCAGGAGTTTAACTGTGGCAACATACACTTAACTGCCGCTGTAGATCTTAGAAGTCCATGTATAATGCATCTCAAAGATTTTAAGTAGAAAACACAGTGGTATTCAATCCACTCATCAAGAGGCTTAAGTTATGACTCAGTATGACCCAAAGTAACATCAAAAATCCACTGGTCAGGCTGTGAGTTCATCTCTGTCCCACTCAACATGCAAAACTGAAGCTTTATAGTTAATAGACAATAATGTCACCAGCAATCTCCATCCTTTTCTGTCTCTATGATTTTGTCTCTATGATTTTGAAAACTGCTTGTGGCTAACTTCTCATCTATCACCATGACCTACCTACTGGCTCTTCAATGTTGCTTCTTTTTAAAAGTGATGGTTAAAGTTTGTCATATTTGCCTATCCATTTGTCTGGCAGTGTATACTGGGGTTGCTTCTGCTTTAACTATCACGGGTGCTGAGCAGCCACTGTTTTTAGAGCACAGCCTTAAACCTGAACTAAATTGGAAAAAAAAAAATCTTTTTCTTTGTAGAAGAACCAATAGTAATTCTTGTCAAGTGGACAAAGACAAAATAACTTGTTTAATGAGGTTAGAATTATCCTAGGCAGAACCACAGTCATGAAGACGCCATAGGAAGAGAAAAATACCAGCCCATGAACATTGTGAACACTGATATGAAAATCCTTACCACTGGCAACTATAGTGAAATGATTATGACCAAGTAGTAATGGGCTTTATTCTTAAAATGCAAGAATAATTTGGCATGCAAACATTGATCAGTGAGATATTTCTCAAAACAGAGAGAAAAATAAAACACATGATTATTTCAAATCATAAAAAACCCAAAACACTTGACAACACTTATCACCTTTTCGTGATAAAAACAATAACTGTGATTTTGTTGTCTTGGTTTTATTGACATGATCAAATAGTTAATATCAAAATTAATAAAAGCATGAGCCTCTAAGGTGGGGTAGTATCGAATTGTTAAGTTTTATTCTGATGAGTACATATAGCTTGTTGCAACTTTATTCCTACATTGGGCTTCTTTTCCTATTGGAGATTTTCGGGAAGTATTTATTCACATTGATTAAATATTTTCTTCTGAAAAATATCACTATAAATTATTTCACCAGCTATTAAGAGATATGATTATCCCTAAGTTTTTAAAGATAGAAAGTGTAACTTTTAATCTGTTTATCTTTAAAATTTGGCACTTTCTGCATTTATCTCTGACATTTTGCCAATATCTACAAATCATTTTACCATATTTGTAATCACCAGAATTCCCTACAGTTCATATCTTGGAACAAGGTTTAGGTAAACCCAGCTGTATTGGTTATTTGGTGAACATCTTGAACTATTTTTTAAACTGTTTGGGGTTCAAGAAAAAAACCAAAAGCGTACTTTCATATTTTACTAAATTTTTTCTCTCTTCAATTTTAAAATGATGTCTATTTTAAGGGAAATTTAATCCATATGTTACTAAATTCCTTACACTTACCTCATCAAAATTTGATTTTGCAAGAGCCATTTGATGTGCAAAAAGCCTTGGGAATTACTTTATAAGAGTTAAGAGTCAGGTTTTTTTTTTATTTTATTTCTTTCTTTCTTTTTTTTTTTTTTTTTTTTTTTTTTTTTTTTTTTTTTTTTTTTTTTTTTTTTTTTTTTTTTTTTTTTTTTTTTTTTTTTTTTTTTTTTTTAGAAATAGAAAGTCAAATTTACTAGTTAAAGTTCAACTTGGATATTCTTTTTGCCAACTATCTGATGCCTAATCAGACAAAAGGGCTGACTCTTGGGGATTGGAATGTGGCTCACTTAATAGCATGTTTGCCCACCACATACAGCTGTGGGTTCTATTCCTAGCACTGCATAAACGGGGTGTGCCCATGATCCCGGCAGGAATATCCATAGTTCAGGGTCATCATCAGCTATACAGTGAGCTTGAGGCCACTCAGGACTATGTGAGACCCTGCCTCAAAACACTATCACTCTTGGTGACATTATCACCTCTTTGCCTGTATACTTCATCTCAATTGATTTCATGAAGTTGTGCTTACAGCAATATTACCAAACTTTAATGAATGAAAACGATACTCGGTATTAATCTGAATTTGATACTTCAAATAATATTCAGGATGCATATTATATTTTTCCTTTATCCTAATATCTGTTTATGTTATTAATATTAAACTTCATGGAACAAGCCATCCCTCGATGCAGCCAGCCATGATTGCATTACCATAAAAATGTAGTAACTATTCTCTTTATGTTACTTTGATAATGCTATTTTCCAGAAGTCCTGGTGAGTCACCTGTCTCTATTATCTACAAGATCTGTTAGTAATGAGGACATGAAGACTTCTTTCTAGGTCTCCTAAGTCAAATCTCTGTCATAATGGGCAATATGTTAGATTAATGTTGAAAACATATCACCATGCTATTATCGTTGTAAAAACTAAAATCACAAGATGCCACTAAAGTTCATTTTTCAATATGTATTTATATATTATACTTTATTCATCTTTATTGACGTATAATTGACAGAATCTGTACTGTCAGGTACATGATATATGATGGTTGATATACATATGAATTTCAAAAGTATTAATAAGATCAAACTACTTTACATATCTAGATACTCCTTTAGTATATTTCAACCTATAATAAGTTGCCATTAATTATAATGTGTATAATTTAGATATTTTAAGAATATTAATTCTGAAAGATCACAGGATGCTAAAAAATTCATTCTTAAAGATAATATCTATCAAGTGTCTACTATATACAGAGAAATAGGAAAGTCAAATATTATTGGTATCTGATCTAGCCTGATAATTCATTTTTACCTAATACTCTCAATGGTGTGCAAACAGACCAAGCCTTTTTGTGCAATTTTGTAGAGCCAGTATACACTGGACATTCCTAGCCTAAGACTTGCATGAGTGTGCCTGCACCCAGGGTCAGCCTACTTCTCTACGGAACTGACCTTATCACGCCACAGAAATGGCAGCAGTTTTTGATTTGCTTGTTTCTAACTTGAGGGAAAGGGGAAAGGAGATACACAGAGTCTGGGCAGCAGGCTGGGACTGATCTAAAGAAACACAGAAGACGCACTCAGAGCTTTCCTCCAAATCTCAGTGTGAAATTTGTCCATGCTGCTCACCTCCATCCAATATATCCCAGTGCCTTTTGCTTTTGTACCTTTTGACAGCCCCCATCCATCTTGCTACCCCAGAGGTCCAGTGCCCACCACCTCCGTGGCATCCTTAACTGCCAATGGTACTAAACTTGCGTGGGCACCTTTTCCGGAGTGACCAGTGCTCCAACATTTCTCCTCTCTTATCGTACCTGTCCTCACTTCCTTTTATAGAAGCTTAGTAAGTTATTTGGAACAGATATGAATAAATTAATTTAATTAAAGTTTAAGGAAACATATTGCTTTTTCCATCCCCTGCCTTTCCATGCCATGACTAACACGGGTCATGACCAGGCTCAGCAAGAAACAACTTAGTTCAAACAAGTTGATAATTTCCCTTTTGGCTACTTGTAAGATTTATACTATTCTTAAAATTAAATGTTCCCAATTTGTTAAAGGTAAGTTCCATAAAGATTCTGTTAATTTTGTACACCTCAACATGTATATGAATGAAGAATTTATTCATAGATATATATTTCCATGTCCATGTGACAGCTATGAATTTGTTATGTCACTAGGAAGCTCTAGCAGCAGCTTAAAACTTATGAGTGTTCAAAGTTACTCTGGCTGTCATAACTGACATCAACATAACTAAGTCCTAAACTCACAAATATAACTAGACTGTGTAGAATGATATAAAAACTTATTTCTCATATGTGAAGATAACCTAGTCCAGTGCTGTATCTGGAAACAGGAAGTCTTCATTTTAATAAACCTGGGTTAAACTGTAAAGTATTACCTAAACAATGTGGAATTACTATGACATAGGTAGCAGTGGTGGTAGTGTTGTTGTTGGTATTAGAGGTCAGAGGTTGTTATTATAAAGAACATACATTTAGGGCCTGGAGAGATAGATCAGGAGTTAAGAGCATCAGCTGCTCTTCTAGAAGACTCAGCTTTGATTCCTACTACCAATGTGATGCCTTACAACTATGTGCACGAGTTTGGGGAGATCCACGTTGCCTTCAGGGTTCCATAGGCACCAGACATTCAATTGGTGCACAGACATACATGCAAGCCAGCCATCCACTCACATAACTCACATAAATTTAAAATTTTAAAATGAAAAGTATATATTCAAATAGCAAGGCATTGAAAAGTTGTTTTCATTATTGATAACATCATCAAATATGTCAGTGTTCCCTGCAGGTAGCAATCTTGCCAAGAAAAGCATTCACTTGAATGTATAACCTCTTGTATTTAATCAGGAGCAGAATGATGTCATCCTCGTGGCACCAACTAATGACCAACTATTAGGTTAAAAATCAGAGGAACATGCTAGGTGCTGTGGGTAGGATTCAGAAGAGCCATAAAATACTCCCACTTCTTTAGCAAGTTAGTGTACCTAGAAAACATGAGTTCACAAATATAAAGTCATAAAGGGTTAAGATAAAAAAATGTGTAGTGAACATAAGTGAGGCAGAAATCCAAAGAGCCATGACCAAATGACAGCTGTGGTGAGTGGATAAGGGACCAGACCCTGGGTTGTCACAGAGGCACCAAGCACAATAGTGAGAAGCCAAATAATGTCACTGAATCTATGAGGGAATAAAGACCTGTTTGAGCAAGGTCACCATACAATAAGACCTCAACATAAGCCTCGATACACTGAGCCTGATAGAAGAGAAAGTGGAGAATAGCTTTGAACTCATTGGCACAGGAAAAGGCTTTCTCAAAAGAACACCATGAACACAGGCACCAAGATCAACGATTAATAAATGGGATTGCATGAAATTAAGAAGTTACTTAAAGGCAAAGGGCATTGTAATTCTGACAAAGCAGCAGTCTACCAAGTGGAAAAAAGATATCCACCAAATGATACAGGGCTAATATCCCAAGTTATAAGGAACTCAAAATATGAGATATCAAAAAAAAAAAAAGCAAGTAACCCAATTTAAAGACTGGGATACAGACCTAAACTAAAGGGAATTCTCCAAAGAGGAAACTCAAATGGCTAACAAATACTTTAAAAATGTTCAGCGTCCTTAGCCATCAGGATAATCCAAATCAAAACTAATTCTGGATTTCATCTCATCAGAATGATTAAGATCAATAAAAGAAGGGATGGCTCATGCTGCTGAGGCTGTCGAGCAAGAGAAACAAACAGTGAGCCATTGGAGGCGGGAGTGCAAACTGGTTCAGCCAGGGTGGACATCAGTATGGTGGCCTCTCAGGAAGATAGGAATCTACACATCTCAAGATCTGCTAGACCAATCTCGGGCATATCCCCAAAGGAAACCTTGTCCTACCACAAGGCCATTTGCCTAACCATGCTCATTGCTGGTCTATTTATAATAGCCAGAAACTGCAAACAATCTAGACATTCCTCAACAGAAGAATGGATAAAGAAAATGCGATACATTTACATGATGGAGCATCATTCAGCCATTAAAAACAATTAAATCATAAAATTGACAGGTAAATGGATAGAACTAGAAAAAAAAATATCCTGAATAAGGTAACCAAGATCCAGAAAAACAAATATAATATGTATTCACTTCTATGCGTTGATTGGCTTTTAAGTAAATGAGAACCAAGCAACAATCCATAGAAACACAGAGTTTAGGTACAAAGTAAGGGGCTAGAGGAGGGGTGTGGTGGCAGGCAGACCCCTTAGGAGAGGGGATTAGAATAGATATATGTGGGTGGATGGAAGGGGAGACTAGAATGGAAGGTTCAAGTGGGGAGGGGGAGGAATGAAGAAGGGAATACAGGGAGAGAAAGAGCTGAAGGCAAGGGTCATTTGAGGGCTAGTGTGGAAATCTAATACAGTGGAAACTTTCTAAAATAATATACACATATGAAGGTGATCTAAGTGAAATCACCCAATCATGGGAGTGACTGAGCCTCAACTGGGCACCTCTTGTCACCAAATGAATCTTCAAGGATTGGGTTACATCTAATTGAATTGTTGGCCAAAGGGGTCTCATGGGAACCCCAAAATAATACAGGCTGTGGCCCTGACTATAGATTTCTCTTTAGAAACTGATGGCAAGATCTCTTGCTGAAGTAAACACCCATCGAAGCCATTGAACATGGAGCTGGGCTTGTGCCTACACAGATCCTTCACCCCTACATTTTATCATCTTTCTCTGCACACTCGCAAAAGAGAAATGTAAACACCAACCCTTTGATCCACAATGGTATCCTGCCTGTAAGATACCCCATGCAATGTTGGCACAAAGCTTGTGGCAGCAACCAACCACTATCTGATTTGAATAAAGGCCAACTCTACAAGATGAAACCAAATCTGACACCACTTGTGTGACAAAGAAACTGAAAGCAGATAGCCCAGTTACCTAGAGTAAAATTAAGCACTGCCAATCTATAAAATGTTGTAATAAAATAATCCAAGACTACATTGATAAAATGACTTCTAATGACATCCTGCTATAATCATAGATCAACATCTTACTCAGCCATCATCAGACAAGTGTTCTCCTGTAGCAGATGAAAAAAAATACAGAGAGGCACAGCAGATATTATGTGGAAAGTGAGAGCCCTTGGAACACTGAGCTCTGAATGGATGTCTCCATTAAGTCTCTCCCCTCAGTGCTCATGGGACACTGGAAGAGGAAGGCAAAGAAACATATGGGATGTATCATACTAAAAATCCATGGTCTTATAAGTTAACATGATCAATGCACATATGAACTCACAGAGACTGAGGCAGCATGCACAGGGCTTATATGGTTGTGTACTTGTTGGAGACCTAGAGCTGAAAAGACAAGAGAATGAATGCTCCTATCCCTAATCCAGAAGCAATCTCAAATGAAAATTTAATTCCCTCAAAGGGAATTAAATGGTAGACTGCCTGCTCAACAGTAAATAGATGGCCAACAAAAAATGAACTCTCTAGCATCTCTGGGGGTTCCTGGTTTCATAATGTCATCTCAGGGCTCTTCTTTTACTAATTTATTTTATTATTATTTTATTTATACATTTCTTCTATTTTTATCCCTCAGGTCCTTTACATATGTATTATAGTTTCCAGTTCCATGTTTTTATGTGATTCCTGAGTATGTGAATGAATTGGTATCTGTTTCTTATGCATTGTCTTGGGATCTTTTCCTTCCATTTGTTTTGGCCAATTTTGATGTATTTGTTTTATCATGTAGGTTATATATTATGTTATATTATATTATATCCCATAGATGCTTGTTTGTTTCCTAATGGTAGTCAGAGAGGGAGTGGATCTGGATGGGAGGGGACATAGAGAAGAACTGGGAGGGATAGAGGCAGGGGAAACTGTAATTAGCTTGTATTATGTGAGAGGAAAAAAATCCATTTTATTAAAAGAAAAAAAAAGATATGTTAGTTAAAAAACAATACTGAGTAATTTACCAATGTTTACATCTTTCTTATATTTTCTGAGAATGAGCTGAGGTGATTACTGACATTCATCCATACATGAGAAATCGTGAAGTCACCTGCTTTTCTGTGTATCCCTCAACCAAGATCAAGAGGCAAAATGGATATGACAGTGTGTTAGATTCCTTTCCTGGAGGAAGGTTTGTGCATTCATGTATGAAAAGAAAGCAGAGTGATCTGAGTGGACTCCGTGCCACTTGTATCTTTCCTTATGTTCTTTTGCCATTACAGCTTGATGATAGCCTAACGCAATTCCCTTTTTATTTAATTCTGATTTCTGAATGTCTGGGAAGTTAGGAAACCTGCTTACATTTCCATATATATTTATGTAAACTGGATTCTCAGAATTTCCAGGTATAATCATAATTTTTGTACCTATTATTTTGCACAGATATGAATACTTTGGGAAATAGGCTATGTTAATAATTTCTATATCTCTGATATTTTGAATATTAATACGATCAGTAAGAACTTTTGTAATATAATTTGTATAGTGGGATTTTATTGCTAATGAAATAATAGTATTGAGCTATTCTTTGAAGAACAACCCATTTGATCATATACCAGCAAGTATAATGGGAATATTTTTTTTAAAAAGAAGATCCAAGATATAATTTCCATGACTAGTTTACTAAGCCCTATAAAAATCAGAAAATTTTTGGTAGGAAGAATCTCATAGGTCCATAATAACCCCTTCTTAATTTTAAATAAATGATTAATTAATTAATTAAAACCTCAGTGGTGGAGAGGCTCTGCCAGTGCCTGACAATTATAGAAGAGGATGCTTACAACCATCCATTGGACTGAGTGCAGGGTCCCCAATTGAGGAGCAAGAGAAAGGACCCAAGGAGCTGAAGGGGTTTGCAGCCCCATAGGAGGAACAACAATATGAACTAACCAGTACCCCCAGAGCTCCCAGGGACTAAACCACCAACCAAAGAGTGCACCTGGAGGGACTCAAGGCTCCAGCTGCACATATAGCAGAGGATGGCCTTGTGGGACATCAATGAGAGGAGAGGCCCTTGGTCTTGTGAAGGCTCTATGCCCCAGTATAGAGGAATGCCAGGACAGGGAAGCAGGAGTGTGTAGGTTAGTGAGCAGGGTGAAGGGGGATGGGATAGGAGGGTTTTTGGAGGGGAAATGAGGAAAGAGGATAAAATTTGAAATGTACTTAAAGAAAATATCTAACGAAAATAATAATAACATAAAAATAAAAACTCACTGGTGCACATTGACTCTTCCTGTGCCTAGAATGGGGCCTGCCTGACATTGACTCTTCCCGTGCCTAGAATGGGGCCTGCCTGACATTGACTCTTCCCGTGCCTAGAATAGGGCCTGCCTGACATTGACTCTTCCCGTGCCTAGAATAAGGCCTGCCTGACATTGACTCTTCCCGTGCCTAGAATAGGGCCTGCCTGACGTCTACTAAGCTACATCATCAATCCTATATTTCCTTCTTTTATAAATCTCTTGTCTTCCTGTCCATGAAACTCATGTTTCATAATAAAAATAACCATTGTGTTTGTGAGATAGTTAGTATTGATTGACAGTTTGATGGGATCTAGAATCACCTAAGAGGTAGACCTCTGAGCTTGCCTATGGGGGATTATTTAGATGATATTAACTGAGGTGGGAAGAACCATCCAGAATACTGGCTATACTTTCCACAAGCTGGAGACATGCATTGCATTAGATGGAGAAAGTCAGCTAAGGATGAATTCACAGTGCTCTGCTCCCAGACTGTAAAAGCAGGGTGCCCATTCCACCCTGCCCATGGCAGCCCCACCATGACAGACCATTGGACTGTAAGCCAGAGCAAAACCTTCCTTCCCCTACTTGTTATATCAGATACCCTTTTGCAGCAATAAGACATTTCAAACTCCATATAAATGCCTCAAAAGAAAATAATTCATGATAGCTTTTCTTAACGTATTTAGATATAATCAAGAAAATTTGATTTTTAAAAGTCAGCTTCAAGGAAGTTAAAGTTTCAGACAAAGTAGCGAGCAGGAACAGCCTTCTGTCTTGGCTCCACTCTGAATCCCTGATAGGTTTTGCCTCCGTGCTTGTAGTCTCTGTGTTCTTCCATCTCAGGCAGCTCAAGGAACAGTGCCTCTCTGCAGTGGGAGGAGAACCAGCTGTATAGTCAGACATTCCTGGATGAGAACCACAGCCACTGCACTGCCTAAGTCATGAGTTCTTGGACAAATCACCTCAGTTTTCTGACTCCAACTTTCCCCATCTGTCCAATGGGCGTGATTCCCATCTGTCCAATGGGGGTGATCCCCATTTGTCCAATGGGCGTGATACAGGATCACACCATGGTCTATAAAGCCTTCCAAAAATTCTAGGATTCATGTTTTAACTTTGCTATGCCTAAATGTCTTCCCCAAGTACACAGGAGCCTCTGTGAGCCAGTTCCTTCTCATTTGTTGCTTTTTAAACGATATTTTTAAAAAAATTACTTTTGAACACTCTATTTCTATTTTATATGTGAGTGCTTTGCCTGAATGTATATGTTTGTACCACCAGAGTAGCTGGTGCCTGTCAAGGCCAGAAGATGGCATGAGGTTCCCTGGATTGGCTTGTAAGGTACCACATGGGGGCTGCAATCCAAACTTGGGTCCTCTGCAAGTACTGAAAGTGTTCTTAACTGCTAAGCCAATGCTTCTGCCCCATTATACAGTGTTTTTGATTGACAGATATCATGCACCTTTATGGGGTACAGTATTATATTTCTGTCCATTTGTACATAACATAGTGATCAGATCAGGGTATTTAGGCTATCCATCATCTCAAACAGCTATCATGTCTTTGTGCTGAGAACATTCACCATCTGCTTTTCTAACCATTTGAAATTATATAATATTGTTCAAGCTTCTTTTGTGCTTTCCAAAACCAAATGCATGTGATCATGCACAATACATATTACGAAGATGTATTGAAGAAACAATAGTGTTTGCTCACCCTGCTAGGTTCAGACTCAGATAACCTTCAACTGGCTATCTGTTGAAACACTTTATACTTTTATAAGGGTGAATCCAGAGTGCATTGAGTAATGCATAATGAAATTAGTTTTAGGGGAAAGGACCCAAGTTTAAAAGAGAGAGAGAGAGAGAGAAAGAGAGTGAGAGAAAAAGAGAGGGGGGCAGATAAGCAGAGTAAAATAGTCTCCAATGACTTCATCATGAAGTAATGACTTTTACCAAATAACTGCACTGTAGTTTTATCTTCCCAACCAAGGTTGTGTTAATGCTCTAAAATTAAGTCTCTTGTGAAAGTTATCTGGAATTTCTCAACAAGTTTTTAAAGGGGTTTTATTTTTTCACTAGAGGTCATGCCTCAAGAATTTGTAGGAATTCCGCCTGGAAAGTAGTAATCAGTGGAAACTGGCAGTCAAAGCTAATTTATATTACTCTTCCAGATAAAAATTCCTTCCGTCTTAGACCTGCATTTCAAAAAAAGATTATTATCACTCTGGAAAGAATACATCAGTTTAGAAGAAAGTGACCTCAAGGATGTGTTCCCTGCCTCTGTGCAAAGCCCAGGCTGTAGCTCCTTAAGTACCTAAAATTCTCTCTTCTGAAATGCCTTGAGGATACCCAGAGCAAGAAGATGTAGAAGGATGTTTGGGATTTTCAAAATGATGCCCCTTCATTTGCTTCCCTTGAGAGTTAGTGATATATCCCGGGGAAAGATAGGAAGGAAGAATATACAGAAGGGAGATCAATATGTTTTTATTCCCTTCGTAGCTAAATGGCTTGATTGTTGCATTTGCTGTGGTCCTGTGTTCAAATGTATGACACATTCATGAGCAGGCTACATAATGGAGTGATTTGGCTATTTTTAATGACAGAGTTGAATTTAAATCTTCATACCTTCTTTATCTAGCCTTGCCCCCATCTGTTTATTCTTTTACCTCTCCAAGCCTCATTGTGCCCAACTCTAAAATGGTGTTCTTTGAGTGATTAGAAGCGTTTGTCACATCCTATGTGCATCATTTGGCTCTGCATTTTGTTAGCACCAGGTAAAAGTTTATTATAATGACCATGAGCAATACTGAGTTCCTTCTACCTTCTCCATCCCTTCCTGAGGATTTCAGAAATGTCATCCTGACATATTGAAGTCTCTTTCATAAATACATTAATGAAAATCGCTAGATTCTATTGATGATGGAAACTAAAGTCTTCAAACAGTCCAATCAATGCCAGTGAAAAGCCACAACAGCCATTTGAAAGCTAGGCTCTTCGTGACTGTGTGCTATTTCTCCATTCAGGAGACCTTCTCACACTTCATGATGAAATTATAGTCCTAAGGGGCTGAGACCGGGTTTCTGTCTGAGATACCTGCCAAATACAATCATAGTATCAAAAACGGCCCACCTCTTCTCCCCCAGAGACACATGCTGGATCATACTCAGTGAGTGCGTCATGCTACAGAGCCAAGTTGAATACTAGATGCATGGTAGTTACTGCATTGAACTATCTGAGCAACTGAGATAAAATTTGCAAGCATCATAAATATAATTTCAACCAGAGTCCTGTGTGGGTTTTTCAGTGCGTAGGTAATTATTTAATAGTAGAGACAGAAGACAGATTTGCTTCCAGTCGTGAGCTCACTCCTAAGGTCACAAGTGAAAACTACAAGAGAAACGGAATCCAAAGTAAACATTTCTTTGGATTATGAAGCATTTCTCTGAGGGCACCTAGGTTCATAAGAAGGAATTCAACTTCAAACAAGGAGAAACCTAACTCACTTTTCCAAGCTATTAGTGGCCACGACTAGGGTCTGCCTGTTCACACTGCCCGTCCATTCCTCAACTTCAAATACATTTTCCAAAGACCCTGGCTTATGATCCACATTCCTCAGTCCTTCTGACTTGTACTTCAGTTGCTTGAGAGGGGTGAAGAAATAGTTATAAACTATCTGTAGGAACAGTCACTAACATGGTTGGCCAGAAAGTTTCAGCGAGAGAGCCAAAACATTTCATTTGTTGTAACCTATGATGTCTTAGTAAATATTAACTCACATTGGAAATATGCATGGATTTACTTCCCTAGGCTGTTTGAGCCTTTTAAATCATAATTTTTTTAAAATAAAAAAAATTTAAGAAAGACCTTTAAAGGTGACTCATAGAAAAAGAGTGTTTGGTTAGCGTCTCTCCTTCCCTTCCAAGATACCAGTCTTCATACTGATGTTTTCATTTCGAGAGTCTGTCCCTCTCACATATGTGCTTGGCTAGAATCCTTTGCAGGTGTCTCCAAGGTCCCCAGTGTCTGCCTGGGTAAAAGCCCAGGCAAACAAACCATTGTGCTAGGAGTGCCTTCCCTTCCCTTTCCTCTGCCCCACTCATGACAACGCTCTTCCCGTCCATCTTAGCATGGAGTTTTTAACCATCACTGAGATGCTCAGCCTGTAGGAACCCTGTAAGAATACAAGCCCGAGACCTGACCCAGAAACCTGAATGAACTCCTGGAGTCTTAGAAGGTAATATTTCATTCACATTATTTGCTCACACAATTCCAGAATGTGGGGTATTTCTGTGATACCTTGTGGACATAGAAACTACTTTGGAATTCAGAAAACCCTTACTGTGTGAACTAATTTATTATTATACTGTATTTTATACTGTATTAATGCCAACTGGGAAGATGAAGGGCAAGAGAATCTAACAAAGAGAAAACACTGTAAAGGAAATCAGTCTACCAAACGTTGCTGGAAATGTGTAGCAGATGTCCTTCCGTGGGAAAGATGGACACTGACCGAGAGCTGGGAGGTGGGTGATATAAAGAGGCTCTGGGAGGTGATGCTGCAAAGATCTCTAGAACAACACAGTAAGAGTTCTGTGTTGTATATGCCTTGGTGTGTAATATATGTATAATGATCTGTGGAACAATGGCAGGGGTGGGGGCGGGTACAGCTTGTGAGACAACTGGGGGTAGGAACAGAATAACAGCAGCGGCTCTGGCAGTCTTTGGCATTGAACTAAGACACTGAAGAGAAGTAGAAGGAAGTGGACATGCTAGTGTCTCCGAAGTTTAGTTAGCATGACATTGTGGCATGCCTTTAGTGTTCTCTGTTTCTCCTATTCTTGTAAACTAAGCTCCACAGAAAAGGCTTATTGAGTATCACACAGACCCTGGAGGCTCTCAGGGAAGTCCAGTGCAAGCTCTCAGGGATGGGCACTGCAGGCTCTCAGGGATGCCAGTGCATGCTCACAGGGAAGGCCAGTGCATGCTCACAGGGAAGGCCAGTGCAGGCTCACAGGGAAGGCCAGTTCAGGCTCTCAGTGATGGCCAGTGCAGGCTCACAGGGATGGGCAGTGCAGGCTCTCAGGGATGGGCAGTGCAGGCTCTCAGGGATGCCAGTGCAGGCTCTCAGGGATGGCCAGTGCAGGCTCTCAGNGATGGGCAGTGCAGGCCCTCAGGGATGCCAGTGCAGGCTCTCAGCGATGGGCAGTGTAGGCTTACAGAGATGGCCAGTGCAGGCTCTCAGGCATGGGCAGTGCAGGCTCTCAGGGATGGGCAGTGCAGGCTCACAGAGATGGGCAGTGCAGGCCCTCAGGGATGCCAGTGCGGGCTCTCAGCGATGGGCAGTGTAGGCTTACAGAGATGGCCAGTTCAGGCTCTCAGGCATGGGCAGTGCAGGCTCTCAGGGATGCCAGTACAGGCTTACAGAGATGGGCAGTGCAGGCTCTCAGGGTAGGTAACAGGTGTCATAGTTTGCTGTCCAGAGCAGAGAACGCCTGCATTTCCCACGAGTAGAGAGCTAATGCAGACATCGCTATAGATTGTCACTGGAAAAAATCAGCTGCTTCGTTTAGGCTTGAGACGAGGGTTTGGGACCAGAAAAAGGTCCTCCTAGATCCAAAACTCCCAAGAAAGCTCTGTATAGATCGGCAGTTCTCAACCTTCCTACTGCTGAGATCCTTTACTCCTTGTGTGGTGGTGACCCCAAGCATAAAATTATTCTTTCCCTACTTGGTAACTGTAATTCTGCTGCTGTTGTGAAATGTAGTATATCTTATATTTAGGATATCTGATCTAAGGCTCTTCAAAGAGTCACAACCCACAGGTTGAAACCTGCTGGTATAGACCACATTTCTGTCCATTTCCTCCTCTGCAGAGTAGATTTTTCTCCCCTAAGCACTGCTTCCAAGAACTCTTTCCTCCAATCATACCTGCTACTAGTTTTCATCAATCTCACTGCCAGGCAGCAGGCTGGTGAGGAGGCTTAACTTTAATTCTGTATGTTAGGTATTGTGCCAACAGGAAAATCATCACAAAAGATTGGAATAAAAAAATGATGCAACGGTGGGTCTTGAGAGAAAATAATGAAGTGTTTCAACCCAGGAATAATGCCAAGAGAAAGACATGTCTGTAAGTCTTTCTTATCAAAATGGGGAGTTTCTTAGAGCTCTCAGAGAAGGTCATGGAGCAGTATATGCTGCTGCATTTTGGGGTCACAATGGCACAGCTTATTTTCTGTCGAGAACAGAAATTGACATGATGTAAATGCCAATTTTGGAATAATGGGCATCTGTGAAAAGAACGGAACAAAAAACGGGGACATTTTTTGCATTTTTAAAAAAAATCTGCAAGGCTTTTGACCATTAAGAGAGGTCAGGAGCAAACACTGTGGTCTAGGAACTTAACAATTCTGTTAAAGGTAGGTGTGCTTCCACAGACATGGATGGAAGTGTCTAGCTTCCCAGACTCTGACTCATGGGGGTCAAGACAGACACAGGTGAGTGGTGAAGTTCAAGTCTCATCCATTCTGTCAAATGACTCAAGATGGTCATCCTTCCTGGCCTGACTTGATCAATCTCTTCTCATAAATTCTCCATTTCAGTGATGGCCTGAGCCACAGAATGAGAAAATAGCTGGGCTGTCCATCCTTCAGGAGTCAGTGCACAGAACTCACAGCTCTATGATTGGCATGCAACACGTAGAAACTTGAATAGACTTTAGGGACAGGGCAGAAGAGCCACGCTTCCAATAACACAAAATAGACAACTAACATCTTTTCCAGGGGCGTCGTTTTCTCTAGACCTGAAGTCATTATCCTAGGTGCCATACTCGAAATACAGACTGTTTCACCCAATATTAATTATTAATTCCCTTCTCTCTCTCTCTCTCTCTCTCTTTTTCTTTCTTTCTTTCTTTCTTTCTTTCTTTCTTTCTTTCTTTCTTTCTTTCTTTCTTTTGTTTTTTGTTTTTTTTTGAGACAGGGTTTCTCTGTATAGCCCTGGCTGTCCTGGAACTCACTTTGTAGACCAGGCTGGCCTCGAACTCAGGAATCCGCCTGCCTCTGCCTCCCGAGTGCTGGGATTAAAGGCGTGTGTGCCACGCCCGCCCAGCATTAATTCTTCACGTACTCTGCATCAGCACTCATTCTTCACGTACTCTGCATCAGCACTCATTCTTCACATACTCTGCATCAGCACTCATTCTTCACATACTCTGCATCAGCACTCATTCTTCACGTACTCTGCATCAGCACTCATTCTTCACGTACTCTGCATCAGCACTCATTCTTCACATACTCTGCATCAGCACTCATTCTTCACGTACTCTGCATCAGCACTCATTCTTCACTTACTCTGCATCAGCACTCATTCTTCACGTGCTCTGCATCAGCCATTTGCTTCTTTACGTGCTGGTGGCTCCGTCATAATCAGTTACTAATCACTTGGTGAAATTAAGTAGGAAAGACACTAGATAAAAACGTCATTTTGTGTCTTTGCCTCCAAAGACAAATTCTTTCTGGATTTCTGCCATGGGAAACAAGATGTTTAATTTCAATGTGAATTTCCTGATTCCACATTCAAATAACTAACAAAACATGACAGAGAAGGAAAAACCTGGTTCCAAAGGCATGCGTGCATGCATTCAGCTGACACATTGTGAGACAGGACAGGGAAGAGAGTCTATATGTTAACCATCAGCAGGCATTCAAAAGTTATCAATTATAAGTTTAGGTAACGGGGTTCTTTTAGTCTAATATTTTACATGGTATCAGAAATAACCCATTGCTTGGGTAGATGGGTAAAGTCCTCCATGTCTTCTCATTTACTCTCTTCCTCACCATTCTCTTGTTTTCTTGGCTGCCTTTGTAGAGTTTGCTGAGACTAGAAATGTCAAAACTCTGGAGAAGATCTGCTTTCATTTTAGCAGGTGAGGGGGCGGGTGAGGTTTTTATAAGGAACATTGCCCCATGAGCCGTCCCATCTTAGGTATACTAGGATACAGCTGTTTTAGTCTGAGGAAGAAATGATCAAAGACAATGAATCTAAGACTTTAGAAATTATTCAAGAGACCAGAGTTCCAGGGTGGCAGAGCTATCAAATGGTCCTCACATAGTATGTGCATAATAATCTTAACAACACATTGACAATCCGTGCTTTGTGGTTGGGATCAAAGATCACAGTAAAAGTCAGAAGCAGTTTGGAGTCTCTGGATCTGGAACATGCCTCTGATACCCCATTTGCCAGGCAAGTCCAGTAGCTCCTCTGTGGGGACCCAGGAATTGTCTACCCCCCCTCTTTCTCAGCCCTCGAAATATAAAATGCAATTCTATTTATGTTACATTTGTATCAGTACTTGTTAATTGCTATGACATTTCAATGAATGCACATAATTTCCTGTGGTGTTTTTTTAATCACCCAGTGGCTGAGGAGATGATTCAGTGATTTAAGTTGCAGCTGCTCAAGTGCAAGGTCCCGAGTTCCGATACCCAGTGCAGATGTGAAAGTCTGGGGAGTGGAACATGTTCTCCAATTCCAGCACAGGGAAGGCAGAAACAAGCAGACTTCTGAAGGTTATTAGCCAAACAGCCTCACCAAAGTGACAAGCTTCAGGGAGAGACTCTGTCTCAAAATATAAATGTCGAGAGCAATCAACAAAGATATCCTTGGGTCTCCACAGTCACATGCACACATGCATATGTGTACCCACTAATAGGTAAATGCATCACACACGTATGCATGGAAAATATAACTCACATGTGATATGAAGTTTATAGTATGCACCTAATAACATGGTACCATCACAGTTGCCATCTAACAGAATGTAGCGCTTCTCAAGTTGCCAGGGGACAGAATGATGACAGAGTCCAATTTGAAAGCCAGACAGATGTAGCTGGAAGAGAGTTAAGGAGATGTGACGGAGGGGTACACTGGAAAAATGAAGGGGAAGACAGCTCCGTCTCTGTTTTGCTTTGGGTCTCTGAGAGGGAGCATCCAGCATCGTCAGGGTACCAGCCAGAGAGGCTGGCATCAGCATTCAGATACTGAGATTTCTGTGAGCATTGCATTCAGCACTTCCTAGGCACAGTGCCTGGTTGCCAGGAAGGTAGGCAGGGCACAGCCGTCTGAGTGTCCCTGAGGAGGATGGGATGTTGTATAGATTGCTCAGAGAGGTGAGGTTCAGAGGGCAACACAGAAGAAGTGAGCTTCAGAGTGTGTACAGATCCATGAATGAATGTCTGTCGCATGGCCTTCTCCACACACTCAGGAATCTGTCCCAGGAAGCAAATGCAATTATAAGTGCCTGGCACCGAGAGACTACTTCAATGATTGTATCAAGCTATCCCTAATCCTGGAAACAAATGTTTGCCTTTGTTCTTTCTGTTCGGTTTTCTAATTCTGTCATGCATGAAGGGAGGAAGACCTTGTGTGGTACTGGGGTAATTGTGTAACAAAACAGTTAGCTACTGTTTCTTTCAGTGGTTGTCTGAATGAAGAAAGGTGTTTGTACCCTGGCCCTTGTCACTTCAGTTTCTGGTTTATATTTATAGAAGACTCGACTTGACTTGGAAAGTAGGTGAAGAGTGAAGATACCAGCAGAGAGTCCTTGTCTTTGCCTGGAAGTGAGATGTACTGGTGACTTACACATTTGATATCACCAGTGCCTCATGTGGCCTCCAGGGATCAGTTTGGGTAAGCAGGCTCACAGAAAATGCCTGAATCCACTGTGCTCCCTGTTTTTGTTTGTTTTTCGGGTGTCAATCACCACTGTGTTAACAATGTAATACATTGAGAATTGCTACTTATCACTTAGTCTGTGCTAAGCACATCTGTAGGCCCTCCACATGCTCCGACTGGCGACTAACACACTCTGTGCTGTGGACAGAGTGGATTTCTATTGCTGTGGATAAGAAAACAGAGAGAGAGAGAGAGAGAGAGAGAGAGAGAGAGAGAGAGAGAGAGAGAGAGCTAGCTTTAAGTAGCAACTTAATAAGGCTTTGCAGCCAGGATAGTGGGGTTTGACTCCATGTTTTCTGTTTCCTGCTGAGCTGAGCTCCTGTACTATGGGTATAGCACATCCAAGAGGTCTCTGTGAAGACCTGGCAGGTTGGTGTGTCTACGGGGCTATGTGCAGCATACAGCTGACTCAGGCAACCCTGTCCTCTGGGAAGATGCTGGGCTCTGAGTAATGTATTGGAGTCACAGTGAGGCACAAGAGAACACAAGGAGCTGGCGGGTCACAGAGCACAGCTGTGCCCTGTGCTTGCTGCGGTTTTGCTGCCTGAGATGATAAAACTGCACTAGAATAATGGAATGGGTCATCTAAGAACAGCAGAGTGCCAGTGCTGAGGAAATGGCCTTGCAGAAACACGAACTGGAGTATGATCGCCCAGGATCCATGCCCAAAAGCCAGTGTGTGCTTATGCATGCAGATAATCCCTGTGGTAAAGAGACAGACATAGGCAGATCCTTGGAGCTCCTGGAAAGCCAGCCTAGCTCAACTAGAGAACTCTGGGTTAAGGAGAGACCCTGTCTCAAAAAACCCAAGAGAGGCTCAGAACAGATGACTCAGCAGTTTAGAGAGCAGCTAACATGCCAGGGGGCTTACAACTGCCAATAATTTAACTTCTGACTTCTGTACCCTATGCAGGCATCTGCTGCATGTGCCATAAATACACTCATACTCATAAATAAAAATAAGACTTTCAAAAGAAACAAGTCGGTTTCTCTCCTCTCTCCTTCCTTCCCTCCTTTTCTCCCTTTCTTCCCCCTCTTTCTGTCTCTCCCCTCTCTTCTCTCTCTGTGAGAATGACCCTTTTCTTCCTGCTTCTCTCCCCATGAAGACCCCCCTGCCTTCAATCCTTGGGACCAGTAAACTCAACCAGGAGTAGCTTCCCAATAAATTGCCTTTAATATAATCTGAAAAAAAAGAAAGGAGGAAGGAAGGAAGGAGAGAGAGAGAGAGAGAGAGAGAGAGAGAGAGAGAGAGAGAGAGAAGAAAGATAACACTTGAGATTATCTTCTAGTCTCCAGATGCAAGTACACGAACCCATGCATGTACACTACCAAAATGAACTGTTTTGTCCCAAAGGTTGGGATTTTTCAGCCATTTTGTATTTGAAAAGTAGAGCAAAGTCCCATGATTGCCACTGGCAGCTGAAGCTTCTCCGGGCCGCAGGGTTCTCAGGGCTTAGACCATGTTTGGATTTACAGGATTGATCTATGGGTTCTATTTTTCATTCAGTTAAGACAAAGTTGATGAGGAGACATATCTCCCATTATTTTTGAAAGTAAGGTTGGTGGCCCAGAACTCGATGTCAGAGAGATTTGCTTGTATTTTAGTCTGAGTTTGGTCCCTGAATGATGTCATCCTGGGAATGTTTATTTAACTTCTCTAGTGCGCACTTTGCTATTTCTGAAACAAGGCTGACGTGAGGTCTCCACGATACCAGGAGCTAAAGAAAAGTAGGTAAACCAGCAGGGAGACAAGGCTGGAAGAAATTTCCACTTGAACCGAAGTAATCTGCAAAGAGAGGTGGAAGGTGCTCTTGGGGAGATCGACATGGTTGTGATGGAAATCAGGGAGGGTGTGTGCAGTAAAAAATAATGATACAAAGTGAATACACAACATTCCTTTGGCTCACCTCCCTCTCCTGCCCGATTGCTTGTAGACTTTTATGTCTGTGGCTTTTTATTTCCTTGTTCTAGTTCTTTTGTCCTATTTTGTCCTTAGCCTGTGCAATCCTTGAGCACAGACTCATGAGTTCTATTTCTTATATGTCTACCTGAAGTATCCCACACAGCTTGCTTCTTGTGATTGAAACACATGTGCCCAGTGTTTGACATTCTACTACACAGTATGGCACCTTCCAGTGTGGGAACTAACTGTGAAGACGTCACTTCCTTTGGGCTGGCTCTGTCTCTCCTGTGCTTTCTTGAGAGCGTGAGGCATGGCTGCTGGGCTGAGGGCTGCTTAGGTTTTGCATGAAGCACACACTCTGACTCTTGCCAGACTTTCCTTTGTTCCCTCCTTCGTCCTAATCTTGAGCCCTCAGACACACTTCTCATTCACACACCCTGAGGCCCTGTCCCTCCAAAAGAGGGTTAGAAAAGCCAGAGCAAGCCAAGAAAGATGGAGACCGCGTGCTTCTGCATACCATCCTGGCATAGGAACATGGTCTGTGTTTTCCACCACATCCAGTAAGATCTGTGTATTTTCTGACCCAGTCCAAGCAGAAGGGTTTAAATGAGAACATCCCTTGTGGCACTCTGTGATAAATGCCAACCTTAAAGACACCAGTTCACTTTAAAGCTTAATTCTATTAGAATACTCAGATATTAAAGTAAATGTGACTTTTTAAAAGTCACTTAAACAGTTAAGCTTGTGTCTAAGAGCTTATTTGGGTTCATGGCAAAATTAAGAGGAAACCCCAGTGACATTGTGTCCCATTCCCCATACCCATAATAGCCCTTTCCAGTCCCAATATCCTTCACCAGAGTGATATGCTTGTTAACACTCCGGCACCTCCACTGACAGATCCTTCTCAGTCTAGGTCTGCAAGTCACCTTCTAGTTCACTCACAGCCATCCCTATCCTATGGATCTGAGCAGACAAACAGCAGGTCCCTGTCATATAATATAGTGTGCACGTACCTGTGATATCATATAGTGTATGTACCTATGATATCATATAGTGTATATACCTGTGATATTATATAGTGTATATACCTGTGATATCATAGAGTATATATATACCTGTGATATCATACAGAATATCTATCTGTGATTTCATATAGTGCATATGTGCTCTAATATCATAATTGTGTGTGTACCTATAATATCATACAGTGCATATATGCTCATGAGATCATATGGTTTGTATGTACAAGTGATATCATACAGTTGTTTGCACCCATGATATCATGTAGTCACATATACCCATGATATCATACAGCATGCATGTGATTTTATACAGTGCATATGTACTCAAGATATGATACATTGTGTATGATACCTGTAGTATCACAACAGTTCGTATGTGCCCATGATATCATACATTTGTATATATGCATGATATCACATAGTCATATATGCTGTAATTCCATACAGTGTGTATGTACCTGTGATTTCATACAGTTCATATGTGTACATGATATCATACATTGTAAATGTATCTGTAATATCACATAGTGCATATGTGCCCATGATGTCATCCAGTTTGTATATATGCGCAATATCACATACATACATACATACCTGTGATATCATATAGTATGTATGTGCCTGCAATTTCACACAGTGTGTGTTCACTGTTGCTAGTCTTCTGTGCTCAGCCTCTGACAAGTCCTCTGTTTCATTTCAGTTATTTACTGCCTCTGTAGTATGGCTTGATACAGTATGGAGACAGCAGAATGCCCTTAGTTAATATGTACTTAAAGTTTTCATATGACTTTTAAAATCACTTGACAGATCATACCTTTAGCGAAAAGATTTTGGTCTTTGCCCCCAAGTCCCTCTCATCTTATTCCCAATCTCCTGAAAACTTTCTTCTCTTCCAGTCTTCTACAAGTTTTCATTTTCTTTTCTTTTGTGTCTTCTTTTTATTTGTAGACCATCACATTTAATTAGAGATTCTTGCCTGAGTGTGGGCATGAGTTGGGTAGTTCATTCTTATGCAGTAATGAATTCTATTCCATTGGCCAGTTATATCTCAGTTTATTGACTTGATCACTTACATCTTGACCATTTAAAAGTTTTGGAAATGTTAAAGTTCATAAACTATTAAGCTCATAAAAAATCGCCCTTTTAGGAGGATAGTGATTATATTCTTCTGAGAATACATGTAGTTTTATAAAACGAACCCATAACCCAAACAGCTGCCCCATGCTATTCCACATTCTCTCTGACACTTGGTGATACAGTTTTTTCCTGCTGTACCAGTCTTGTCATGGGATCTCCTTTCTGTTTGCATCTCAGAAGATAGGACATCATGAAGCAGTTTTAATTTCTCATTTGCTTTCTATCTTTCTGCACTGGTGAACTTACCATGACTTTTCTCAGTCCTCTCTGGGATAAGCTGCAATGACTCATGGGTAGAATGAGGCAGCAATCAGACCCACTTTGAAAGTGTCCTGCCAAGCTGATTAACTCTATTGGTTAGTAGGATGGAGATGGGTCAGTCTTTGGAAACCTCTTCCTCTATAGCCATGTATTTAAGACTAGACAAAGGAGGCTAGTATCATCTCTAGAGGCATGCCGATGATGAGACCAAATCTTAAACTACATGGTGCAAAATACAGAATGAGTCTGAGCAGATGTGTTGGAGATATGTTATGTGGCTGTTCTGGGGGAAGATGTCTCCCTTCTTTCCATCCCTTCCTCGACAATCTCAATTCTGTTGTAGATTTATTCAATAAAGAGGGAAGGGTATGGATGAAAATGCAGAAGAAAGTCTGAGAAGGGGATTGTGAATGTGGCTCAGTGGCAGAGTCCTTGTCCAGCATGTTTGAGCCTACTGCAGCTGTGGCTGGCAGCTTCCATTGCTTATTCCGTGAGGGAAGGCCTATCAGGCAGTAGGTAAGTCCCTGGTGGCTGACTCTCCTTACCTTCAGCAATGTGGTTCTGCCCATGTGTCCATCATTCTATCCATCCACAAATTTATCCCTTCATCTGCCTACCTAGCTAGCAGGTGAGGTGAAAGTCACATAAAACGAAGACGTCCCCACTGGAATGCACAATTGACTGACAGCTAACACATAATATTGTGTAGCTACCATGTTTCACTAGCTTCAAAACACTTTCGTCCATCCCTAAAAGAGATTCCCCACACTAATAAGCAGCCACTACCTTATTCCTCTCTCCTCCACAGACCCTAGGCAATACCTATTTGACTCTCTTCCTAGGTTTGATTATTTGTACTTTCACATATATGAAATCATATGATATGTGGCTTTACCTACCTAGCTTTTTTTATTTATTAGTATAATGTTTTGGAGGTTCATTTATATCATACAGGCATTTCATTCCTCTTTCATGGTTGAGTACTTTTTCATTGTAGGTGTATCCCACTTTCTGCTTATTTGTGTCCTGAAGTACGTTTATTTTGTTTCATCTTTCTGGCCATTGTCTTATGAATATTCTCGTGTTTCTCTAGGGATGAACAAGCCACATGTAAAGCACTGTCCTACCATCTTCCATTTCAGGGTGAGCCTTCTGTGGTTGCTTTTAGTAGGCAAAGCATTATGAAGCACCTCCCTTAGCCAAGCACCTTCATTTCCCAGAGTGGTCAGGTTTCCTCCATCACTCTTGAGTTTGATCTTTTTTTTGATCCTTCACATTCAAATATGAAAAGGATAAGAAAAGGGCTGTACCTTGGTCATACAGACTTTATATGCCCCAGTACAGGGGAACACCGGGGCCATTATGTGGGAGGGGGAGGGTAGGGGAGCAGGGTGGGGATGGGGGAGGGTATGGGGAAATTTCTGGATAACACTTGAAATGTAAATGAAGAAAATATCTAATAAAGAGAAAAAATTTTTAAAAAAAGAAAGAAAAGGGCTGTATTACAAAGTTAAATTTGTTTCTTTGAGGTCCAACAAAAGGGCTTAGAGTGAAAAGTGCTAGATGCAAAAGCCTGACAGCCAGAGATTGACCCTGAGAATTCATGTAAAGGCAGAAGAAGAGATATGATTCACAGAGCTTCCCTCTGATCTCCATCCGTGAGCCACGGCACATGTGTGCCGCCACACACACACACACACACACACACACACACACACACACACACACACACATATACTCACACACATACACACACACACACACGTGTATATATATATATATATATATATATATATATATATATATATATATACACCCCTCATATATACAAACTGTAATAATAAATAAGTATGTTTTAAAAGCTTGTTTCCTTAGGAAAACCTCCAACTGAAAGCTTGGTATTTTTTCTATCAACTACTATTTGAGAAACATCTTTGCTAGTTTTATACTGAGTAGAATACATCTAAATTCCCTATGTAGTTATTTTAATCTTGATTTCCACCTTTCCTGTTTGGACAGTACAAATCATGGCTTTACAGTGTCGCCTTCATGCATTTCCAGTAAGTATTTACAATGAGCCAGATACATCACTTGGCTGACACAGAAGAAAGCCCCTACATGGAAGCACAAAAAGAGGCAAAGACACAGTCCCAAACTGTGCTCTGAAGTTCACTTCCTGCTAAATTAATTCTTCTAAGTTTTGAATGTTTCCAGGGTAAATTGTTTAATTCCTTGTCATTTCCTTGAGTTAAGAGCTTAAACTTTTATCTTACCCTCTGTGTTTTCACATACCCTTCCCGTTTCTAAAAGCAGATATATTGAAACTTTTAGCAATTGTTTCCAATTGTCTTTATCTTTACGGGCTAATAGCTGTTATTTCTTTGACACAGGAAGGGAGGCTCTATGCCAGTTAAGTTGCAGGCCAAAGGAATGGATACTTTCTATGGATACGCAGAACATCAGGGCACTGAACACAATCTGAACAGGCAAGCATGGTGGACTCTATCTCAGCCACCCTGACTAGCCCTTACAACTGAGGACGTTTCACTCTTGAACTATTTACTTTTCCCCCCCTAAATGTCAGCATGTGTCTCCAGCACTCAGGAGGCAGGAATGTCACTAGTTGGAGTCAGCTTGTGACATATAGTGCCTGTCTTAAAAAATAAAAAAAATTAAAAGGTTGTGGAGATAATTCAGTGGTTGCTATACAACATGAGGTCATGGGTTTGAAAACCAATATGTGTGTAAAAGAAACAAACAAACAAAGAAACAACAAACCAAGCAAGCATATACATATGCTTATAACACCAGCCTTGGGCAGTGGAGACAGGCAGATCCTGGGAGCTTGTTAACTGACTTGCTAAGCCCAAATTGAGAGCATCTGGTTCAGTGAAAGACCCTGTCACAGGGGCATATGACTGAGAAGATAGAGGAAAACACATGAGCTCCTCTGTATGTGTGTGCTCCTCACTTACCATGCACGCACACACACACACACACACACACACACACACACACACACACGCATGCACACACACACAGACACACACGCACACACACACACAGGAAAAGAAAGAAGAATTAGTAGTCAGAATTTGTTTACACTGAGTCCTCAAAGCGAATGATATTTTCTCTAATCATCAAGTATCCTATACAGATGAGAGGGAATTATGTTCAATAATTGCTTATGGCTTGCTGTTTATGAAATGTTATTTGTAAGTCTTTCCTTGCCACACATATGCTCTGTTTGGGGTACATAAGGTATTTAGAAAGAATATGACTCCAGTAACATAGATTGAAATAAGATTGAAATAACCTGTGTGCATCTTCCAAGTAGAGTTATATAGAACTTCAACTCTGGATCTGAAAGTACTAATTTGTATAAATGGGTATCATAAAGACATTAGAGATAGTGACATTATAATAGTTTCCAATCCAAGTATTTTGCTGTGTTTAAAATACCTATTTTTTTAGGCATCAAAAAAGCCTTATGTAATAGGTATTATCAGTGTATTTACACATGGAAATGAGACTCGGGAGAGGTATGTGGCTCAGTGACAACCCAGAAGGGATTTGGACTAAACTCCAAAGGGTTTTAAAGCTCACACACCTCACATTGAAGCAGGGATTGTTAGAGTGGCATTCATCTATAAACTTCTAAAATGGGGACTTCCCCTGAGAACCTGCTGTCTGCATAGTGTGCAGACCTGCCACCGCCTGAGGAGGGACTGTAGGTGTTTGGTACATTTGTAAGCAGAATTTTGACGATCTTTCTCCCTCCGGAAGGCGCCAGCCTTTTCACACTTTCTTCTCTTCCATTTCCTGTCTCTTTCCTGAGTTTTAGGCATGGCTATGGCAATTTCGGAATCTTGCCATAGACTCCAAGTGAAAATGGTACTCAGAATGTTTCATCTGAAAGATATACAAATCTTGTTAGGGAAAAAAAAAAAAAACAACCCCAAAATCTCAGTCCAGTCCTGTCTGCAAGGTTGAATACTCTTTTATGATAGGAGGGCTCTGAGACAATTAAACAAACATCTTATAAAAGAAATTCAACTTGTCAAAACTGGCTTGTTAAACAACCTTGGAACCATTGTCTGGATAACAAACTGCATTTGGAGAGCAAGCTCCAGTTTTATAGGCCTTCCAATGAGCTCATTGTTATAATAAATGAGTACAGCAGGTCTCCGTCTGCATCAGGGACGTCCTACAGTCGGCTTCAGATGACTCAGGGAACTCATTGTCTCCCATGCCAAAGGACAGGAACATCGTGGATTTTCTTCACCCTGTGTCCTTAAAGTTCCATGCCGAGACAACGCCATCCTGAGGTCAGCTCCTGACTCTGGGACAATTTTGCATCTCAGTTTATCTGGACATTAGGTCTGTCACCTTCCTGTGAGCTTCATTCCATCCCTCCTTTTTATGGGGATATGTAAAATGTACTGGTGTGCACTAGCCTAGAGTATTAGAACCCACCACACTCTCTTCTTCCTCTTAGAAGCTACCTGCTTCCATCCAGAATATTGCCTGGATAAAATGACATCATTCCCAAGTATCTCCTAATTTTTGAAAGAGAAAGTAAACACACAGAGCTCTTCACACCCTATTCAGGGAGAACGTGTGGGCTTGTACAGAGATAAAGACTGCCAGGGGAGCTATTGTGGTGCTAGGTTCCCAGAATGTCCCACCTAGGCATAAACCCTTTAAACTTCTTGCTGTACCTAAGCCAGACCTCTCAAGCCAGGAAGTAATTTTGTTATCTGCCTGTCTCTACTTCTTTGAATATCTGACATTGTCTGGAAACATTTTTATTTTAATTGAGGATACACAATTGGTTCTAGAGGACAGAAGCTGTAGCAGGTGACACCCAGGAGAGTCTACAATAAGGAACTATGTGTGGCAGATGTCACTGCAAAGGGATTGGCAAATCTAACCACAGACCTAAAGGTAGGCAGGCACAACAGGAGAACCCTACCCATCTTACCAACCCCTACAACAGTAACTGATGCTTTTTATGTGGCAAAAGTAGTGCTCAATAATGAGTGACCCAAAGGAAAGCCATTGAGTTTTGAGTGGTAAAAATAATAACAGCAGGAAAGAACACAGACTTAAGACCTAGATTCCTGGGATCAGAGTCATCCTTACCAGTCATGGGATGCATCAACTTGGGACAGTGGTCCCTCATCCTCTGAAATGTAGTGTCCTGGATGGTAGTGCCTACATTATGAACCTGTGATAGCTAAATAACCTTATATACAGACTTCCAATAAGCTTGCGACACAGGAAACAGTCTCTCTCTCTCTCTCTCTCTCTCTCTCTCTCTCTCTCTCTCTCTCTCTCTCTCTCTCTCTCTCTCTCTCTCTCCCCTTCTTGCCATTTAATATGAGTAGTTCCTGGCTTCTCTAAGATTTGTAGGGTGAGGCAAAGGGTAAGGCCATTTGCTTTATCAGAAAGAAAAAACGTGGTTAGGCCACGTTCTGGCGCCCTGCTTCTGACATCCTTAGGAGCCTTTGAAAATGACTCACACAGCACCGCAAGCTTGTCTTGCTTATGCAGATGGTGGGAGATTTGTACTCACTAAGGTAGAAAGGGAAATTCAGTGATTAGACAGCATCATACATCTAAAACTATCTACACTTTACCAAAGATCTGACCTTCAGGTCACATAGTCTATGGTTTTCTATACTCTCATATTTCATATGAAACTCAATGACAAAAATTATCTATTTTCTTAAAGACAACACTATTGGAAATGTTCTTTTGGAGCCTGAAGATTTCTGTGTATGTAAATATGACATGCACTTCTGTTACAATGTCTGTTTTCTGGTTTTACGACATAGGGGCATCAGAGAAAAATGTGTCCACTTTGCTAGATGACTTTGAGGCTAACAGATACAAGAATGTGTCTTCTACCTGGTGTGTCAGGCACCTAAGGTCAATCAGTTTACAAAGGAGAATGGCTAATTCAGGCTCACAGCTTCAGTCCGCAGTTGCTATGGGACACGCAGCAAGGCAGTGCAGTGTTTACTTTAAATAAAAGCTCTCGATATCTTGAAAGGAAAGAAGGGATCATGATTTCATAATCCTTCACACTCTTGACACTAAGAAACTCTTACTATGCCCTACCCTTAAGGTCCCATTACTTTCTAATAGCACCATGCTAGGGGCCAAACTTATGACACACGGGCCACTGGTAAATACTTGAGATCTAAACCAGCAGGTTTCAACCCCATTGGGAGTCGAATGGCCATCTCACAGAGGACACATATCAGATGTCCTGCATATCAGATATTTACACTACAATTTATAACAGTAGCAAAAGTACAGCTATAGCAACAAAAGTAATTTTATGCTTAGGGGTCACCACAACATGAGAACTGTATTAAAGGGCTGCAGCCGTTGAAAAGTTGAAAACCATAAATCTAAACCATAGTGATGGTTAAGGACCAAGCCAAATGAGGAATAGCATCAGACACAGGCAGTACCGGGGGCTTCAGAGAGATTCCACCCTGCAGCTTTTCAGCTGGAGGGTCCTTTGCATCTCCTCCCTGGGATTGCCTGCCGCCATCCGTTTTATCTTTATCACCTCACTCTGCCTTTGTCCATCTGTGTGGAGAGTCCAGGAGTTAGGTAAACAGAATAATTTCAAAGTCCATAGGATCCCTCTTGCCATTGAAGCACATTCTATTTCCTTTAGGTGCCTCTCGCCAACAATGAACAATAACACACTCACCCACAAAACTCATTGAACATTCTCAGCCTCAGGGGCAAGGAGCTGTTAATATGAACAACTGTTGGATGCATCTCAGCATCCAGAACAGAAACGCCAGAGAAAAGAGACAAGACTCCTTTGGACTTCCGGGTCTGTGTTCATCAGAGATGATGCACCTAACCCACAAGAGATTGGAGGTCCCAGGAAGCTTAGAGGTCAGGTGCATTGCGGGGTGGGGGCATCCATGTAGAGACCGGGTGGGGTAGGGAGGAGGTGTGGGATGTGGAGCAGTTGGAGGTGGATGTGGGGGGGCAGAGAATGGAATATGGAGTGTAAAAACTAAATTAAAAATAAAATTAAAAGCCGGG
Organism: Mus minutoides; assembly: GCA_902729485.2. NCBI lineage: Eukaryota > Metazoa > Chordata > Mammalia > Rodentia > Muridae > Mus > Mus minutoides. Next base: position 3,853,653 of record LR749488.1, read on the forward strand.
CGTGGTGGCACACGCCTTTAATCCCAGCACTCGGAGGCAGAGGCAGGCGGATTTCTGAGTTCGAGGCCAGCCTGGTCTACAAAGTGAGTTCCAGAACAGCCAGAGCTATACAGAGAAACCCTGTCTCGAAAAACCAATATATATATATATATATATATATATATATATATATATATATATATATATATATATATATATATATATATCTGAAAAAAATGTAGCCACTTCCAACCAACTGGGGATTATGTGGGGTCAGTAAAGTATGTCTTTTGCATAACCACAGATTTCTGCTCTGACAGAACTAGGAAGTCTCTCCTCTAAGAACCTCTTTCCAAATATTAGGCCTGCTTTCATTTGGTTTTATTTTTGAGATAAGGACTCGATATGTAGCCAAGACTTGCCTAGACTTTTAATCCAAAACCTCCCTCAGCTTCCCGTGTGCTGAAATTGCAGGTATAGACTACCCGTGTGGGGAGGTTGCAGGTATAGACTACCATGGCTCACACTGGGCTGCTTTTGGCCATCTCTCTTATTCACACTGTGGAAAATCATGCAGTTTTCCTGATTATTCACCCAGGTTCATCCTGGTTTGTAAACTAGAACATGAGCTTGGGGAGTGGGTTGCATTGCGGTGTCTGTCACACATGGCCAGATCCATGGTATGGAATGATAAAAGGCGTTCACCAGCAATCCTATCATGGACCCCAAATCACGGATTTATGCACCTGCACCTTTGTTATAATGAAGGTTGCTGCACCCCACGTGTGGTGTGTGCTTCTGTGCACAGCCTTGTCCCTGCTCCTAAATCCAAAGGATGCAAGTGGGAGCGTGATCCCCGCTCCAAGCAACCTCAGTCTTGCCTGTCATTTCTTTAAGAGGCCTAGCATTTAGCTATTGTATCATTGCATCGTTTTGTACTTTCAACTCAGCCTGACCCCAGGGTCAAGAAACTAAACCATGTGAGCCGACTGCAGAGACCCCTAGGGGTCCCCTCAAGACACTAGAAAAGATTTTGCTCAATTTGGCTGACGTGAGTCTGTGTCTTGGACAATGGTGGCTTTTATAAGGAAAACATGCTTGGTTTTTAGATCTTCATTTTTTTTAAGAGTCTAGAGAAAATATAAAAATTGATTTTCTTTGCTGCTTTTTTTTTTTAATTGCAAACAATTCCATGTTCTGCTGCTACCTCCACAACCAGGAAGGCAGCAATTTACCAGATGTGACTGTGAGGCCTTCATTTCCTACACAGTGAACTAGCAACTCTTTCCCTGTCACAGAAAATGGAAGGAGACATAAGGGCAACTCTAATTAGCAGGCTGTTTCTTCAAGAGGGACCAGCTCAAAGATGAATGTGCTGAACTGAGAGGCAAATCAAGGAGAGAATTACCGCACTTCAAGGGCAAAAGCCAGGGAAGGGATAGCTGCCCATAAGACCTTATTATAAATATTTCATATCATAAATATTTCAAGAATTACATTAGGTTGTTGTTGCCTCTTGGCTAAGGAGGAAGATAGAATCTTTGCTCCAACATTTAAATTGGAACAAGATTATTGGTTTTTATTATTACTTTGTGTGTGTGTGTGTATGTGTGTGTATGGGGGTGGGAGGTGGAGGGATGTTGTGTGGATGATGCGTGTATGGTGCCCACAGAAGTCAGAAGAGGTCATCATTTTCCATGGGGCTGAAGTTACAGGCTGTTGTGAGACATCCAACATGGGCCCTAGGAACTCAGTTCTTCTAGAAGAGCAAGTGCTTTTAACTCATGAGCCACCACATCTCATGCCCCTAGACTTGAGTTTTTCAGTTTCTCCAAGTACAGAAGAAAAGCCAGGCTTCCCTCTTCACCGTTGCTGAGTCTCCTTTGGTTCTTCAGCGCTGTCATGTCTGAAGATACTGCAGGCTACTGTGTCTTACCCAGGCCACGTGCCTCCCAGTTTTGGGAATTTGGGTGTAGTATTTGCAGAGTCTGTTTATTCTAACACACCACTTCTAGGCATTTTTTCTTGAAAATACTCTCTTTTTTCAAGATCCAGCTGAAATCGTACATCTACATCCATCCATCCCTTTTGACACTCAAAGAAAACTACATACATAACACACAAAACTCACTTGAAGAAAAAAAATGTATCATCCTTGCTTATAATAACAATTCTGTGCGATAACACAAAACATCCAATAGGCACAGTATACAGAGAGGCCCGAAGCGAGGGCTCAAATATTGAAGGTACCAGGCTTGTCAGTTCTCAATTCAGTGTCCTGCCTCCTGGCCATTAGTCATTGAATTCTGTCACAGGAGGCAACTGAAGCGTCCTGAACTGCCGTCATCAGGTGCCTAAGAAAAACACAGTTAAATCCAAGTCAACACGCTTTTATTTATTTACTTAGAGATTTGATGGGGAAAATGAAATCACACAAAAAGGGTTGTCATTCTAAATGAGGTGGGTTGAAAAGCCTAACATCAAAAAGAGTGAGCCCCCCCCCCCATGACATCATCAGAGAGACGAAAGGAAGATCTTATGTGGCTCTAACCCAGTGTTTTAAGGCAGTGATATCCAATAAGGTCAGTCTGCTAGGGTCTTTATATATGTTTACCTTCTCTGAAAATTACTCAACTTTGCAGTCACCCAAAGTGAGCTCATGCGGGGAGAAAATGTGGTAAATAATCCTAGCTCATGGTATTGAGTTTTAGAATGTCTGTGAGGTTCTTTATGGAAATTTCCTATTGGTATGGTTTACCCTCGTCAAAGCCTTGCCTGCCGATTCTTTAACAGGATCCTTGTATGTGTTAACAGTAGCTGTTTTGATTTCTTTGTCTATGAAATCCAATGACTGCTGGCCTTTGGCTACTTCTGCTCTGCCAGTGTGGACCATGCTTTTGCACTTTTCAGCTTACAACATGATTTCTTGGTCACCTTTGAATGATTTAGACAATGTGACAACTGTCTTCTAATTTTCCTCTGAGAGTTCATATTACTGGTACAGTGTTATTTAGTTCCTTCCTTTCCTTATCTTTAAAACAATCAAGTAGCCCATGCTTAATCAATAATACCTACCATGTTATAGTGGGTGTAATCAATAATACCTACCATGATATAGTGGGTGTAATCAATAATACCTACCATGCTCGTAGTGAGTGGCTGCTGCTGTCTCTATGTGTTTCAAATCTTATCATTCATTATTATGCATATAAGTGTATGTAGGGCTATGTGTGTGTGTGTGTGTGTGAGAGAGAGAGAGAGAGAGAGAGAGAGAGAGAGAGAAAGAGAGAAAGAGAGAGAAAGAGAAAGAGAGAGAGAGAGAGAAAGAGAAAGAAAGAGAAAGAGAAAGAGAAAGAGAAAGAGAAAGAGAAAGAGAAAGAGAAAGAGAAAGAGAAAGAGAAAGAGAAAGAGAAAGAGAAAGAGAAAGAGAAAGAGAAAGAGAAACAGAAAGAGTGTATTTATGTATGAGTGTGTGTTCAGACATACTTGTACCAGGGTACAAGTGTGGATGCCAAAGGACAACCTTTGGAGGTCAGTTCTTTCCTTCCACTGTTAAGAGGGTTCGAAAGACTGAACTCAGGTTGGCAGGTGGTTTGCGCAACACGCACAGTTTACCCAGTGAGACATCTCATCTCCTTCCTTGTTCAGAGTCACTCAACTACTACACTAATGGTTGTTTTTCTCAGGGCATCATCAAACGGTCCCTCAACAAGAACTGTCATTTTATAGCAAAGGGTAAACTGAAGGTAATTCTCTTGCTGAAGACCTGGTTTGATGTCAGGGACAAGGTAGAATTTTTCATATGGAGAAATGGAAACAATCAACAAGGCCATCCATTTGTAAAAATATAGACGTTTATAATATGTAATATATAAATTTATTCTCATTTTCTCAATCTGGCTTCCAGGAGTTATTTTCATGTCTCCATGATTCGGCGGGCATCCAATGCCAAGATTCAAGGTGCCTCTTGTTTACAAGGTTTCTACACTCTGTTCGTGGCTCTGTGCTTGACCTGGTAAATGAGCAGGCTTCAGGTGTGTCCAAGGGCTTAGTTTTGGCTGGGCACCTTCAGATGTCACCCGATGGGTAAAGCTTCTCCTGAGGAGGACACACACGGACATGTGAGGATTTACCTGTCAGGACCCTTGGTTGGGACAACATCCCTTTGGCCTCCCTATGTGCCCTGGTTTTCCCTTACCTGGGCAGACCCTTTTCAAGGGAGATTTACATTTTATCACCTGTGACAGGAGTTAATAGCTTTTGGCATGTGACCATCCCGTGCTACCCCATAAAAGTGGTCAGAGAGAATGTCAGTGAGTAGATGAGTCTAAGGAGGATAAAAGAGACTTGTTTTGGAGTCTATAAAATATCTTCTTAAATTATTAATTTATTTATTCACTTTACAGCCTGATTGCAGCTCCCCTCCTTCCTCTCCTCCCAGCTCTATCCCCATAAACCCCTCCCTGATTCCTTACTCCCTTTTTCTCAGAGAAGGAGAGGTATCCCATAGGTACTGACCCATCCTGCTACATCAAGCCACAGCAGAGCTAAGTGCATCCACTCCCATTGAGGCCAGACAAGGCAGCCCAGCTATGGGAAATGGTCAAAGGCAGACAAGAGTCAGACACAGTCCCCATCTAATTATTAGGGCATTCACATGAAGAGCAATCTGCACACCTGCTATATCTGTGTCCAGTATGCTTTGTGCTGGCAATTCAGTCTCTGTGAGACCCCATGGGCCCAGTTAGTTGACTCTTTCTTTAATCTTCTTGTGGTATCCTTGGCCCTTCTGGCTCCTGCAATCCTTTCCCCCAACTCTTGCACAAGTCTCCCTGAGCTCTGCCTAATGCTTGGCTCGGGGTCTCTGCATCTGTTTCCATCAGCTGCTGGATGAAGCCTCTCAGAGACAGTTATGCTAGGCTCCTGTCTGTAAGCATACTGGGGAATCATTAGTAGTGTCAGGGGTTGGCTCTCTCCCATGGGGTGGGTCCCAAGTTGAGCCAGTCATGGGTTGGCTATCTTTCAAGGTCTGCTCCATCTTTATCCCTACACTTCTTGGAGGAAGGACAAATTTGGGGTTCAAGGTTTTGTGGGTGGGTTGGTGTCTCCCTTGATTCACTGAAGTCCTGCCTGGCTACAAAGGGTAGCCTCTTCAGACTCCATGTCCCCTGCTGGTAGAGGTCTCACCTGGGGTCTCCCCCATAGACTTCTGGAAACTTCCCAGTTCTAAAGATGCTCCCCCTACAGTGATTTCCTTTGAAATCTAGTCTTCCTAGTTCATTAAATATACTATCTTTTAATTGGCAATGGTTTTCAATGGAGAGCACTGAATTTTTACAACAGATCATAATCTCTTAAAATCTTTGAGCTGGCTATATAGTTTAAAAACCCCACACAGTAAGGACACAGTAGACATGCTTTCAGGAAAGAGATATTTCAACTACTATGAAACAGGGAACATATACCAGATGTCACTCGGAGACTCTCCAGACACCACGGAAGGGCACACATTAGACCCCATGGATATTGTGCTTCCATCTTTAATTTTGTAACACTCATGTAAAATGCCATTCAAATCATTTCCTAAGTGGCCACAGCACTGGACCCGAGAGCACATCCCCGTCAGCTTTCCTTCTGCTCTTTACTCTCAGTTCTCACAGTACTGCTTGGTACTTACAGCTGAGGGAACTGTATGCTTTGGTCCCGCCTGGGTGCCTCTCCAGCTGCACTCTGCCTATAACTTCAAGGTGGTCTGAAGCAAGCCTTTCTGTCCCACATTCTATCAGGAACATCATAGATTAGGATTTAGACATATCTGACATTCTATCGGACTTAAGCTCTTAAACAAGTAAGATAGCCCAGCACAGCATAAAAACAAAACAAACAAGCCCTCAAGTATATCCTTGCCACTTCTGGGAGATAATACTTTGGTTCGTTATGATAGCTAATTGCTTTTCTATTTTTATTCATTGTTAAGTATAATAAAAATCTAGGAAAAGTGGATTTATAAGATGATGCCATATATGAGGATTGCTGCTTCCTCATAACACATGATTATACTTATAATTTATGATATGTTTATAGTCAACATGGCTTATAGAAAGTAAAAATTCAGTTTATCAGTTTAAATCTCTGGGAGTAAAAACTTTGAATGGGAGAGGCAAGATTTGCTCCAACGTCCATTAGGCCGATATATTTATAAAACAAAGTAAGTATGCCATTAATTTAGGACAGAGGGCTTGACTTGGTTCTAAAACACTAAAAACAATTTTAAATGGGGCGCTGTGTGAACTTTTGTTGGAGAGACTTGAACAAACATGTCTTTGGTCTTGAGAGGGTACAAGGACTGGGGAGGGGTTATTCCACTCACATTTGGCTTGGTGAAGCAATGGATTCATTTAGGGTTGCTTACAAGAGCATGGGTGGGCAATTATTTACAGGAGCAGAGGCAATTTGCACAGAGCTACACCACTGAAGCAGCTCTCTCTTCCTCCCAGCAACTATTAGCTGCCTATGGAACAGGGGTTCTCAACCTCCCAATGCTTCAGCCCGAGTACAGTTCCTCGTGTTGTAGAGACCCACAACTGTAAAGCTGTTTTTGTGGCTATTCCATAACTATAAGTTCGCTACAGTTATGAATCGTGATGCAAGTGGCTTTGGAGACAGAAGTTTGTCAAAGGGTTGTGACCCACAGCTGGAGAACCACTGTTATAGATCCTCAAGGAGAGCAAGCCCTCGGGAGCTCCTCTCTTTTCTCAGGACAATAATCTATACAAGTCCTATGTTGAGTGTTCTAGGGGGTGATGGACATGAAGTGGCCACAGGTCAGCAATCCATGGGTGGCCACTAAAATGTCCTTATCTATTGAAGTACAGTAATTAGATTTTTGGTCTCTGTGTGTTTATCTCTTCTGAATGAATAACCAGGGTGGTTACTTTTCTGCTAGGCTATGCATGACCACACTGTTTCCACTACCTGGGAAGTCTATGAACTGGATCATTTCAAAAGAATTAGTCATTATATAAGGTTTTTTTTTTTTCCTGGCATGCCTCCAGTCCGTGTTTTGCTAATCTAAAGCATTTTCTTATTCAGTGGCAATAAAAACAAGCTTAAAATACACACCATATAACCATATAAATAAAAGCTGTTAGCTCAGTCCTTGAATCAACCCTCCCTGTCCCCAAGCCCTGCTGCCCAGGTCTCCCAAGCGCCACCTCCTTATTGATATCTTCTATTCCAGAAAATAAGAAATGTCTCTGTCTTGGTGTCTGTGCTCCCAACATCTAGTTAGTGCTCTTGCCAATGGCTTCCACTCATTCGCCCCTTCAGAAACCTGAACATACTACATCTTTTCTCCTCAATAAGCCACTTCCATGACTTGTTACATAGAGATGGTGGCTACCTTGATCCAGATAATCATCAGAGGAAGGGTTTGAATTACAATGGAAGACATTAGGCTGTGGATAAGTTAAATACTAACCTCACTGGCAAGTGGGCCCCATGGATTGCTCCTAAATCCTGGAGCACCTCAGGGACCGAGTTGTAAATTCCATGAAGCTTTCTGCACCTAGTCTGGTACCTCACAAAAGGGAGGCTGTGGGTTTCACAAATATTTGGCTGAAGGATATGACTGACAAAGTTGGAGATGCGAGGAAGAAACTATGGAGTCTCAATTTTTTTTGCAGAAGCAGCAATTCCCATTATCTAATGTAGAGTCTTGATGGAACCTCCAATTGTCACAATCAGGATGATTTTGAGGCCAGTATATTTTATGAAGTTTATTCACTACTCACTACTAATGTAGAGTTTTGATGGAACCTCCAATTGTCACAATCAGGATGATCCTGAGACCAGTATATTTTATGAAGTTTATTCACTGTGTTATCTAAGCTAAAATAGGTATTAAAGTTTATTCTCTGCCAGATTATTTCCTCCTCTGTAAAATGGCAGTAATACTGAGACATCGGGTAACTGAATGGATTGATCAGAGATCTTTAGAGCAATAATCTATGAACAAAATGACATAGGGAGGTATCACAAACCTTAAAGAGACTATGTAGCTAGCTTCCTCTGGGTACAGTTTTCATTAACAAATAGGCACCTTTGTAACTTTCTTGGTTTGTCAGAGGCTGACGTCACCACGGCTTCATCTAGGAATGAGCTGTCACTGCTGTTCTTGGGATCTGGCTCATTTTGCCAGGCTATTTTGTTGTTGTGACTGATTTTGGCTGTGTATTTAATGTTATTATCTCTGTGGGAATATGTCCCAAATTTATGTGGATGGGTACAGTTTCATGAAAATTAGATAAGTGGTCTAATGTGTGGGCCGGGAGGTTAATGAGTGATGCTGTTTGAAATGACTTTCTGTTCTTCCCATGTGGCATTCAGGATAACTCCATCTAGGATATTATGAAACATAAAAGGGGAATTTGTGTTCTGTGTTCAGAAGAAACACCAGGAGTTATGACTGGTCCTAGGAAACAGCAACATAAAAATGGAGTTTCCTGGAACTTTGCAATTCATTATCAGAGAATAGTCGGCTCAGTGTTTTCCAGTATTGATTCAATTCATCCACACATTCTTTGTGAGCCTTCATGGGACCAGCATTAGAAGCCATGTTCCACAGTTATCTTCTGCGTACCTCCAAACTGCGTCTAGTTGTTGTGGATTCAGTGTAGACTCATAATCGTCACATCTTTTTTAAACATCATACAACACTATTGCACACTCTTGAGTCATGTTTATTATTTATTCGTCTATGACTCATCTTCTCAAGAACTCCTTTACAAAGAAGCTCACATCACACTGCTTCCTTCAGAGCTTCCCTGGGGGGTCGGACTCCTAACTTTAACAAGAGAAATGTGATAAACTTTTATCACAAGTGTTTGGCTTACAACATATCATAACCCGCTGCTGTGAATCCATGCGATCAAGGAAAGAAACACTAGGCAGACTGCTAGAGAATAGTATGTGTATACCCCAGGGCTGCACCCAGGCTGGGATAACTCTGCAGACATCCCCAGGGCCATGCCCAGGCTGGGATGACCCTGCAGACATCCCCAGGGCCGTGCCCAGGCTGGGATGATCCTGCAGACATCCCCAGGGCTGTACCCAGGCTGGGGTAACCCTGCAGACACCTCCAGGGCCGTGCCCAGGCTGGGATGACCCTGCAGACATTCTTTCTCTCCATCCCAGTTTATTGTCAGTGCTTCTTCTCAAGGAAGAAAAACGTGAAACTAAGAAAAGCAAATGGAACCTTCAAATACAGAGACTGGCTTCCCAAGGGGGGAAAATATATGGTTCAACATGCTCACCCTCACTAATAATAGACTCTATGGTTTTGAAAAGACTGTTGTCAAAATAACATCAGTGAAACACTGAGGTCATAACTGGCACTACTGTTTTGGCCCTGTGACCAGTTTTACATCAGGGACTTATTTTCCAGTTTTTTTCCTCCCAATCACTGCAATCATTTGCTCTAGTAGAGTCTAAATTGAATGGCATGCACCATAAACCTGCTCCCCACTGCAGCTCATGCTGGCATTGTAAAACGCAGGCAACAGTGGGAGGCATTGAAGTGGCTCACACACTGACCTCTTAAAAACCAAAGAGTAGGAAAGAACATCTTACAGCCCAGGTTCCTCCAGAATCCCACACACGGGACTCCTGACCGCCCTGGCTTGGTTGAACACTCATCTCCACTAGACTCTATGACCCAGACACGGAGATAGTAGACCCAGCCTTGGTCCATCCACAGACCAGCAGTGTGAAGCTGTTCACTGAAGGAGAGTGCCCTTGAATAACGACGTCCAATAGGTAGCCATGCGTTAGTTTTGCTGGGCAAATCTAGGGAAAATAAATAAGAAAGCTCACCAAGACTCCATCAAGCTGTTCATAAAGGACTTTAGAAAAAAAACTCTTATTCAACAGCCCATAAAGTCTGTTGGCTCTGCTGTTCCCTCAAAAGAGAAAAAAAAAATTAAAGAGATGATGTAACTGAATTACTCTACCTAACTAACTGATGGCTTGAAAATTGAATTTGTCTTTCTTTTCTTGACATCATCACCAATAATAAAACTTAAGCTATTAAAATGGAGTTATGTTTTCATCAGAAATATGTGATACAAACCTGTATATAGCATTTTTGTGAGTAGGTTCTGATTCTGGAGCTATCGTATAGCGATATAAAAGTGCATGCCGTTCAGGCACAAGGATCTGGAGTTTGAATCCACAGGCCCTATCTAAAAGTTTGTTGTGGTGGCATATACCTGAAATCCCCAAGCCAGGGGTGAAGGAATTGGGGAGGGACACATTACATGCCCCATCAGAACACAAACTCTTTCTGTGAGCATGGGTGCAGTAAATGGAATTCCTTCTCATATTGTTATACTCTTTTATGCCAGTACTGGAGTTCTCTCTCTCAAAGGAGAAACATGCACTTTACCCTTTATCAAACTTTCATTTACAGTTACAATTTTTTTTAGCTTTAGGTAGTTCATTGTAGAGTTTTGTCTATGTTATGGCTGTCACTGTGATCTCCTTTATATCCTTATGCTAATCTGTCCTCTGAATCTTTCCTTTTATCCTAATATCTGTAATGACAGTCTTTTTTAAGTTCTATTGCATTTTTAATTGTGTTTATGTGTGGATATCTGTTATGGAAGCTTGTGAGTGCAGGCATCCACAGAGGATAGAAGAGGGTACACATCACCTGCAGCTGTAGTTAACAGACTGTTGTGAACTGCAGGGCTGGCATGTGAACTCCAACCCTCTGGAAGAACAGCATTTGCTCTTAACCTCGGAGCCACCTCTGCAGTCTCTATATCATTGCCCTGTTTCTTTTTGTGGTTTCCTGATATTTTTCTATAGAGTTATGTGCCCATCACAGTAGTTGGTTTTAGAATGTTTCCAGTACTGCACAAAATGCTGTGTTTATTTACAGTCATATTATCTCTTTCCACTGCACCCCCACCCTACCATCTCTAAGCAACCATTAATTGATTTCTTTCTTCATAGTTTCCTATTTAACATAGTATAGTGAGTGAGTCATACAGCAGCAGGCCTCCTGTGGGAGAAGTGCTTCACTTACTGCAATGGTTTGAAATTCATTTATGCTTTAGTAGGAATTAAGACATTGCTTTTATATTCTCATGTATAGTTCCTGTTTAATCAGTTGATATGTGGGCTTTTGCATTATATCTTGTACAATGGATGTAGTGGTCCTTACTCATGTATATATTTTTATGTGGACAGAGTTTCATGTCTCTTTAGTGTGTATATAAGTTTGGGTAGGACTGCTGGGCTATATGGTTACTCTACAGTTTTAAATTTCCAAGGCAGTCACATGATTTTACATCCCAGCAACATCACATAAGGGACCTGCACTCTCCTCATTTCTCTGCATTCTCTCTGCACTTCTTAATGTGTTTCTTTTTATGTATCTGTCATAAAGGGCATCAGTGGTCATCCCTCTGAAGTTTGGTGTTTTATCTGCTGGTAAAGTCGGGGAGTCTAAAAATAATGATTTCTGAGTTCAGAAATTCTTTTTCATGGTGTGGCAAAATGTGGGTTTTATTGTTTAAAAAATAGTGTTTTGAGGTTCCTTGGGGATAGCTGAACAGGTGAGAGCTCTCAAGCTTTCTGGGAGATTCAAAATGGGTTCCCAGCACACACAGTGGCTTACAACTGTCAGTAACTCTATTTCCATGGGCACTAACAACACCTTCTGACCTCCACAGTCACCAGCTACACACATGGCACACTTATATAAGAGAAATAACTATTTAAATTCAGTAAGTTTTCTTTCTGTTTTCTATTTTTTATTATTCCTTTCATTTTTTTCTATTTGTTTGCTTTTATGGGTTCAATTGTTTTTGAATTCAACATGTGTCTCTGACTGGCCCTGAACTCATAGCAATCGTCTTGCCTTAACCCCTGTGCCCAGCTGCTTTTCCCGGAATAAAAAATAAGCCAATTTGATAAGTTCTCAATATTAAATTATTTCCTCTTTTTGTTTCTTTTTTTTTTTCCCTAAAGATTCATTTCTTTCCATTGATACATATGTGTATGTGCACCTGCAGTGTAGGTTCCCAGTGAGGCCAGAAGAGGGCATTGTATCCCATAGAGCTGGAGTTACAGGCTCTCAATAGTCATTAATGTCTATACCCTGGGCACTGACCCAGGGTCCTCCACAAGAGCCATGTGTGCTCGCAATTTCTAAACTGGCTCTTCAGTCCTGTGATTTATTTCTTATTCAGAAAATATTCTCATGCTACATTTCCTTGAAGTATTCTCCAAGTCTTTCCTTTTTTTCATTCTCACTATCTTGTGGCTAAAGTATTTCTCTACCTTTTGACTTTTTGAATTATGTAATCACTCATATTTTTAAATTCAGTAATAGCTACAATATCATTACAGCATCCAAACCAATTGCAAATTCAAAAACAGTCAGTTTTAAAGGTTTGTGTCATGGCTATGTTGTCTGATTACAGTGAAATAAAGGGAAATTACCAACAAGAAAGATAGCTGGGAAAGCCACAAATGTTTGAAACTGAGCAGTAATCCATGAGTCAAAAATGATCATGACATAAATTAAAAATACCTAGAATTAAATGGTAATTAACATGTCTACTTGCCAGGCATGTCAGTGCACACTTCCAATCAGGGAAATAGGACAATCTGGAGCTTAAGACAGTTTGGACTCAACAAGATAGCCCAGGCTTCAAAGAGTCTATCTCAGACTAAAACATACATACATGCACACACACACACACACACACACACACACACACACACCTCAAAACACAAATAAACAAGACAGCAACAACAACAAAAACAAACCAAAACCCAAAACTCCAAACAAACAAAAAAGCAAATAGCAACAATAAAAACAACAAGAGCAACAATAACAACAACAACAACAGCAACAGCAACAACAAAAGCAACAACAGCTACAGCAGCAATAACAACAGCAACAATAGCAACAGCAACATAAATAACAACAACAACAGCAACAACAACAGCAGCAACAACAACAGCAACAATAACAACAACAGCAACGACAACAATGACAACAACAACAATGACAACAGCAACAACAACAGCAACAAAAGTCTCAGAATACAGTTTTAGAAAAGATGTTTGATCTTACATTTTATGGAAACATTTAACCACAAGACAATTATAAACAATTATATTTAAATAAATCTGAACTTTTAGACAAATGCCCATAGTTGGGGAAAATACAGCATTCAGGCACTGATGTAAAAACACACAGAAACTAAATGGTTACCTTTGTGGCTTTATTCTGTCACCAAATATTCTGAGAAAGAATCTCCAAGCACAGATGTTTCTACTCACAGTTTCTCCCCAACATTTAAACCAATACTAGAAAGCACTTCTAGAGCAGATTCAACTCTATGATGGTGAAGCTCTGAAAGGAAGCTGCCTCCTCGGGAATGCATTAATTAAGGGAAGCGACAAGTATGCTTATCTTATGAGAACAGATTTTAAAAGTCCATAAAAGTCAGGAAAGGAAATGCAATCTTGATGAAAGCAATGGTATATCAAGATTGAACCTGTTATGTTTTTTTTTTAAAATGCTATTACACTGAAAGGGAAGAGGAGCAGACTCAGGCTCTTTTCATGTTTGAATGGTGATATCTTTTCAGAAGTGCATTTTGTTAGACATTCGATTCGATGTTCCCTAATGATAAGCCCACTTAGATTCTGGAAGTGCAGGAAGCTCCCATGGTCTAGTAAAAAAAAAAAGTCACCATGTTTGAGGTCATTTATCAAAAGAACTCTGGTGTTTGTGGTAGAGAGGAGGTTGCTCACTCTCCTCATGGCTCTTCGGCACTGGTCTTGAGGTCCTATCAATCAATATGAAAACAGGAAGCACAGAAGTCATAAAGCTTGGAGAAGAAGAAAATTAAATAGTAATTTTGGCTCCAGGTATAGGAAACCACAATGATTTATGGTCAAACTCTTAGAATTCTGAAGATGACCTTGTAAGTCTATTGCAGAACAAGGACAATAATTTAGAACTAGGAGACTCATTCCATCCCGGGAGGGTACAGTGGCTGAAGCTCTGCCTGCAGCGATGGCTGCTAGAGGCTCAGGGTGTGATACCACAGCGAGTCAAGAAGAAGACGTGACCTAGCCTGTGACCCCCAAGCCCCACCCAGGTGTCCTACATCTGCCTACATTGACCTCAGGTACACTAGGTTCCACCTCCCCAGAAAGCAAGTCCACCAGTTGGGGATGATTGGATCAAATACAGGAACCACACCTGATTATTCTGATGTTTTCACACAAAATCGATTTTCGGTAGTCTGTAGATCTAAATATAAAAGTATACAGCTAATTTAAGGAAGTAAACATGAAGGAATATCTTCAATTTTTATTTGAAAAGATTTAATATGTCTTCTAATTAATTGATTAATTAATCAGTGTATTGTCAAAAAATTTTAAGAGGCCATACATCCTGAGAAAGAAATAATATTCCTGAAACCTAGTGGGTATTATACAAAAAGGAAAAAAATAAATAAATTTGTATTAAAATATAAGTTCACTTTCCTTAAAAGATACCACTGAGTGTAAGAAAGGGCATAGGAGAAGATATTTTCAGGTCCTCTGGAGAGCAGCAAGAACTGTTGTCTCCTGAGCTGGCCCTCCAGCCTTTTATGATTTCTTTTCTTTTCTCCTCTAAGATCAAGAATTTTATTTTATTTTTAATTCAGCTTTTACACTCCATATTCTATTCCTCCCCCCCCCATCCACCCTCCAACTGCTCTACATTTTAGACTTCCCCCCAACCCCATCCCATCTCCACATGTATGCTCCCACCCCCTACCCCATGGGACATCTAAACTCTCTGGGGCCTCCAGTCTCTTGTGGGTTAAGTACAACTTCTCTGAATGAACACAGACCCACAGTCCTCTACTGTATGTGTGTTGGGGGCCTCATATCAGTTGGTGTATGCTGCCTGTTTGCTGGTCCAGTGTTTGAAAGATCTTGGGGGTCCAGATTAATTAAGACTGCTGGTCCTCCTACAGGATTGCCCTTCTTCTCAGCTTCTTTCAGCCTTTGTTAATTCAACAACAGGGGTCAGTTGCTTCTATTCATTGGTTGGGTGCAAATATCTGCATCTGACTCTTTCAGCTGCTTGTTGGGTCTTTTGGAAGGCAGTCATGAAGGATCCCTTTTTGTGAGCACCCCATAGCCTCAGTGATAGTGTCAGGCCTTGGGACCTCCCCTTGAGCTGGATCCCACTTTGGGCCTGTCACTGGACCTTCTTTTTCTCAGGCTCCTCTCCATTTTCATCTGCATTTCTTTCAGACAGGAACAATTATGGGTCAGAGATGTGACTGTGGGATGGCAATCCCATCCCTCACTTGATGCCCTGTCTTCCTGCTGGAGGTGGACTCTATAAGTTCCCTCTCCCTACTGTAGGGCATTTTATCTAAGGTCCCTCCCTGGGAGTCTCTCACCTCCCAAGTCTCTAGTGCTTTCTTGGGGGTCCCTTCAACTTCCTATTTCCTGAGGTTGCCTGTTTCCATTCTTTCTGCTGTTCCTCGGGCCTTCAGTCCTTTTCCCTCACCCAATACCAGATCAGGTTCCCCTCTCCCCCCCCCAACTCCCCCCACCCTGTCCACTTTCTCTCCCAGGTCCCTCCCTCCCTCCCCACTTGTGATTGCTTTCTTCTCTCTTCCAAGTGGGACTGAGGCATCCTCATTTGGACACTTCAGCTTGTTGAGCTTTTTGAGTTCTGTGGACTGTATTTTGTGTATTTTGTATTATTATTTTTTGGTTAATATCTACTTATTAGTGAATACATATCATGCATGTCCTTTTGGGTCTGAGTTACCTCACTCAGGATGATATTTTCTAGTTCCATCCATTTGTCTGCAACCAAACATACCAATCAGAAAATGGGGTATAGAAGTAAACTAAGAATTCACAACTGAGGAATCTCAAATGTCTGAGAAGCACCTAAAGAAATGTTCAAAATTCTTAGTGATCAGAGAAATTTAAATCAAAATGTCTTACACCAATCAGAATGGCTAAGATCAAAACATCAGTTGACAACACATGTTGGAGAGGCTATGGAGAAAGAGGAACACTCCTTTGCTGTTAGGATTGCAAGCTGGTACAACCACTCTGAAAATCAATCCGAAGGTTCTTCAGAAAGTTGGAAATAGGTCTGCCTAAAAACCCAGCTATACCACTCTTGGAAATTTACCCAAAAGATACCCCACCATGCCACAGGGGCATGTATTCCACTATGTTCATAGTGGCCTTATTTGGGATAGCCAGAAGCTGAAAACAACCTCGATGTCCCATGACAGAAAAATGGATACAGAAAATGTGGTTTATTTACATAAGGGACTCATCCATATGGTTTATTTTCAAGGAAGAAGGATAATGACAGGAAGGTGTCCCCTTGTTAGGAGAGGACAGGGAATTAGATATAGAAGGCCAGATGAAAGCATTAAGTGAAATCACAGAGTTGTTCAGCTGAGTGACGGTGTTACTGTGAGATTATCACACAATGAAATACACAAGCAATGAAATGAATCTGTGTATTCATGGAGGGAGGATGAGGAGAGGGGAGAAAGAGGTTCCCAACAGATTATTGATATAAAAATGATAGAATAATATGAGTCGAGGGTGAAATACCCTGGGTTATATATTCTTTTCAATTAATTTTTAATTAGGTGTGTTGTGTGTATATCATATACATGCATGTGTGTATGCACTGTAAGTAGATGTGTGTATGTGTTTTAATGAGTGTGTGTGTTGTGTGTGTGCATGTACATGCATGTATCTATACATGTGTACTGGTATGTATATGTGTATATGAGTGTATGTATGTGTATATGAACATATATACATATGTATATATTTATATGTGTGTCTGTCTGTGTCTATGTATGTATGTGTGTGTAAGCAGACACATCAGATCCTCCTTGAGCTAGTTGTGGGCCACCACTGTGGGTGCTGAGAACTGGCCTAGGGTCCTCTGCAAGATTACTATGTACTTTTAACCACTGAGCTGTTTTTCTGTTTTTCTTTCATAGAATTAAACACACACACATACACATACACATCCCTTATCTGTGGCGTTGTGAATTTCTGTGTGTTCTGTGTTCAGACAGGCATGGTTGTTTCTTACATGATTTAATTCCATGGTGTTTATCCATTGTGCTGAAAGAGTCCATGGCAATCACAAAGGACAGTTTGTGCAGGAACTCTGCTGTGTTTCGATCATGCACCGTCCTTCAGTGTTCAGGTAGCTGGTCACTTATACCACGGCCTCATGCCCTGGAGCAAACAGAGTAGCTGAACATTCCTATTGACTCCATTCTCTGGGCAGCTCAACCAACCCCCCAATGGCCTGAATCTGAAGACCTGCTCAGTGTCCTAAGGACACATTTAGCCACTTTGATAGTAAATACCTCAATTCCCTTAACCCTTTGCATCCTTCAGAAGTTGATTTCTTCTTTCTTGGGAATATACGTTTTAAGGGTAAAGAAAATTAGCATGCTTCAGTTGGCACTGGGGCCTGAAGCTGTGTGTTTATTCTGACTTTGCAACCTGCCAATCATCCCAGGCAGCCAGGTGTGGTGAACAGACCGTCACTCCCAAGTCCATAAAGCAAGCTCTTCACTAAGAGTGCCAGAATGCAGTTTTATTACAGGGTGATGTTCTTTTTAAAGAGCAGCCCAGTTTCAATGCTCGCTGCATTTGTGCGGCCCTGGCCGACATCAAACAGCTTTCAGTCGGGGCACTTGACTCTAAACCTCACTGTTTCATATGTTAAGTGATTGCAAACCTGGGAACCATGAAGTAATACTTTTCTCTGATTTGGAAACTTTGAGTCTTTAACAATGAAACCTTAGATGTGTATTAAGAAAGGTATAGTGTTTTCTTTATAGACGCCTATCATCGGCCACGGTTATATAACTCTTTCAAGGCTAAGAAGAAATGTCTAAAGCTGATTTCATGTTTTCATGATTTTTAACCCCCTCTTCCCTTTCCATCTTCCTTTGCCTACTTGTTCTTGTTGGTTTCTTCTAAAAGTCAAACCATTGCCAAAGGCATGAGGCTTTAATAAAAGCCTCCTAACACGGGTCATTTCATTTTTTTGCCTTTAGAAATCTCATATGCCAGCTGCTGATGGCTACCATGCCATGCTCTTGAATAAACACAGTGCCTCCCCTGAGTGGGGGCCCTGCCAGTATTTATAATTTTGCATATATTTGAACCCAGATGGCTAGATGGAGCATTGCTGGTTACCAGTCACAGTGTAAACCACAGAAGGCGTGAGACTGGGAGAAGCAGGATTTAGGTCTGGCTAGCAGCCCCATTCTGTTCTTGGTCCAGTAACTCTTGAGTGCGTTTTTGAGTTGGACCCTGGTGGAGAAACCTGTTGCTTTTGGATTTAAGAAGTATTCAGTGCCTAGTATTGTACAGGAGGCACAGAGGGCCACCCAGTGTGATCTTAAACCTGCACCATAAATTTCATATTTATTTATGAGTAAAAGCTTGAACTTTCTCTGGGAAATATGGATTTCACTTGACAGATGTTTCTTCAGAAGTCTTTGCACCACACATTTTTACTTTTACAAGAAAGCCCTCAATTCTTTTTCTCCTTCATTCTTCAGCACAGGTGGAGCTAGAAGGACTGGATGTTTATTGACAGTGTCTAATGTACTAGGGATTGCAAGACACCATGAAAATGTGTGCTGGCTTAACATGTCACACAGTTATCAGCAGGAATGATTGATGCTTATGCACCTGTTCCACCAGGCAGTATCAGGGACTTCTGCAGATATTATTATCACCGTTTCATCTTTGTGCTTGTATGTTTATGGTGTGTGAGTGGTTGTGTGGTATTTCTGCATCTGGGTTAGGTGGTTCTACTGATCCAATCTCTGCTCTTCATGCTGGAACACAAATGCTTTTCCTGCAGAGCTGTCAGCCCCAACCTTCCTTCCCTTTGCAAAAGAAAAAACCAATCCTAGAAACATGATTAATCCACTGGTAGTCACACTGTAGAAGACACAGAGGTCCAATTTTGTAGATCCTCCCTCTAAGGTTCTGGCTGATCCTTGGAATGTTCATTACCCATGTAAATGGTAATTATAATTGATCCTCTTTTGAATGAGGCCTTTGTCATAAAGAAAGAGGTCTATGGTCAGTATTCCTTGTTGGGGTAACAATGACTGATTTATAGAAGGGAATTGACAGCTGACACCCTTCCTTATTTTATGTGCAGATTCAGTGGCACAATGAGAGAGAGAGAGAGAGGGAGAGAGAGAGAGAGAGGGAGAGAGAGAGAGAGAGAGAGATTGGAACAATAACTTTAGCTATGTCAGTGAAAGGGCCGTGTACTCCAAGTCGAGACTTTGGGCTAGCCTGCTCACTGGCTTATCCAGAACTTGAGATTCCAGTTTACCTTCCCTTGTTTGAAACCTGCTCCCTTGACAGGGTGAGTTTTATTTATCTGGGAAACGTAAAGCAGGCATTCACTTCCAGTCAGACATTCTACTCTCCTTCATGGAGGAGAAAGGGATAGCCAGGCGCCAGAATTGCTCCATTAACAGAAGTTCTGTAGAAGACTGGGAGACAAATGCTAGAGTGATTCCATGGTAACCTTTTCTAGAATTTTAATTTGAGTCATTAACTATAATATGAGTTGAGGTTTGGCAAGCTTCCCCAGAAGTCTCCCCTCCCAACATGCAGAAGCCATGGTCCTATGTTCTATCTCCCTATGCCTATGGTATAGTTTAGATTTTGTAAGAGTTGAAATGAGTCAAATGTTATACAAATCAAATTAATTACGGGTTTAATTTTATCTCAGGATGAAAATTCTCTCTTCTATTTCCTATTGTAAATTAAGTTATCATGGTTAGTTCAAATAGCTTACCAGAGATAACAGACACAACATAGCAAGACACTACAGAGAACTTCCACTGACATGGGCAGAGGTGCTTCAACTTGGAGTACAAAGTCATTGTAAGCGTTAAACCTTCAGGACATATTCAGGTTTCTTTGCTTTCTTACACTTTAAATGTCATTATATGCAAGTTTGGTACCATTGGAACCTGAAAATTAAACTCCCCAATCTGGTCTTCACTCTGAAGCCTGGCAGATCTGGCTTTTATTAACAACTGCCCTGGAGAACAAATGCCATTCTGTAAAGATGGCAGTGTGAAGATCAAATATATTCTGCAGCTTTTGTCAGAGCATTTAAATGTTCCTTAAACAGCAGCCTGATTTCTCCTTTTTACCCTGTAATTCTGAAGCCTGTTTAACATACGGAAGTTGAATTCTCTCTAAAGAGCTAACTCATCCAAAAGTCAAGGTGGGAAGGAAGAAAGAACAGAGGGAGAGATGACAGAGGGAGAGAGAGGAGTACAAGGAGGAAAGGAGGGGAGAAGAGAGGGGGATGGAGGAAAGACTTTCATGGTTGTACAGATGTGGAGATGCAATGAATGCTCTTAGGGACAGACCCCCCTATTTTCCAAATATGCATCAGTAAGACACATCCCTGCTGAGAATGCTATTGATGCTTTCTGAAACATAAGTCTCCTATGGGTATTAAACCCACAGGAGAGAAGCAGAAGGTCCAAAGGTCAAGAATTCCTTCACCACTTGGGGAGTGTCCAGGTTTTAGACAGTTTGTTACCTCAGTGGTAGGAGTTGGTGGTTCTCCCCAGGACATGGTCCTCCATCTCTCTAGGACATGGTTCTCCATTTCTACTGGACATGGTCCTCCATCGGATCAACTCTATTTTTCTATGGCTGCCCGGATCTCCTTCACTGTCTTTAACTCACCTGGACAGTCTCTGTGTCTTTCTGGGCAAGTTCCTTCCAAACATGGGATGTAACTGCACCCCTCCTTTTCTCTAAGTTACTGTGGAGGTCACTTGATAAAAATGCTCCATCCTCAAGAACTGGCTTCCATGTGTGCTATGGACTTCCTTATTCACCACCACACTCTCTATAGCAACAGTTTCTGGAGTGTGACTCCTGTTAAGGGCTCTACCATTTGTTCGCAATTATGTCCACTTTTCTCAGGTTTGGCTATTTGAACCTTAGTTGTCATTTCCTATTTATTTAAGAAAACAAAACAACAGTCCACTGCTGTATATGTGTTGGGAGCCTCATATCAGTTGGGTATGCTGCCTGGTTGGTGGTCTAGTCTGAGAGATCCCGGGGTCCAGGTTAGTTGAGACTACTGGTCTTCCTCTAGGGTTGGCCTCCTCCTCGCCTTCCAGCTTTTCCCTAATCAGCCACAGGGGTCATCAGCTTCTGTGCATTGGTTGGTGTAAATATCTGACTCATTCAACTGCTTGTTGGGCCTTTTGATAGCATCAGTAATAGTATCTGGCCTTGGGACCTCCACCTGATCTGGATCCCAATTTGAGCCTGTCACTGGACCGCCTTTTCCTCAGGCTCTTCTCCATTTTTTTTTATTCCTGACATTCTTTCAGACAGGAATAATTTTGGGTCAGAGGTTTTGACTATGGGATGGCAACCCCATCCCTCCACTTGATGCCCTATACTGATTTAGTCAGAGAAAATGCACCTAACGATTGAGAGACTTGGCCCCCAGGGAGTAGGGAGGTATGGTGGGGTGGGCTGGAGGTGGGGACATCCTCTTGGAGACAGGGGTAGGGAAGGGGGTGTGGGATGTGGAACAGTTGGAGGGTGGACAGGGAGGAGGATAAAGTGGATGGTTAAAAAAGATTAATGAATAATTTTTTAAAAACTTAAAAAAGATTAATAGATATAATTAACAACTAATAGATTTCTATCTGAGGCTTTTCTTAAAATTTAAGCTATTAAAATGGTCATAGATTTATACAGTTATACATTATGCTAAATTCACAGCACAGAATGTATTAGGTTTTTTAAACTAATATTTGTAATCTGGGGTATCTTAAAGCTGGGTCTTACTCCATAATCCAACTTGCCTCAAATTCATGATTCTTCTGCCTCTGCCTCTGCCTCTGCCTCTGCCTCTGCCTCTGCCTCTGCCTCTGCCTCTGCCTCTGCCTCTGCCTCTGCCTCTGCCTCTGCCTCTGCCTCTGCCTCTGCCTCTGCCTCTGCCTCTGCCTCTGCCTCTGCCTCCTGATGTGAGTCACCACACCAGCTTAAAGAAAAATGAGTGTTTACATTTAAGTTTTACATAGGTATTTACAAAAGCAATTCTGCAGAGTTGAAATTAATAGACTGATTGAATGAATTATAAAGTTGAGCTTGAACAAAGGAGAGAAACCAAAATGACTTCATGTTACAGACAATAAGAGGGAAGAGGATAAAGCCACAGAAAGAGAATTGAAGGTAGACATGTTCATGACAGAGGACTGAGAGTTTTGGAGTCCCTTTGTTTGAGATAATGGTGACGCTTGGTGAAAGCCTCCATGCTGGCGTGTGAAAATATTATCCTTCTCTTAATCTCATCCTTCCGTGGCCAACAATCCCCAGTGGTGAAGAAACCACTGGGAAGCACCGGAATTGCTACTTGGAATTCTCTAACTCAACCACTGCTAGCTAAGACTCAGATTCTGTCCGCTGTTACTTTTTAACTTTCTTTGTAACTGACGAGGTTAAAATGGTAAAATCGTTCCTACACTGTCCTTTGTATTTGTATCCACTATTTCCTAAACCACATCTATTATCTCAAAGTTCAGCTCCCATCTCCTCACAACAACAACCACCCACATGAACTGTTCTGAGTGTAGAGGGCCCAGTCTTGCTTGCCTCTCCTCTCCTCTCCTCTCCTCTCCTCTCCTCTCCTTTCCTCTCTTCTCCTCTCCTCTCCTCTCTTCTCCTCTCCTCTCCTGCTTCTGGCTCCTGCTCCTTTGTCACAGTTTGAGAAGCACAGACATCAGGAAGCACTGCCCTTCTTTACCTCATCCTCTCAACTGTACGGGTTCCCAGAGACTGTTTAATTTCCTCTTTGACTTTGGGCTTGCAAAATATACTTGTCTTTTTATTTTTAACACCAGTTTCCCAAATCAAACATTCCTACCAAAAGTTTTTTGTTGTTCATTGTAAATAAAATATATCACTCATCTATGGGTAGAGGCAGTATCTGGCTCCCAGAAACCAGAATCTGATCCGTGATCAGAATTTATAAAATAGATTCATATGGAGTCATCTTGTTACCACATGTTTGAGAGGCCAAGACGTGCAAACGTGCATGGATCCAGGATGCTGCCTCTCCGTCGCACCAACTCTCTCCCATCTGACTATGCCATGAGCAGGATTGAAATGAGAGGCCAAGCTTGCAGATATCATGCTTGACACAACACCACACACACACACACACACACACACACACACACACACACTCACACACAAATGCACACACACACTCACACACAAATGCATACACACACAAATGCACACACACACAAATGCACACACACACAGACACATACACACTCACATACACAAATGCACACACACTAACCTTCAATCACAATTGGCTGCTGTTATATGAGGATCTCAGACACATACTTTGCAGATTGAGGAAAAACTAAACTATAAGTAAAGCATAAAACATTTGAGCCAGCTTCTTTCTTAATTGTTGCAGCAGGACCTGTACTTATCTGGTATTGATCACATACTCTCAGGGGATTGATTCACCACAGTTTTGTGACACCTTTCTTGGCTATGCATCATTTTCTTCTGATTTACACATTAGTATTAGCTTCCCACTGCTTTTGCCACCGCCTGAGACAATGTGCTTCTAATGAGAACTCCTTATGTTGGTTCACACTTTCAGACCTTTTAGCCCACACTGATTTTCTCTGTCACTTTAAAACTGTGGCAATAAAGCACACCATGGCATAAGTATTGTGGCTGAGCAAAACCATTGCTTTATTTTTGCTATTGCTGTGATAAGACACCATGACCCAGTCAAATTATTGAAGAAAGAGTTTATTTGAGGCTAACCATTTTTGAGGGTTAGTCCATGGCCATCATAGTCACATGCATGGCAGCAGGCAGGCAGACATGGCTTTGGAGTAGTGGCTGAGAGGTTACACCTTGATACACAAACACCAGGCAGAGAGAGAGAGAGACAGAGAGAGAGACAGAGAGAGACAGAGAGACAGAGAGAGACAGAGACAGATGCAGAGACAGAGACTGGGAATGGTATGAGTTTTGAAACTGCAAAACTTGTTCCCAGTGACACTTTTCAAACAGGGCCATACCTCCCAATCCTTTCCAAACACTTCCACCAACTGGGAAATCAAGCATTCAAATAAGTGAGCCTATGGGTGCTGTCTTAGTCAGGGTTTCTATTTCTTCACAAACATCATGACCAAGAAGCAGTTGGGGAGGAAAGGGTTTATTCAGCTTACACTTCCATACTACTGTTCATCACTGAAGGAAGTCAGGACTGGATCTCAAGCAGGTCAGAAAGCAGGAGCTGATGCAGAAGCCATGGAGGGATGTTCCTTACTGGCTTGATTCCCCTGGTTTGCTTAGCCTGCTCACTTATAGAACCCAAGACTGCCAGCCCAGAGATGCTCCCACCCACAAGGGGCCTTTCCTCCTTGATCGTAATTGAGAAAGTACCCCACAGCTAGATCTTATGGAAGCACTTCCCCAACTGAAGCTCCTTCCTCTGTGATAACCCAACTGTGTCAAGTTGACACAAAACTAGCCAGTACAGGTGCCATTCTTATTCACCCAACCATTACCATGAAAGGAGCAAAGAAGAAGGTCCTATGGTCCCCTCCAAGGCACATTCTGAGTGATAAACTTCTATCACCATGTTACAAAGATGACAAATTTCACTACTTACTCAAAGCTCCACATGCAAGAGACCAAGGCTTTAGCACATGGGATGTGAGGAATGCAGGCTCTAACCAAGTTACAGTTTCTCTAGCAATTGTTCCAATAAGTCACTGGAGTCAATTGTGTAGGTGCACTGTAGGCAATCTGTAGGCACAGAGTGGGCACACTGTAGGTGCACCGTAGGCACAGTGTAGGCACACTCTATTTTCACCAACTATATTCATGAAAGTCATAGGACAAGCCCACTAAAACCTCTCATTCGTCCAGGCAGTAGTGATGTGCACTGTTGGCCTTTAATCCCAGCACTTGGGAGGCTGAGGCTGGTGGGTCTCTGTGATATTGAGGCCAGCCTGGTCTACAGAACCAGCTCTAGAACAGCTAGGATTGCACAGAAAAACCCTGTCTTGTAAAGCAAACAAAGCAAAGCAAAGCCAGACAAGCAAACAAGAACCCCAAATCTCTCACTCAGATAAGGGAAGACACAGGGCTACGGCTGGTCCTCAGAGATGGTGGCATCTGCGGAAGGAGACATGTTCTGTGTAAGCTAGCTTCAGTAGCTTAGAGGGAATGGCTTAATCCTTCATTCTGGCCCTGCCATTCTCCCCTGTTATTTTTTTTTCTCCTAGGAGTTCTTGGAGATGGAAAGTAGACAGTGTGGAAGTTTGTACATGGAAAGACGGAGGAGGCTTATGGCTGGTTGTTGAAGGAGGCTTATGGCTGAGTTAAGCCAATGCTTACAGTGTCTTGGCCAACACAGAGAGCTTTGTGGGTTTCTGAATTTCTGCTTTCAATCATTCTTTGTGGCTGGAACTAGCCAATAACTTACACCCAAGTTCTTTTACAGGTGCAGTTCTTTGGTTTAATTTATATTTGCACCCTCAGTTTAATGCTCTTCTTGCTTACTTGAGTAATGACTATTTTAGAACTACCTAGAGCCATGGATAAGGACCCCATCACAAACTGGATGAGATTCAGTAAAGAAGGATTTTTTTTAAAAACCCTTAAGAAGTGTCAATGTTGGGACCCTGAGAATTACCCAATTCAATAACATTCTCACCCTGGTGACCACACTCCTGAAAGATAGCTAGGCAACAACTCACTTTATATCAAAAGATCAAGTTCTGTGTCTGCTCATTCCAGAACTCTGTGCTTCTTCAAACTCAAAATATACAAGTCAGGTCATCTTGTGCTCACATCCTCTCAGAAGCACACATCTCTCATAATCAGCAATTAATTAAGGTTTTGTTACTTGATTCATCTATTGAATGATTGGATTTTCTACTGAATGCTTTCATTGTCGTTACAGAATTGAAAAGTTTGTAATGGAGCAAACCACAACCAAAACCCGTCTTTATTATCTTAGGTATAGAGGAGTTATATTTTACCGCACACAATGGTAAAGGTTTTAGAACTTCTAGCCATGTTTGTTTCATTAAATCTTATGCTCAACTTGGAGGCAAGTGCTGTATCACTTGGGCTCTTGTTCTCTACCAACTCTACCTGATGTGGACTTTCTTTTTCAGTGTTAGGATAATTAGGCTTGTTGTTTGACACAACCTGTTCCCAAATTCAATAGACATACAGAACCTCTGCTTCTCACTCCCCTTACAGTGTTCTGAGGTTGGGTGACTTCTCTCTGTGTCCTCCCTGTATCATAACTCAAACCTTCCAGATATTCTTCTATCTAATGATTTCCCCAGTGGTGACACCTCCAGGACAGCCATAATACCAGGAGAAACATCACAGAAGAATCTTGTGTGGTATTTTAAGGATCAGGAATAGACTTGAGGATCATATGATCCTATTTTCTAAGAGAAAGGATATAGTTTTCTTGCTTGTCCAGGAATAGAAAAGAGAATGACATGATCAAAAATGTTTAGGCATCTCTAACAACTAAGATGTTTATGCACTTCTAACAGACCAGATTATAAAGGTCTTTAGAAAGATTAATTCTGATTTTTCCTTCTGTGTGCAGAAGTGTGTGTGTGTGTGTGTGTGTGTGTGTGTGTGTGTGTGCATGTATGTGTGCATGCATGTGTGTTTCTTGATTTCATTCAAACAGTGGGGCATGACAATTCATCTGTTGAAAGGTCCATTTTCGTATAACTTTGTTCCATTCAAATTCTGTAATTACAGAAAAAATTAATTTGACTGATTTTTGTCCTTTTGTTTATATTAATGTTTTAACAGTGTTGTCAAATATCCTAAAATATAAGGGATAAGTTGTATGCAAGCAGATTTAAAGGTCTGAACATGTCACACCTTTATTCATATGGGTCACAACACATGAGATTTTACTACAATTGATTTTAATAAATCCTTTCAGAATTGGGTAAAACTAAGGGTCTATTAATTCATGTCACTTGCATTTTAAATGTGTCTCTATTTAATTACGAATTCTAAGTCTTTTGAAAAAGTTATCAAATAGCATGTATAGAACATTATATTCTTTTTGGCTATTCATGCTATGGTTGACTAACTTACATTACTCTCCTTAGGTCCCGAGAGATGTTTAAGGGAACAAGTGATTTCCCATCATTTCATCATTTTTAAAAGATTTATTTATTTTATGTATATGAATACACTGTTGTCTTTAGACACATCAGAAGAGGGCACCAGATCCCATTACAGATGGTTGTGAGCCACCATGTGGATGCTGGGAGTTGAACTCAGGACCTCAGGAAGAACAGCCAGTACTCTTAACTGCTGAGCCAGTTCTTGGGTTCTTACTTCCCAACAGCATGGAAAATCCACAGACACACATTTGTAGTGCAGCTTGCTGTGAAATCAACCGTGTGCTTTTCCACATGTCATATGCTCATCATCTTGGTGTTTCCCCTTGCCGGCTTGCCATTTGACAGGGCACACACCACAGTCTTTTCTTTGCCCCCATAACACTGTTTGCCCTTAAGAAACTTCTTTCAAATCCATTGATTACTTTCTAATATGCAGGGAACCATGTGGACCATGTCAGTATGAGGAACTCAATGGAACCTCTATAATTACTGTCTAAATTGCTACCAGGAAAGGTTCCAATTTAGCATTGTTCTTAGCCTAAATACAGAGAGTTAAAATCCTGTGATGTATTCAGGCAGCATACTTGAATATCCGCCAAAACTTTCATTATAATCCTTATTTGTTGGAAGTTGATATTCTGCCATGTTGAGTTTAGCTGTAAATTGGAATATGATATCTAAATATCACTTTAAGGTTAAAATTTATTATTTCTAAACTACTACATATTCCACTAGAAAACACACACACACACACACACACACACACACACTCACACACTCAAGATACATACCAACACATACACACACAGACAGAGAGAGAAAGAGAGAGAGAGAGAGAGAGAGAGAGAGAGAGAGAGAGAGAGAGAGAGAGAAAATGCATCAGGAGCACACATCCTTGACAAACTTCTCTCTATATTCCCAGTTAGTAGTTATTTCATGGCCCTGGCCTTCTTGCCTCTTTATTAAAAACTATCTGTACACCAATTTGCTAGTTTTTTAAGTCAATAAACATCTGTTCAACAGTTTGGTGGTGTAGCTCAGTGGATAGAGCAATAGCCTGGCATGTGCAAGGCCTGTGTTCAGTTCCTCATCCTGTAAAATGTGTAGCAAACAAACATAAACATAAGAGACTCTAATACCTGTCAGCAGCTATGGTATGTGCTGGAGTTAGCTGTAGGGAAGGCAGATAGCACACACCCAAATGCTGGAGTTTTGCTCAGGTGGCCTAGGTTTGAGCCCCAGCTACACACTAAATTTATAATATATGAATCCCTTGTCTATGAATAGCTATATTCTTTTAGGAACCATTCCAGTGTATAATTGAGATGCAGTTTGTGTATTTTCTTAAGGGCATACGTTGCACAATGAAAGTACAGCTGCCATGGTCTTTTCTTCAGTTATATTTCTCTGGTGGATCTCAGAGAGAATTCACATAGGCACAGCCCACTCATCTAAGTAGCATGTTACTGCTTGAACTCGTCTGCTTTTTGTTGCTCCAGTAAACAGCATGACAACAATCAGTGTAGAGAGAAAAGGGTTTATTTGGCTTCTACAACCCAACCATAGGTGGTCATAGAGGGAAGGTAGGGCAGGGGTGAAAGAAGAACCCTAGAGGCAGAAACTGAAGCCCAGACCATGGAGTGATGGAGCTCACTGGCTTGCTCTTTAGGCTCATGTTCAGCAGCTACTGCTTTTATACCTATCTGGACTATCTGTCCAAGGAGCTACCAACCACAGTGAACCAGGCCCTCCCACAGCAATCACTGAGCAACCAAACACTCCACGGACTTGCCTGTAGGTCAGTGTGAGGAAAGCGTTTCCTTAATTGGGGTTCCCTCTTCCCAGATGATCCTAGCTTATACCCAGTTGCCGAAACAAAAGAAGCAGCCACATTCCTTACCCACCAGCAGTCTTACTTTATATTAAATTGTTTGTTTCTCACTTATTTGGCTTTTTATTTTTTTAAGGTAGGGTCTTGCAGCTAGTCAAGGAGGGCCTTGAACTCACAACCTCATTCCAGAGCCTCCCATGCTCTATACATGAGCATGTACTAGCATACTGAGCAAGGTAAGGGCGATTCTGAATGAGATGAGGTTTGTGTTGTTATCTTTGTGTGCTGGTCTGAGTCAGGCAGGCCCCATTTTATCATTCATTATTAGTTTTTCTCCAATCGTCTCAGCCCCATGAGAGAGATAACTTGTTCTAAACATGTAAAATACATTGAACCCTTTCCTTAGAACGTGAATAGATGATTACTCTTGGGTATTAGCTATCAATTTGCTTATCAAAGCCAACTCAGCTTACTCATGGTACAGAGTTCAATAAATATTGTTCAGACAAAGGAAGGGACATTCTGATGGCATGACCACTCTCAGAGATCAGTAGAGATGCAGTAAAAACTTGAGATTGTAAGTGTTTTGGAGATCATCTTTCCCACCCTCTCATTTGAACTTGAGAAGATGTAGGCAGAGTTTTGTTGCAATGGCAAGGTCCATCAGATGCTCAGAGTCCCCATGCCTTCATGTTCATACACTTACAGTTTTATCCATCCAGTGTCCACCCAGCGTCCCATACGTGTCAGGGACTATGCTAGACGTTGAGGACAAAGTAGAAGATGCTGCTGTTCTGCCCCAGAGGAGAGCACACTGTGAGGTGGAAGGCAAATGGGTGAGGGAATAACGAAGAAGGGATTATAAACTATGAGCCTTGAAAGCGCGCCTCAGGAATCCATGAGAAGGCCTGGAGCTCTGCTCATCCTTGGTGCCCTCAGAAAGCTTCCCTAACTCTAACCCTAACCCTGACCCAGTCGAAAGGTAACAGATCTCTTTATCTAACATCAGTTCCCAACAACTACTCTCAGATCATGCGCTGTATCTCAATAGCACATCACCAATAAGAGGTGGTGATGAAATTATTGGTAGCTGTTGAAAACTTCTTTGTACCATTTCTTTCTTCCACACAGTCAGAGATTTTGCTGAGAGTCTTAGATTGGTCAACAATGATAAGGCCATTTGTGGGGAAACCAGGACCTCTGCTGTACTTCAAAACAACAAATGTTTAAACAATGACATTTGAAGCTTGTAGTCATTTGTGTTTTGTTCTTCTAATGATGTGTTTAGCACATAGCTCACTGGGCGTTTTCTGAATGTCATGTGAATGGCAGAGAATTTCCAAAGGCTATGAGCATTCATTGTCACTGGCTTGACTTTTTATGTTATTTTAACCCATCAGTTTCCTGGAATCACACTACTCAGCCAGCATATGGGAGTTAACAACCCTGCCTTTTCTTTAGCATTTCCTAAGGAGTCAGAGATACATTTTAGGTACTATCATCACAAAATGAAAGCACATATTCTTGTATATTCACATGGCTTTCCACTGCTCTTGAAACTTATAATTGAGTATTTAGATGGTCACAAAAAACTGAGGACTTCTTGAAGTTTCTGAAAAGAAAATGACGATCCCCAAGCTTATATAAATAAAAGGGCTGCTTTAGTCAAACTCCACAATGTTATCTGTAAGAAACGTGAAGTCTCAGGTAGACATGTTTAAGAGGGGTCTTCCTTGCTTGCTTTAAGGTAGTAACAAATACTGAAATTACATTAAGGGATATGCCACTTATTAAGCTTAGAGTCATACTGTAGAGTAAAACACTTTCAACAAAACCTGGTAACTGTTGAAAACTGTGCTTTCCCCTCTCCCCAACTCCACAGGATACTATATCTTCTCACATTCAACAGCCCTTGACAGTAAGAACTGTCTCCTGCCTAAAGGAATCTGGTACTCCTAAGTGGATGGAATCCAGATACCTGTAGGTGAATGACTTCCACCATCTCTCATGGGACCCATATAGACCATCTAAAGCACATTTTCCTTTTTCTTTTTTAATTTAATGTCCATATGTTTGTTTGGCAGGAAGCCAATTTTCATTACATACTCCTAATTTTCCACTATCCAACAATTTTATTTGTTGACCATTTACATATGATCTAATTTCTTTGATAGAAAAGCTGTTAATACTGATTTCAGCTCAGTATAATAAAAGAAATGTTGCTGGCACTCCAGACAATTGCTGGGCAATTGCAACCTGTTCCCTTCTCCATTAGGGTAACGGCACATCGTCAACCTTTTTCCTTGGCTCCTTACCCAAACGTGAAAGGTAGTAGAAACATTATCGAATGGCCAGGATTCCTATATAAAGCAAGGAACGTATACCCAACCCACTTATTGGCAATGAGAAGTCTTCCCAGTGAAAGAATATACTTAAAATCAGGGACTCACATACATAATAAATGTATCTTAGAAATTATCCAGGAAGTGAGCAATATTCTCTTAGAACACAGTGCTAGCTATCTGGCATACATGTAAAATGGCTATCCTGGTTTCTCTACAACTGCAAAACATTTTGCTCACAACCTATACTAAAGATTACACATAAGATACATCTTCTGAAGTATTAAATGTTCCCCAATTTTGCATTAAATGCTGGACTATTTTCCCACATTGATCTATAGGTAATTAGGTTATGTTCCATAAACAACAGGCTGGATTCATGGCCTTGGTTCAGTTTCAGTGGGATCTGGTAATAATCAAAGATGCCTCAACATTAACTTTAGAAAGTTTATGCTTCAAGTGAAAGGAGTTTTCTGTTTCAAGAATGTCACCTCAGTGTTTCAGATGTTTACATTTTTGCTTACAGAAGTAGCCACGAGCAAGTACATGGGTTAGCATGAGATTTCATGGTGTGGTTACTCCGGCCTCTGCAAAGTGTCCTGTCAGCAATCTAAAACCATATGTTTTCAGTCATGCCCAATAACATTTAATTAATCTTCTCCTTGGAACATCACTGTCAAAGTGAGTTATGGCGCATGCAAGTGAAAGATCATGTGTTATCTAAGATACATGTCCAAAGACAGTGTGAAAACATCTTGTTTTTAAGTCATTTTAAGTGACTCTGATTTTTGTTGCATTCTTATATTAATAAAATATGGGAATAAAGAAATGAGTAACCTAAAAGATCTAAAGTAAAGATAAAACTCAGTCTTCCCTCCACTTAGAGGTTCCACATACATTATCCACTGTCTGTGTGCAGTCATATCTCTCCTCAGAGACCATTCCATGAGTGTTCCTCAGTTATAAAAACAACTCAGACTTTGCATGTTGTGTCTTACAAAAAAGCTTTATTATTAATAGTGGTATGTTAGCATACCATATTAGCATAGCATTCCTTGTTCTAGGATGAGTATTAGATACCCAATAAACACATTTATTAATTCAGCACTAC
This sequence comes from Mus minutoides, assembly GCA_902729485.2. Classification (NCBI taxonomy): domain Eukaryota; kingdom Metazoa; phylum Chordata; class Mammalia; order Rodentia; family Muridae; genus Mus; species Mus minutoides. The sequence goes on from LR749488.1 coordinate 3,886,257, forward strand.
CTTAAAATTATCTTGGTGTATGTGTGAGTATATGTGTCTTTGTATATTTGTGTGTTTGGCAGGGGGTACATGTGTATATGGAGAACAGAAAATAATCTCAGCTCTTATTCCTCAGGGGAAATCTATCTTGTTCTTTTGAGATGGGGTCTGTCATTGGCCTGGAGCCAGTGGTGACAAACAGGCTAGGCTGGTTGGCCAGCGACCTTCAGGGATCTGCCTATCTCTGCTCCCAATCACTTCAATTACATACATAGGCCATGACAGTTGGCTTAGTTCATTTCAAATATATGTTCTGGAGGATTGAACTTAAGTCCTAGAACTTGCAAGGTAACCTATTTACTGACTGAGCCATCACACCCACCCCACTCAAACTAATCTTAAAAGTTAATATATTGTCTTCACATAAGAGAGAATCTGGGGACTTAATAGAGAAATAGTTCAGTTCTAAATTAGTGTGAATATTTACCCAAACAGCCACCATCCTCCTACTGTTCTATTGGCTGCCGTGATCTCTCCTCTCTTATGTGTGGCTGGACATTAACAAAGGGAGCATCATTCCACGGAAAGCATTTCTTCACTCTTGACAGTGGGAAGTACTGTATTCCACTATTTTTTTAAGAGTGTCAAAATAACACACATTATAAATCTAAGCATCTTAATCATTTAGATATATAGTTCAGTAGTTATAATCATATGTGTAGTGTACGCTTTTCATACTGGAAAATTAAAACTCAGTATCTGTTATGTTTGTCTATGAAAATCCACCCCCCAGAGCTTGTCTGTTGAAGAAAGGTGGTTAACCAATATGAAAACAGGTCCTCAATACAAAGTAAGATGACAGGTTTTCCAGGAAGTGATCATACCATGAGAGCTTTAATTCATCAATCTACTTATGGTTAATCTTCATTGTCAACTTGCTGTGATTTGGAATCACACATGAGACACACCTCTGGATATATCTACAATGATGTTTCTAGAGAGGCTTTGCAGTGGGAAGAACCACCTTGAATGTGTGGGGCACCCACCTATGAGCTGGTGATTGAGACTGGGGAAATAGAGAGGGAGGAAGGAGAACAGAACACTGACATGCCCATTTCTCTGCTTCCTGGTACAGCGAGCCAGCAGCTCAGCATCTCCATTGCCTTCCCAACCATGATGAGCCATAACCCCTCAAACCATGACCGAAGCAAACCTCTCTAACACTTAATTCATTTTTGAACAATCCAAAGAGGAAATTGGTAAAATGAACTCATAATTTAGTGGGCTGTTGGGAGGTGGTGCAGACATTAGAGTCAGGTCCTAGTTGGAGGAAATAGGTCACCTGGGGAGTCCTTCAACGGGTAGACTTTTTGTCCATAGGTATCTCCTCTCCTCTTTTCCCTCTTTTTCCCCATCCCTCTTCTTCTGCCCTCATTTATCCCCATTCCATGTCTTTGCCTCTGTCCTTCTGCACCCCCCCCCAGTCTACCTTACTTACCCTACCATTATATTACCTATTCTTATGAGTTTGATATTACCTATTCTTATGAGTTTGGCTACTTTGGTTGTTTCCCATAGTAGTTGTCTCTTTGTAATTGAATTCATTAACTTATCATAATCAATTTTTATCCATGTTGGGTGATTTGTCAGAATTTCCTTCTTTGGAGGAATGTTGAAAAATATGTACATATACCTAAAACATTATGTTTTGCTTTCTATTCATCTACTGGATATTTGGGTTATCACGAAAGACGTGGCTATGTGTATACAGATATTTCTCAAAGAGCCTATATTTAATTTGCTCAGACACCTTCCTGAAAGAACTACCAGAGGGTGAAGCATGTCCAGTTTTAGTAGTTTGCAGAACAGTCAGGCTGCTTTCCATAGTGACTACATGAGCTTGCAAGCCGATCAACAGTGCAGGATTCCAACTGCTCTGCAACTGTCCAATGTGTGTGCTATGGAGAGCCTGGGTAAATAGAGAATAATATCTAGTTCTGGAAAGACTGAATATATAATAAAAATAAGAGTTACATGCTTGATAGAAAGCATTTACACACCCAAATTAGTAATTGTTTGATGTAACCCTTGTCCTTCTGGGAACATATGAATAGTTGTGTATACATACTGATATTTACCATATAAGGGAAATGTGCCAGGCTTGTCAAGGCATGGCAGATAGTCCACAGAGAAATTGATGCAGACAAAACATCAGTCTGGTTGTACTTCCCTAGAGAGCATTTTGCCATATGTTTAAAAAAATAGTGATCGTTTCCAATTTTATATATTACAACCTTGGGACTATTGTCAAGAAAATTAGAACATACAGACTTAATGGAACTTTTTTCTTTTATTATCAACTAATCACATCCATCCCTAAAAACTGTGCATATATAAATATACATGTATGTATGTACAAAGTATAAATGCCTGTAAGATGTGTATTATAGTAACATGATTATTTTTATGAATATATTCATACATTCAGGCTAATCTCTTGTTGATATAAAATACAGATACTTTTATTTTTAGAAAGATTGACTGGGAATATTGTGTAGTTTGGTATCTCTACCTGCCTGCACTCTGAGTGTTTATACTCCTTGTCACATCATCAGTGCCTGATGTGCTCAGTGTTTGCCTTTGTTGTATTTCATACAGTCTTCTCCTCAGTCTCCTCAGATGGAGATCATTCCCATGCATGCAAGATATCCACCCACCTACCCCCAACCCATGAAAGATCATTAAGGGTCTCAAGAGGATGATTTATTTAAAATTCCAAGCATTTCAACATAGCAGCAAGAGGGACTCTCTAAAAGTAGGGTTATATTTCCTTCAACATTCCCTGTACAGTAAGTTGTCATTGTCAGTCATTTTATTAGCTATTTTCAAAGATTTATGTACTTGAATTCTGACAAATATTTTTCAAAGCCACCTGAAACTGACTTTTGAATCAGAGACTATCCTCTGGGGTAGCTGAGTCTGGCTTCAGGGTGGGTGCGTTCAACTATAGAATTCAGTTTTCCAGTTATAACTTCAGTTTGTAAAAATACCTTCCTACCATAATTATAAAAACGCATGGGCATTTAAACTAAGCAAATGTTCACTTAAAAATATGTCCAGCTCCCAGATAAACTGAGGCACTAAATAGAATCAAAGGTGGCCCGTTCAAAGGGATATTATTACATTTGCTAATTAGAGAGTTTCTGCTAAACTTTAGCTATAATTACAGTTACTGAGGTCATGAATTAAACTCATAAGTACTTATTCGTATCTTACTTTTAGATATGATTGGAAGCATTATTAGTTGTGGGAATATAAGACTAGTTGAAGCAATAATTTTTGGTTAGTGAATTAGCTTCACCAAGTCAGTGAGTGACAATAGGAAGCTCTTAGTTAAGTAAGGGAGTAATAGAGTTATATCTTTCGAATGAACTGTCTTTCAAAATGGGCTGTGTACAAAAAAGTTCAGGGTAGACCATGAGGGTAAGCCTGATAGATTACCTAGAGGCACAGATAAAGTTATAAACCAGCAGGAAAAGCCACCAAGCACGAAACAGATTTCTCTGAAACAATGAAGCATGACCACCACGTGGCATTCCAGTGACATAAAGTTCTGATGTGATCCATGTATCTGTTTTAGCAACCACAAAATGTTCTCACACATGACTTAATTACATTTTTATTAAATGTATCTTTATATTCAATAGTGTATAAAATAATGTATTAGGTAAATGTAACATCTATTTAAATTTTCGTGTTAAAATATTCACTGTAAAAGATGCTGTGCTCCATGGCTTGCCTACTTTATTCGTGAGCTGATGGGGTGGTTTGAATGAGAAACGTCCACCATAGGCTTAGGTAATTGAGTGTGGTCCACAGCTGGCAGCACTCTTTGGAGATGTTAAGACTTGTAGACCTAGTGGAGGAGGTATACTACTTGAAAGCAGGCATTGGGAGTTATGGGCTAATCCCACTTAAAGTTAACTTCTGCTTCATCTTGCTGTTGAAGATACAGTCTCTCAACTTCCTACTTCTGGGCCGTGCAGGCCACTTGCTGCCATGACACCTACTGAGACAGACAGTAACCAAAGGGCGGTTGGTATTTACCTATACAACTCTATGGAAAACAATTTAAAGATATGTGCTTTGGTTTCATATCCCTTTGTCAGGGAGGGAGAACAGATTTACCTTTTCAATATCTGTGGTGTCTGAATGGGGATAGCCCCTATAGATTCATGTGTCTAAATGCTTGGCCATTAGGGAATGGCAATATTGAGATGTGTGGCCTTGTTGGAATAGGTCCAGCCTTGATGAAGGAGGTGTGTCTGTGGAGGTGGGCTTTGAGGTCTCCCATTATGGTCAAGCTCTGCCCAGTGTGGAGTCCAGTATTGTCCTGCTGCTTTGGCATCAAGATGTGGAACTCTTGGCTCCTTCTGCACCATGTCTACATGCATGGTGCCATGTTTACTACCATGATAATAATGGACTAAACCTTTAAAAGTGGACTAAACCTTTGAAACTGTAAGCCAGCCTCAATTAAGTGTTGTCCTTTATTAAGAGTTGTCTTGGTCATGGTGTCTCTTTATAGCAATAAAACCCTAACTAATACAGTACCTGGTCTCTCCTTTACCTATCATTACCACATACATGTGTTTCTCTTCTCTGAACTTCTCTTTTCTCTCTTTCTACTTTACTGGGACTACTACAACAACATTATAGGTCAAGAGCTAGTTTTGTGTACATTTTTCTCCATGAATACGGCTGATATTACTGTCTACATGCAAACTATATAGAGACTTGCAATATGTAGTCTTTTAGGGTTAGTGGTTATCAACTGTGTAACTTGAACTCCTTGTAATTAATAACTATCTCATTTATCTGGCTGTGGTGCTCTAAACCTGTAATCCTAGCATTAAGGAGACTTAAACAGGAGGATTTAAACTTCAAGGACAGTCAGGTATAGAGCGAAGCTGGGACTGTAAAAAAAAGTTTACTTATTACTTAGTTTGCTGGTTTCTTTTGTATATACTCACCATGAATTCAATTCTATAGCTCTCTCAATTTATGTTCATCACATGGGTGTATACTGAGTACATATTATGGAATCATGTACACTCCTATTTAGAGAAGCGAGTTAAGAACATCGAAGAATACTGGGTTTCTCTTCACGTTTTCTCAGAATGAAAGTTTTTGTAGCATACCAGGAGAACAGGACAAATTCACTTCCCATATTGTTAGCAGTTGTTGTGTTGTTGGCAGTTGTTGTGTTGTTAGCAGTTGTTGTGTTGTTAGCAGTTGTTGTGTTGTTAGCAGTTGTTGTGTTGTTGGCAGTTGTTGTGTTGTTAGCAGTTGTTGTGTTGTTGGCAGTTGTTGTGTTGTTGGCAGTTGTTGTGTTGTTAGCTGTTGTGTTGTTTCTTTGCAGCTTCTCCAGCCAGAAGTGAGTTTCATGGGAGTGCGAGCCATGCGTGGTTGCCATGATTAGTGTCTGACACACCTTCTGGGGGCCCAGGTCCAGCACAGGTGCACAATAATAGTCCTGGTGCAGAATGCAACAATTCCTAGTATGGTAATTCCCTGAACTAGATGGTCTCATTCTACATTTTCTTACAGCAACCACAAAAAGTAGAATGGAAATTAATAATCCTATAATTTGAATAGGAAAAAATAAACAATGAACATTGAATAATTAACAATTGATAGCATATGAATTAACTTTTAACTAATTATTTAAGTAAATAACAGGAATTATAGCTAAATTACTGATAAACTCTTAAAGCAATTGGCTGTTAATTATTGATGTACACAGGCATTGTTCAAAATGTCATTGCATACATCTCAGGGTTTTTAACAACAATTCTGGACAAAAGTTTGTGGTAATTCCATATTCACTCTGATTTATGATATCATGCCCCCCCAAAGTTTCACACCAGCTTCAAACTCCATTTGATCGCTAGTAGCTACTGAAGGGATTGTACCTACCAGCACCCTTCAAAGAAAACATTTTGATTGATAATCTGTGTTTACCTGGAATAAGATGGAAGAGTTATGAATTCTGTACTTGGCTACACAATGATGCCTGCACAAAAATAAACTATAACCAAAAAATTAGGGTTGTATCCCTAGTTCTTATGAAAGAAAGTTTAATGGACAATCAAATAAATCCAATGCTCAGGTTATCCATAGAGGAGTAATAATGCTGACATCACCCAAGACTGCATGTCTGGAGTATGGTAGTCACTATGCAGGCACTAAAAACTCCAATTCATGCCCTCCAACACAATCTGGAGTAAATACAGACTGATATGTCAAAGATAAACACAGAACAAAAAAGAACTTGTCATTTCTGCTCAAAACAAGTGGTTATCAATATCTGTGTCTGAAATATATGAGTTTTTTCACTTGGAAGAGAGGATGACATTCCAGTCAGAAGATATAATATGCTATAGGCAAAGCTGTAAAGGGGTTTGGCATTTCTCAGTAGGGGGAGAGAAGAAGGCTGGGGTCAGGGAGGAAGACGAGAGTTACTGTGTGCCTGTGTTATGACAGGGGAGTCTGAAAAGGACAAGGGTCAGATGGCGAAAGGTTTCCACCAAGAATATGAATGCTTTTCCAAAGGCAGAACAGACTGGAAGTGTGCAAAACTTGTTAGGTGTGGCACAGGCCACTAGTTTCGATGGCATGTTATAGACCAAATAAAAGGAATGGAGGAGAGAGCAGAGGCAAGGGAACCACTGGACCCAGGACACAGGAAGCAAAATCATGGGGACAATGAGTAGAACTTAGAGGTGTGAAGTCCAGAATTGCCTGTTAACTTACACAAAGAAAGCAATAGAGAAGTTACAGTAGGGGGTATAGAGATGTAATCAATGTAAAGGCAGTGGAAGCATCTAAGAAGAGAAAGATGCTCCCAGGCAATCCACCGAAGCAACACCTCTGGACTGCTGGAATGTTTTAGCTCAGTCTCTACAGACCCACCGGAGTTCAGATTTGCAATTCTAAGATAAATGAGGAATAAGATTCAAGAAGACTTTTACATAAAAATATCTACAAGGACTATAAACAGGGATTGAAAGTGCTCTGACTACACTGGAGCACATGGAGACCAATCCAACGCATCCCTTTGGCGAGCAAAAATCATGGAGTCTCAAAGCTATGGGGATAAAACATGTATGAGGGAACAGAAACAGCTCCTACCGTAGAAAGTCTTGATTTCACATAAATCTTTAGCTATATTTCCATCATGGCAGATCGCATAGCCAAAGAGTACCACTCAGGGGAACTATGTGTGAGTCCCACATGTTCAGGACCATGGGCTTCCACTACACTTCTTTGTACCTCAAGTCTCCACACTTGTAAAATGATAATCTCTGAATTCCCTCCCAGAAATAAAACACATTTGGCTTCTACGGCAGAAGTAAGACATTCTTACCCAGTTGCCCTAAAACACACTTGACATTTCATAGCATAATTAAGGTGCTAAAACAGTCATGTTGGCTACTATTTGAAATTAATAGATTTTCCATTTGCTGTTTTTAAAAAATTCCCTTTTGACTTACAACAGGTTTATTGCTCTTGAAAGTATTAAAGAGGGCTGTTTACTTGCTCCTGTCTGTTACAGCTTTCTGTGGAACACCCCTAACAGTCGTGTCACATAATAAGACCATGAAAGGATACCTAATATCCAAGGAGGCTCCATGTCTCCTGAAAAGATTCATTCCAGAGTTTCAATTTCAACAAGTCTACCAGTAAAAGAAAGCATGCCAAAAACTTCTGGACGTAACATGTCAGGTAGCTAGAACGCCAACTGTATCTTTCTTCTCAGCTGGACATGTGAATGACTGACGAGGAAAATTGGGGTTTGGCTTGGGGAGAATGAAAATGAAAACACAATAATTTTTTAATGCTTTAGAATCTCATAGATACATGTAATATGTTTTAATCAAACATGTCCCCAATTTCTTCCTGTCTATTCCCTTCATGACTTTCTCCTTCAACAGTGTTAAAATTAGGTCCTGGCACAGAAGCATTCTGTATGTGCATGGATGTAGGATGTGCCTAGAGCATAGTTAGCTCCTCAGGGGCTGCATCCCTGAAGAAAGCTTCATTTCCAACAACTCTCGGTTGCTAAAATCTCCCCATCTACGGGTGGGACTCTGTGAAACCCTCCCCACTCCTGCTGGGCTTTTTGCTGGCTTGGTTTTATGAATGCGTGGCTATGGGTTTGTGTACAATGATCCTTTCATTTCTAGCAAATACTGTTGCACAGCAGATCCCCACTTCTGGGTCTTACAGTCTTTCTTCTTCCTCCTCTAACATGATCCCTGAGCCTTGTGGGGAGAGTTATTGTCAGAAGCCATCTAGGAAAGGCTATGGCAATTGTGTTTTCTGGGGATAGCTGACCATTTTGTATGGAGGTGATGGGCGTGCTCTAAGATGCAGGGTCCTCAGAGATTTCCTCCCAGCATTGCTTCTTGTTGCTGATCTGCCTTTCCTGCCACTATTACATAATTTAATGATTCCAGAACATCAGCCCACCCTATTGGGCTAATTTCCTCCAGATTAACATGAAGATGGACTTTCATAAATTAATGCCATTTAGATAAGTTAATTACCTTATAGCATTCCTGATTTTATTCAAATAATTTTAGGAAGAAATTTTAATGAGATGGTTTTAGTTGTTTTGCCAGAAAGGTATAATAAAGTTAGAATCAAGAATAGAATCTGTCCTCTCCTCATAGAATATTAAGTAAAGGCTGCATAATAGAAAATACAATGAACTTCATAAATATCACTAAGGAGAGAAATAGGCTTGGGATAAATTTGTGATCAGGGAAAAACACTCATTTTAGGTCAGGTCCAAGGATAAAGGCACAGGTTATGTACTATGATAAAGCAAGGCCATGTGAAATGTTGCTTTAAACTTATAATGAACTTATAGAATGAAATGCTGCTTTGAACTTATTATCAAAATCCTATTGTAACTCCCCTTTTAATGAAACATTTTATCTATGAGGTAATTTGATAAAGAACTTTTGTCTAAGAAGGTATAAATTGCCAGAGAGAAGAAATGAAGTGTGGCTTTGGGGTCTCTGCTCCATCTATCAAATATACATATGCATATGTCTGTCTGTCCATATGTATATACACTCATAAGTATGTAGGTATATGTGTATGCATATAAGTATGCATGTGGACTTGTGAAATTGATCTGGCCCAGTCAGACTGTGTGTGTGTGTGTGTGTGTGTGTGTGTGTGTGTGTGTGTGTGCACGCACGCGCCTGACTCTGTTCTTTGCTTCCATATCTCTTCTCTCCAGTTCACAAAGAATTAATGAACTCTGAACCTTTTGCCCTTCCAGTGAGGAGCTCTTGAGCCACAGGGAAAAGAGCCCAGATAACTAAGTCTTTTTTTCTTAATCTCCTGCCATCATAAGAATGCATATTGCCAGAAGCCAGCAGCCTTTGGTCATAGAATAGTAAAGAAATAAAGAAAGAGTTAATGGAATTAAATTACCAGAAGCAATAGAATAGTAAAAAGTTAAAGAAGAGATATATTACCAAAAGTAAATATCCCCCTCCCTCAATTACCAACACCACCCTTGCTGCCTGCATCAGGTAACCCTGTGAAGCAGGGCTGGACCCCATCAAGTTATGATATAGATGTCCCACTTAGAGCTAAGAACTCAACAGGCTCTTATTCTCTACACACTGGCCAGCTACGGCTCTCTGCATTTATCACCATTAATTACTTGTCTGTTGCTGTAATAAATCGCTAGGACCAAAAGTAACTTACAAAAGAAAAAGTATATTTCAACTTACAGTTACTGAAGACGAGCCCATCTTGTTGGGGAATTATAGCAACAAGTGGCAGGCACCGGAACAAGAACAGAAAGCAAAAAGCTTATCTCTTCAAAGGAGAGATGGTGAACTAATGTGACCTGAGGCCTTTAATCTCAAAGCCTGCTCCAATGAGGTGCCCCTCCAGCATTACATAAACCATCACAAACTGTGCCACCACCTGGGGACCAAGTGTTCAAGTGTCTGAGACCAAGGGAGACATTTGTTAGTCAAACCTCTACAAACAGTTACTACCAAAACAACCTCCAGTGGGACTGAGAGATACATGTATCCAGGGGAATAAAGATAAGAACTTGGGACAGGTTTAATGTTGTGTCCACTTAATAGATTAATGAGTGGTATTCAGTTCTTGCCTAGGGCCTGTGATCTTGTCAGCTATGGGTTTGTGGCACACTTAACAGTATCAGGCATGCATTCCATCTTGTGGAACAGGGCTTAAAACCAGTAAGAAATTGTTTGGTTTTTAACATAACGTTCACGCCACTCTAGTATGCCAGTGAGCATAGTGTGCCAGGCCAGTTGTCATTTTGATGTGCCGGGATCAGTGTTGGGTCAAGCTGTTTTTTAGTTCTACTGTGCCATACATAGAACTTTCCAGGACTCTGAAAGCTACCCAGTGGGGATGAGGCTTTATGTTAACACAAGCTTGATTTTTTCCCCTATGCCCTGTGATCGATTATGTGTTCTCTTTAAAATATACAGTTTTAATATCAAGTGCTGGAGAATCACCAAGAGCAATAGTCATAGTATACGATGTCTGCTGGGATGGCTATGGGACTTCATTGACTAACTGCTTGAAAAGGGGTGGCCCATCTAAACTCTCTCTCTCTCTCTCTCTCTCTCTCTCTCTCTCTCTATATATATATATATATATATATATATATATATATATATATATAATATATATATGAATATGACTTTAGGAAGTTTTTCCAGTAGTATGTTTCCATATGACTTTTCAACACCCTTTAAAGTAATTATTCCACCCACACTCCCTCCTCTAACCTGTCCTTCCCCACCCCCCAACTGATTTCACCTTTCCTGTTTAACTTTTTCTCTTTCCTCCTGTAACACCTGCATTCTGGTCCCTTTCCTAGGAAATCTCTACCTATGCTCCCACACTAGTTACCTAACTTCTGTGTCTACTCTAGCTTAAGCATGTTCATCTGAACAGTCAAAGCTAGCATTCACATATGAGAGAGAACATGTAGTCTTTATGTTTGAGGTCTTAATTACCTTACTTAGAATGATTATTTTCAGCTCTATCCATTTACCTAAGTTTTTTGAGTTCCATGTTTATTTGTAGATGAATAATATATTGCACACTGCCTTAATTACTTTTCTACTGCTGTGTCAATATGGCCTGACCAAGGCAACTTATAAAACAAATCATTTGATTAGAGGGATTACAGTCTAGAGGTTCAATGTCTATCATCATCAGGTGGGAAGCATGACAGCAGGCTGGCAGGCATGACACTGGAACAGTGGCTGAGAACTTATATTGGATCCACAGGCATAAGGCAGAGAGAGGGAGGGAGAGAGGGAGGGAGGGAGGGAGGGAGGGAGAGAGGGAGAGGGAGAGAGAGAGAGAGAGAGAGAGAGAGAGAGAGAGAGAGAGAGAGAGAGAATGTAATCAATAACTGGGAATGGAATAGGCTTTTGAATCCTCAAAGCCCATCCCCAATAACACACCAAAAAATATCACATTTTCTCACCACTTCTATAGAAAGATAGACAGACAGACAGACAGACAGACAGATAGACAGACAGACAGATATCCAGAGCTGCTAAATTTGACTATTTGTCTAATGGGCAAAACATGATCTTTTAATGGACATTTTTGCTGAAAACATGATTTCTTCAATGTTCAACCTTCATCATAGAAACACTTGTTATTCCCAATATGAAAAAAAATCATATATGGTTTTATGAATCTGAAAGATGTCTACATAACATTGAAAGATGGTAAAAATATTTTATGTATCTTTATAGTAATTAGTCAATTTTACAAATGAAATTTCCAAACCAGTTTCTGGGGAGCTGAAGTATGGAAAGGGAAGGACTGGAGCCCCTGCAGCGGATTAATGAGACTTGAGGGAGCCCCATGGAGAGCTGTACTGAGTCTTATGTGTATAGTTTTATTGGGAATATTTTTTCTGTTTTATTTCTCCTTAATGAGGAGAAACCAGGGAGGTGACTGTAGACTGAGACAAGAGGCCCAAACAGTTTTCCAATGGTGCTGCTGCTCACTGCCCCTGAGAGGAAGACGTTGGCCTGCCTCACCCATGGGCCTACCCTTCAGTAATTGGTATACATATTTATCCCAGATGGGTATTAGTTAATGCTATCGTATGTAAATCTCTCTAAAGTTCTTATTTTAAACATTAAATTCCATGATGATAGATTAGTAATATTATAAAAGAGGTAGGATGTAATCCTGTTATGGCTTGGACATAAACTGTCTTTCACCAGATCACATGTTTAAACACTTGGTCCCCAGCTGGAGGTGCTGATGTGAGAGGTTGTGGAACCTTTAGGAGGTAAAACCTAGGTGGATGCCAAAGGTCAGATTTGACATCAGAGGGTTAACAGGGAAGGCAGTGAATGGGGGTAGTGCATTGGTGATTGGGGTCCTGCTGATGATAGCTGGCAGAGGGCCCACTGACAGCAACAGGTGATTTACAGGGTCAGCACTACTGGGAATAAAACTGAACTATCTGAGACTCGCAAGAATGCCCAGTGAGACTGCATATGCCAGCAAGATTTTGATGACAGGACCCTGATATAACTGTCTCTTATGAGGCTATGCCAATGCCTGGGAAATACAGAAGTGGATGCTCACAGTCATCTATTGAATGGAACACAGGGCCCCCAATGGAGGAGCTAGAGAAAGTACCCAAGAGCTGAAGGGATCTGCAACCCTATAGGAGGAACAACAATATGAACTAACCAATACCCACAGAGCTCGTGTCTCTAGCTGCATATGTAGCAGAAGATGGCCTAGTCGGCCATCATTGGGAGGAAAGATCCTTGGTCTTGTGACGATTATATGCTCCAGTACAGGGGAATGGGTGTGGGTGGGTTGGGGAGCAGGGCAGGGGGAGGGTATAGGAGACTTTCAGGATAGCATTTGAAATGTAAATGAAGAAAATATCTTTTAAAAAAAAGAATACCTAATGAGAATCTCTGAACCATTTTAACTCTTAAGTGTATATACATATAGACATATGTATACATATTTGGATGAATGAGGCAAAGTTCCCCAAGCCACTAATTACTAATTTGTTCCTTCTCTCTGGACTTGTTATCCTTCTTAGACAAAAGTTCTATGGAAAATTACCTCATAGATAAAATATTACATAAAAGGGGAGTTACAGAAGGATGTTAATATTAAGTCCAAAGCAGTGTTTCATTCTATAAGCTCATTATAAGTTCAAAGCAACAACTTCACATGGCCTTGCTTTACCATAGTGCATACCTGTGACTTCATCCCTGGATCTGACCTAAAATAAGTGTTTTTCCTTGATCACAAATATATCCCAAGCCTATCTCTTTTTATTGTGATTGTGGAAGCTCATTGTATTCCTTATCATGCAGCCTTTACTTACTATTCTATGAAGAGTGGGAATATTCTATTCTTAATTCTAACTTTATTATATCTTTCTGGAAAAACAAATAACATAATCTCTTAAAAATTTCTTATTAAAATTATTTGAATCAAATCATTAATTGTATAAAATTATAAACAGCATTAATTTACAAAAGTTCATGTTTATGTTGATCTGCAGGATATCTGCCCAACAGGATGGGCTAATGCCCAGGAATCATTAGGCTATGTAGTAGTGACAGAAAAGGCATATCAATAGCAAGAAGAAATCCTGTGATGAAGTCTCTGAGGTCTCTGCATTCTTAGAGCTCACTCATCACTGGCCACCCAAAACAGTGGGGCATCTCCTGAAAACTCCCTTGCCTGCCTTCAGCCTTTCCTAGATGGCTCCTGAAAGGTAAGGAAATAAGTCACTACAGAAGGGGACCTGGGGGTTTATAGCCCAGCCCAGCCCAGCCCAGCCCAGCTCAGTATCTTATGCTGGCTTTCTTCCTAATCTGCTCACATAGGAGCAAGTAGCACTGCTCTCCTGAGTGGACAGCCACCAGCCCTTTCTGCCACCACACCATCCCCCACTGTCCTCAAGCTATGAGCCAAAATAAATCCTTCACCCACTGAATTGCTTCTTGTCAGGTCCAGTAAAGAAACAAGTACCTAATACAATTATTGGTGCTCTTTGTCTCCGCAGTGTTGTGATGCAGCAAGGCGCCATCTTGAACCAAGACCTGGGCCTTTACCAGACATTTTATCTGCCTGTGTTTTGATCTTGAACTTCCTAGTCTCTATACCTATGAAATGTAAGTTTAGTTCTCTATAAATTCCTAGCCTAGGATATTTTGTTATACAGTAGAAATGGATTAGTGGGCACATAACTAATATTTCATGTAAAAATAGGGGAATTCACACCCCTGTTATCTAGACCAGGAACAACATTGGAGAGCCAGCTGGTTTACCTGGGAAATATGAGAGCAAGCATAGTACACAATGCTCCCAAAGGAGGAGGGTCACCAACTGTCTCTTCTGTCACCTGTCATGCCAACCAGAGATCATTCGAAGTTGGTATAAGAAGCTTAACATCTTTACTTTGTCACTTTGTCACCTTTCTGTTATAACAGCCTTGACTGTTTCCTAAGAACTTTGGTCTTTTCAGAGAAAGCTCTGAGATGGACTGTCTTGAGAAAGCACAAATGATGACTGACTTAGTTAGGGTTTCATTGCTGTGAAGAAACATCATGACCATAGCTACTCTTACAAGGAAATCATTTAATTGGACTGGTTTACAGTTTCAGAGGTTCAGTCCCTTATCATCATGGCAGGAATGCATGACAGCATGCAGACAGACATGGTGCTGGAGAAGGAGCTGAGGGGCAGCAGGAAGTGACTGAAACACACTTCTTCCAACAAGGTCACCTCTACTCCAGCAAGGCTACACCTAATGGTTTCCCTCCCTATGGGCCTATGGGGTCCACTTTTATTTAAATCACCACACTAATATTCTCTGTCAAGTTTACAGTGGGAATGTGGGAATGAAGCTGATCCTCTGAAAAGTAAGGGGAACTCATCTCGCAGACTTGAATAGTTCTTTTAAGTCACTGAACCATGCTCAGAATGAAGTGTGGTGTTCTTTCTGCATGGAACTGCTCCAGTGCTCTGTGCTCCTCATCTGTCCCTCTCCTCTCTCTGAACTTAGCTCTCTGAAGGAGAAACGTAATTGGGGACCACAAGGGACAGAAACAACTTACAACTGTTAGTAAGCAAGGGAATGTTGGGAAGGAAGAAATCTCATTTTGGGGGGCTTGCTGGGTACAGGTATTTGTTCCATAGTTCCATGGAGTGACAGTATACCCATATTTAATTGCTAGCGTGAAGGTTGCTTTCACAGTCAGGGAGAGAAGAGGATAGGTATGCCTGTGTGGCTTTATTGCTATTGTTTTGGCTTCTACAGGCAAAGCTAGAAATGCTACTGTGGTTTTACAAGCCTCTACTAAGAATGTGTGTAAGCAGCCAAAATGATGTTATTTGAGAGGACCTATGTATAGCAAAGTGCTGAGACCTCTGGGTCTTCACATCTTCAATGAGTCCTGGAACACAAAACACTGTAACTGAGAAAGTTATCAACCTGGCAAAGGGAGGAGGCTTTTACTCAGAGGTATCCCATAAAGTTTGGACTCTAATTCCCTTTGGTAGCAGTTACTCCAACTTTTGAAATTTATTTATTTATTTATTTACTTATTTATTTAACTGTTGGGCTGTTACTCCAACTTTTGAAATTTATCTATCTATCTATCTATCTATCTATCTATCTATCTATCTATCTATCTATCTATTTAACTGTTGGGCTGAATTGGAATACCTGACCCCAGAAGAACGGTGATTCTATGCTATTGCCCTACTGGAAAAATCCAGCTCACCTTCAGTGACTGGTGAAGAGAAAAGGATTCAAAGGAGCTGCTTATCAAATGGAACTGGTAAAAACCCATAAAAGCCCTTGAATTCCTCATCACCAACATTTCTAGATGCAAAAGCAAAATCATAATCACAATAACACTGAGATTCCATCTCACCCAAGTAAGAATGGTGCAATAAAAAAATAAAGAAATGATAATCAATGCAGACAAGGATGTAAATACTCCTATGTGGAACATAAACTACTTCAACCACTATGGAGATCAATACAAAGACCTAATTGTAGAGCTACCATATGCTCCGGCAAAACCATTCCTGGGCATATGCCTGAGGGAATCTAAATCACTGACAGGGATAGCTGCATATCAGTGCACATCTGTGCACATCCATGGACATCCATGGACACATCTGTGCACACCGCAGCACTGTGCACAGTAGTTCAGAGCCAAGGCCAGTGCAAAGCCTTGATGGATAAAGGATAAAGAGAATTCAGTATATTATACAGATGTAAAAAGGAATTTTATTAATTTTCAGTAAAGTGATCAAAAGTTAAATGTCATGGGCATGATGGGCAAAGAAGAATGATCACGTGTTCTCTTGTATACACAGATCAATGTGAGAGCAGAATGGAGATGTGGGGGAAAGGAAGATCCAGAGGGAAGGGGAGGAGAACTGGAGAGGAGGAGGAGAGGGGAAGAGATCGCCGTCACATTGTCATGGGTCCCCTCACATGCAGAGCGAGCACACACATACATACATACATACATACATACATACATACATACATACATATGTACGTATGTACACACAGTGAAAGCAGAAGGGTCAGAGGATCAGTAGGAAGAGGTACAGGGAGGTTTATGAGAAATGAATAATACACATGTGTGAAAACACAAAAGACCTGTTATTATATACTTATTTTAAAATACTTAATAGATCTTTATGTGTTTATTACCAGTTATCTAAAACACAATCCACAGCTATTGATCTAAATTAATTCCACCTGTATTAAGACTAAATTACTCATTATGGGACTAGACATTTTTAGTGAGTAAGTCTGCAAGTCAGTAAATTATTTATTCATAATTTATTTGTCATTATCTTGGCAGTGAATAACGTTCACAAAGAAAACCTACAGAGAGATTGGGGAGGGCAAGCTGATTTTCACAAATCTGGGAAAACCCTTCAGTGTAAGATTCTGTATCAATCACTGGGACCAAGAAAGCAGAAATCAAATGCTACGAGAACACTGCTCAGCCACCAGAACAGACAAGATGAAGATCGGGTACAGAACTGGGCCTCAGGGGCCACCACACTGCTGACTGCCACATTGATAAACAGCTGGGCCGTTTCAGGCCATGCTACACTGTCGCCCAGCTCTCCACCTTATGGTGGACGTTTGCACCTCACAGCAGCCCTAGTTATGACAGCCTCACACAGGAAGTCACCCAAATCTGTGGTACATGGACAAGCACATTCCAGTGTGCCCCTCAATGACACCTGTGCAGTGACAAAATGAACAGCTGACATTCACTACATGATGATTTACAAGACAATCTTGTTGAATGGAAATAGACAGATATGCAATTTCATTTGTATAATATAGGGGTGCTGGCTGTTTCAAAAATCTTAATTTTTTTGAGGATCAAATAAGGAAAAAAATGTTAAATGTAAGATGAACAATCAATATACTGGTCAGGAATCATTCTCTCTGCCCGTCTGTCTCTCCTGGCAGCCTCGTGAGAATCCATGACTTTAGCTTCTCCAGCTCAGTTTTGTTGAGCTCATGGTTAAGATTCGGAAGACTGTGAAACATTGTGCTCACTCCTAGAGATTTCAGTTTTGAGTTTGTCTCCTCGCCCCAAGCATGCAGAACTAGGTCATCTGCAGAACCGTGACACTGGAAGAGCTCAGGGAGCATGCGGCCACCTTGCTGAAGATCCTAAAGGAAGACGTGAGACAACCCAGTTAGGCAGCCAATCAGAGAAGACCACGCCTAGTTCACCACAGCTCCCGTAAGTAGATGAAGAGGGTATGGAGGTGGTACAGAGCGAGGTGTGTGTCGAGGTGTGTGTTGTATGCCAGTGAGCAGGCCTCTGTGAGGGATGTGTGAGTATGTGCTCTGTGTTTCCACCACTGAGGACTCTTCAAAGGCCCGTGAAGCATTCCCTCAAGAAGAGGACGGAAAGGCAAGGGCAGACTTATTCGTGGGGAGACTAAGAGGAAGAAGCACAGAGTGGAGGCATAATTGAAGAGAAAAGCCACATTCTACTTCCTTGTTCAACTTCTGGTCATGAAGCTGTTACACCAAAGTGCTAGCTTTACAACTGATTTTTTAGTAGACTCATAACAAGGCAGTCCGCCTGTAGTCTTCTACATTCTTGTTTGGTATAAAGGATTCATAATAGTACTAAGCATACCCTTCGTCTCTAACTGTCCTTTTCATGGGGTACTTGCTGAACACAGAGGCCTCCTGGACTCGACATGAATTCCAGGAACGATTAATCTGTATCAAGTAGGCACTACATTTTATTGCATAATTATCAACTTAATTTTAGTTTCATTGTGTTTATGTTTCATGTCTCATTTGCTTATTTGTGATTTGAATCTGGAACTTACCTGGTAAACTACAGATGCTTTATTCAGGAAACCAGAAAGAACAAATACTCCTGCCACATCTGGGTGACTTCTGTATGCTAAATGCATCGCCATGCAGCCTCCCATAGAAAATCCCCCTACAGGAAGAAGCAACACGTGTGCTTATTAGAAGATAAGGAGCACACACACGTGGTCCCAAGGTACTTCACAATAAAACAGGTCACAAGCATTTTAAAGACTCTCGAGATATGAAGAAAATATACTCCTAAAAAGAACTTCAGTTGCCATCTTAGGCTGAAGAGACAACATCATGGCCACGGCAACTCTTATAAAAGAAAGCATTTAATTGGGGCTTGTTTACAGTTTCTCAGGGTTAGTCCATTATCATCAAGGTGGGCAACATGGTGGCAGGCAGACAAACACGGTGCAAGAGAGGAAGCTGAGAGCTGCACTCTTATCCTCAAGCGAAGAGATGGGGACAGGGTGTGGGGGAGCATGCCTGGGCCGGGAGTGGACAACTTGAGACCTCAAATCTCACCGCCAGCCCAGGGAAACAGTTCCTCCAACAAGGACATACCATCTATTTCTCCTTATCCTTTCACACAGTCCTACTCCCTGGTGACTAAGCCTTCAAACTCACGCTTTTCCTGCCTTAGTCTTTTTAGTGACTAGAAATAGGCAAATTAAGACACATAGAAACCTATGTGTCACCTAATCTTCAGCCTACTGTCCTACTTCACACAATAAAGTGCTATCTGAAACCATCAGAGACCATCCTGTAGTAATTTATAAGATACTCCCTCTCTACATAAAGAAGACTGAGGCCTGAGGAAACAGGTATGTAAAAGTACCTTTTATTTGCCTGAAGCAGCTGTTGTCTCTGAGGCTTACTGATTCCATGTGCTAACCTAGTCCCAGTCCTGGAAGCTTCCAGCTTCTATACAATCTTAGTTAGGCTTAGAGTGTTTTCAGCCTCTGAGACTTACTGCTGAATAAACTTACCCTTTCTTGTTCTTTCTGATCTCTGGCTGGCTGGTTCAACTCAGCCATTCTGGTTCAAACTCCCCTCTAGGATGACTTACTCAATCTGGCTTCTCTTTGGCCTCTGACTTTTTGCTCTACTTGGGTACCAACTAACTCTGGCAATCCATTCTCATCTTCTAGCTCCTTCTGTTTTCACTGTGTCTAGTTTGTTCTCTCTCTCTACTGGTCTCTACAACTCTCTTAGTAAAACTGCCTTTTCCCCTCTCTGTATTATCCCTTAAGTAGAGTAGCTTCCCTTTCCTTTCTTGTCTTGTGAGAGTTGGGCATATCCTATTCTGTCAAATCTTTCTCTGGTTCATCACTTTGTCTGCCACACAATTAGATACCACTTTTAAACCTAGTGGTTGCTTCTACAAACTAACTTTATCTTCATTGTTTGTAATTAAAGGTGTATGCTAAGGGATGAACCACCCATAAATAGAAACAAGTTTTTTCCAGTTCACAATCTTGGGTTTCACAATGTAATCAAACATCTTATAGCACAGGTGGCCTGCTTAATGGTATGTCCTTAATTTTAGGTATAAAGACTTCTGGGATGCAGATCACTGTGACAGAGCCAATATATGTTTACTTAGCCTTTGAATATTTTCTTCCTCTGGGAAAGGCAACTGTTATTAATTAGGCTAGCAGATTGCAAGGTTTTGATTTGTCCTAAAAGGCACAATTTGTAAATAATCATGCATGATAAGAATGAGTATTATGCCTATAATTTTTCTCCAGAGAAAAATGACAGGGGCTCACTGGTAGCACTACAATCTAGAGGTTTAGTGACTAGACCAATGTGGACAAGAGACCCCTTAAAGGATGATAGACCCAGCACCGTCCTCAGATACAAGACAACAAAGGAAGGTTCTGGAACAGCTTAGTGCAGGAAGAGGGAATGTGCATATCTTAAGACACTTAAGTGTAGCTTGCCTCTACTGTGTGAGTCTTCCCAGATAGAAGAGCTGGTGGACTATAGCTGTGTGTCTGTACAATGATGCATCGTCCATGTGTCTGCTTTGGACATAGAGAACTCAGTACAGACAAGATCAGCATCTCCAGCAGTGGAACATGTGTGTATGCAGAGTAGAATCTCAGACTTACTATTTCATATGATTTTACTGTGGTTCTAGCTCCAGACCTCTTTCTTCTGAAGTCTCTATGCAGTAGCTACATAGTAGCTAAGCAAAATTCTCATTTTCATTTGTTGAAAACACACTAGTTTGCTGGAGGTTACAAACCTCAAGAGGAAGAGGCAGCTCTTTCTTCAAGTGTCAGAAACTGAACTGGCTGAATGTTTACAATCCATTGAGTGGTGTCTCTGTTCTCCTTCTCATATACTCCTTAACTAGTTTCTCTTTAACCACCCAGCTCAGTACAGTGCCTGGCACATGATGGCTACTGAATACTTAAGTCTGTATAACCAAGTTCACATTGGGTGGTATTCCTCTATATTGCCAGCACAGAGGACATGGAAGCTGGATGATC
Source organism: Mus minutoides (assembly GCA_902729485.2). Lineage (NCBI taxonomy): Eukaryota > Metazoa > Chordata > Mammalia > Rodentia > Muridae > Mus > Mus minutoides. Next base: position 3,907,218 of record LR749488.1, read on the forward strand.
AGGAATTCAAGGTCAATCTAGGCTATATAAGATCTGACTCAGAGCCGGGCGTGGTGGCGCACGCCTTTAATCCCAGCACTCGGGAGGCAGAGGCAGGCGGATTTCTGAGTTCGAGGCCAGCCTGGTCTACAAAGTGAGTTCCAGGACAGCCAGAGCTACACAGAGAAACCCTGTCTAAAATACCAAAAAAAAGATCTGACTCAGAAACCAACCAAAAATATGACAATTTAATATCTTAGAAATTGATATATTAGCAATAATGTATAAGGTTCTCTTAATATTTTCCAAACTTAAAAGTTAGATTAGATACAATTTGCAAAACACAAGAAAATCAAGAAGAAGGAAGACCAACATGTGGATACTTCATTCTTCCTTAGAATAGGGAACAAAATACCCATGGAAGGAGTTACAGAGACAAAGTTTGTACTAAGACGAAAGAATGGACCATCCAGAGACTACCCCACCCGGGAATCCATCCCATAATCAGCCACCAAACCCAGACACTATTGCATATGCCAGCAAGATTTTGCTGAAATGACCCTGATATAGCTGTCTTGTGTGAGACTATGCCAGTGCCTGACAAATACAGAAGTGGATACTCACAGTCAACTATTGGATGGAACATAGAGCCCCCAATGGAGGAGCTAGAGAAAATACGCAATGAGCTGAAGGGGTCTGCAACCCTATAGATGGAAGAACAATATGAACTAACTAGTACCGCCAGAACTCATGTCTCTAGCTGCATATGTAGCAGAAGATGGCCTATTCGACCATCATTGGGAAGAGAGGCCCTTGGTCTTGCAAACTTTATATGCTCCAGTACAGGAGAATGCCAGGGCCAAGAAGTGGGAGTGGGTGGGTAGGGGAGCAGGGCAGGGGGAGGGTATAGGGAACTTTCGGGATAACATTTAAAATGCAAATAAAAAAAATTTACTAAAAAAGTTAGATTAGAATGAGAATTAGATTGAAAATATGGGAACCTTACTTTTAGTCTGCCTGAGACAAATTCTACCTAAATATCTGAATAAATTCATTAAAATCTAGGACTTAATTTCCAGGAAAACTGGTGAGTTAGAGTCGATAGCCTAGCAGTTTCCATCAGGTTTCTGAACAGCAGTATGTGGTAGGTCAGCACTAAAACTTGAGTCTTCAAAGGCTCTCAAAGTTTACATTTCTCATAACTATACAAATCCATTATTCACAGGGGAGTGAGAATCAGTGTCTCAGGAGAGAATTACAGCTGCCCTGTCCTCATGGATGGATGCTGGGAATGCCCACCCTGTCCTCATGGATGGATGCTGGGAATGCCCACCCTGTCCTCATGGATGGATGCTGGGAATGCCCACCCTTCTAGCTCTTCCTTTGTCTCTTAGCCAGTTATATACATTGTAAAAGCAACACACTGTTAACCATAAGGGATGCCTCTAAAAGAATTCTGTGGTGTGTGTGTGTGTGTGTGTAGGGGGTCAAGAGGAGAGACACACAGATGTGCACAGAGAGAGAGAGAGAGAGAGAGAGAGAGAGAGAGAAAGAGAGAACACAGAAACAGGGAGCTGTGTGTATGTGTACACACACACACACACACACACACACACACACACACACAAACACATGGGGTGGGGGCGAGGACACAAGGCTCAGGAAACGAGGCAAGGAGGCAGGCCATCACACTGACACAGTGGTAATTCAGCCATAGCTGGACGTTTAACAGTTCCTCTCTAGCAGGGTAATATTCTTTCACAGGAGGAATCATAATAAATCATACTAGAAACCATTCCTAGCATTTAATTTCTTGCTGGAGTTTATTAAGTGGATCTTTATTAAACATAAAATTCAAAAGCCAGACATTGTGCACGCGGCCGCTTCTGCTACTGACACTTTAATAAGGTCTTCGGTAGAGAGCATAAGGAGCTAGCATTCACTGGAGAAGAAAGATCTCCCTATGCTTGGAACAGGGCTGGGCACAGCAGGAGCATCATAAATATTCACTGGATAAATGAAGTTAATGTAAACTGGAGTTTGAAAAAGATACTTCTGCAAAGAGGCAAATTTATTGTCAGGAAATGTCATTTTCTGGCAATTTAATTTGATATGATAATAAAGCTTTTACAAATATGTGTATGGTTGGAGCTAGGAATGGTGGTGCTCAGGTGGAACAGAAGAACTCGGGAGGAGAAGGCAGGGGAACTGTGACTTTCACAGCAACTCAAACAACAATGCTCACAAAAGGAAAGGAAATCTGGATGGGGGATAATGATTGGACTGTTAAAAAAAAGATTAAAGATAAATAAATTGAAAAAGAGAGAGGGGGGGGGGCTCGGTCCTGGATAACTAAAAAAATCTCATCGCATATGTCTGATCTGAAACACTCTTCCATCCTGAGTTGGATATTTGGGACCTCAGCTGTAGCGGTGAGCAATTCCACAATGAGCATTATGGGTTACGTGCAAACATGGCAGTGACTTAAGAAGGATATGACTGTGTTAATATACACCAAGGCTACACAGCTGTTCTTTTCTGAGAAAGTCAAGACCTTGAACTACATTTCTCCAAACACTATACATGATCATTTCAAGGACAGCTAGTATGATGAGGAAACCAAATATTTGTGTTTAATCATTAGGTAGCTTAACTTTGAACTTAAGAGCCACGGTCACCGGGGGCAGCTGGACTCCAACAAGGAAGAACCATACCAGAAAAAACAATTATTAATTCATTAAAAGATAATCCTGAGCCTAAGATAAAGATCATAAAAATAAAGTAAAATAAAGCAAACAAGTAGGCCAAAATATGTTTTAAAGTGACTATAAAATCATAAAACTTTACACATTAGGCACCTTTGACAGTACATTTTTATTAAGTAGGAAATCTAGTGAGTTTGTGTGGCTTCAGTGTCCTTTGACAAAATAGCCTGAGAAAGAAAAAAAAAAAAAGAACAAGTAAGAGAGAGGGCAGAGGTGGGGGTGGGACAAGAGGGGAGAAGAAAAAGAAAAGAGAGAAAAGAAAGGTTTAGGTTTTCTCTAAGCTTTTATCCCATGTTTCTATATCTATGTCACAATGGAGAATGTGTTTCTATATCTCACAATAGAGAATGTGTTTCTATATCTCACAATGGAGAACATATTTCTATATCTCACAATGGGGAACGTGTTTCTACATCTCACAATGGAGAACGTGTGCAGATTGAAAAGTCCCTAACCCATTTACAGTCCAGTGAGGTCATCATAGTTTCCTACTTGCTGGCTTTGACAACACTGTCACCTTTAGCATGGGGCACTGTGAAAAGGAACTTTGTATATTTTCTCTCAAAGAAGAAACTGAACACAAACGACCAGTTATTTGAGTCAATTTTCCATGTAGGAGTCTAAGTTCCAGCCCACAATATACTATTCAGTAGGTAAATAGAAAATAGTAAATTCATTGTAGGTAATGGTTATAGTGGGCATTTATTGCTGGTGAAGTATTTAAAGTAGTAAGAGGTAACAATTTAACATATACTTAAGATTAACAAGCTGAATAAAACATGTTAAAATAATAAACTTGGCTTTATGAACTCTTTGTATAAAATAAAACAGAAACAATCTATAAAAGACTCTATACTGGGAAAATCAACATGTTCTATCTCAAAGCGAATTCCTAAGGACAAAAGAATGAAGTTTGCTATCAAGGGAACAGATTTTTGTTTAAGGTATTAAAACCCCAGGCCCTCTATTTCATTTACATGGCACTATAGAATTCTTCGAATGTCAGGGAAGTTCTGGGAACAGACACCTCACAGTTACTGTGTCTATTTCTGCATTTCATCCTACAAAGCTTGCAAGTTATGATATTTCCACTCTTCCACAGACAAGTGCTAGGACAACAGTCCCAACCAAGCCTTTAGAGTCCTGGTAAGTGTTGCTAAAAGAATCCTGAGTTGTTTTTAATAATAATAATATCTATTTGCACTTGTATAGCATGAACAATATTACCATTCCCTAAGTTTGCCCCAGGGAGGGCTTGGGGGGTTCAGAAAATTGTGTTGCTAGACTGCATCCTGTGGATTCAAGATGTCCCTGTTTTAATTCTATTTAAAATCTTATATTTTAAATCTTATTATAATGTTAACATAGTAATTACAAGTCATTCTGTAGTATGTTTCCTCCATAGATAAAGCAAATAAAGGAACCCAATACTGAGACTCTTAGTACCCAGTAGGTTTTCAAATTTTGTTTTAACAGTTGAACTCCCTCCACATTGTATCCTGTGGATCCGTACCATGAGAAGTCTTTGTGTGGGATTATGAAACCTATAAAAGTTAAGATCCAAATTCACAATTTGATGAATACTTGTTGAGTGACTTCTATATGTAGATGGTCAATTTAATGGCTACATAATATGTAGTTTTATGACTGGACCATAATTATTTAACTGTGCCATTCATGGTGAGTATATAGGTCACCCATGTGACATGCATGTAGTGCTGTAAGTACATCCTCCATTATACTGGGAAATTTTGATCATACACTTATAGTATCACAATTCTGGTAAGAGTCGGGTTCTATACATCCTGGATCAAAATTGAACCTAAATTATATCAATATGTTCTCTTAACAAGTTATCACCACCTAGTGGCCACAAACAGATTCTAATCATGGTAGAAAGTTCTTGACTAAATTAAGGGGCTTGGGTTCTAGGCTCCCTCTGTACTGCTCATAATCTCCGAATTGTAATCCCTTCACTGGAGGAATGAAAACAATTATACCCTAATTTCCTCAGTGCAAGGCTCAAGCAGGACAGCTGCATATGGGAGAAAGGCTTATCAATACTTTCCATACAAACAGGAGTGGTGTATGATGGCTGCTATGTGCTAAGCTGAAGAGTTACCATCATCTCTTGACTTCCCCAGCATAACAGTACACACTGGAGCCTCTCACTCTCCATTTTGATTTCTCTTCTTAAATAAAAACATACAGAAGTCCATGACAGAAACCCAAGATGTATGGCCTGGCTATGAAATGTGCTTGTATTTTACACATGCCACTCACAGTGAATGTGCAAGAACTCCTGAAGGCAGGCTGCTCTCACACAATACAGGAGGTAGAGCTGCTCCTGCTAAATACATCTGGTCAACCTTCATAAAGTAACTGGAAAGTTCTTAATTGTATGCTTGTGTTTCTTCTAAGTTTTATCATAACCTTTATCGACTTGTGTGATATATAGATATGTTAAAAGCAAGCAATCTATACACTGTCTTACATTCTTATTTCAACTGATGAGGATTTTTGAATGTCTCCAGAGACCATCCCTGTACTGACTTACCTGTGTATCAGATGTGCATCCCCAGCAAAGCTTTACCTACCTTTTCTTTATAACAGAAGCTTATTAATGTTTCCTATTAAGACAGTAATGTATGTCCTTTGCATAAAACTTGGGAAAATGCAGTCTTCGTAGCCTGTTCCATAGTCGCCTGTAACCTTTGTCTATAACCATCATGTCTCTGTCTTCTCAATGTCATGGTGTCAGTTCATTGATCCTTCAATCTCATCTAGTTATTTCCTTCCTGATGTCCTAGTAACTTGAACATGTCACCTCCACATTGTGGCTGGCATCCCTCTGTAGTAAACATCCCATCATGGCTGACATCCCTCTGTAGTGAACAACACCCCATCATGGCTGACATCTCTCTGTAATGAACACCCCATCATAGCTGACATCCCTCTGCAGTGAACACCCCATCATGGCTGACATCCTTCTGTAATGAACACCCCTTCATGGCTGGCATCCCTCTGCAGGCAACATCCCATCATACCGTCTGTTCTCTGTGTATCATTTGGTGACGCTAAGTCCTGGGATGTATGTCATACTGTTTCTTGGGAATAGAACAGGTTTCTCTCTTGTTTACCAAATCCTTTCCATGCTTTAAGATCATACAGAAGGTTATTTTTCTAGGAAGATGTCCTTAACCACTAAGATCTATTTGCTGCCTCCATGCTACCATCCCCACATCTTCCACTCATTTCTCAAACAATACTTCTGCATTAGAGCATTTGACTTCAGTTCCTAACCCATCAGAGTTTCTGAGAAAGGTTACTACTCTAATACTTACATTTTATTAACAACTTGGGCATAAAAGTCTAAATACCATTCCAATACAAGATGGCCAACTCCCGCAAAGAGGTAGAAGATCACATACAATATAGGACCTGTTTCTAACTAAGTTCAACACAATAAAATGTCATCAATCAAAATAACACATGGAAAGGATGGGTCTTTCCTTATCTGCATCAGATCTCAAACAGTATTCTTTACAAAGAGTGAAAGGTTGAAACTATAATCTCAGAGACACGGTCCCATTACACACATCATCTCGTAAGTCAGAACCCTAACCACTGTTACACAGAAAGAATAAGGGGACCATTTTATAATTAGTACTTCCCTTTTATTTCCTTTAAATCTAAGAGACTGCCTACATTACAACTACTTGCTTTGGCAACATAACTTTCATTTCTCAATATGGAGTGTGGAGGTCTCACTCATACACACACACACACACACACACACACACACACACACACACACAAGTGAGTGCATGTTCACTTGAGCATTTTTTATAAAAATTCTTTGGAATCAAAGTGCACACTCTTGATTACCCACTAAATCCCTCTACCACAACTTTACAAACAGCATTGAGATTTCAACAGTTGGTATACACTCTAACAGACACATTAGAGTAAAGCTAGCAGAAACATATTTTGTAGTGACTTGTGTTTAAGTGACCACAGAACAGTGATGATGGTAGAGGGAAAAGCAAACATCCACAAGGAAGAAACGGTGAGCCATCTCAAGGTCTCTGAATGGTAGTGCCATGCCAGGTCAGCTACTCAGGCTTCTGGTGGTCACCAGAGTAGATGAGATGGAGCGCATATGCATAGAATCTCAGCAGGAGGTGCCTGGTACATCCCTACCTATAAGAATCTCACTGACATCTGTACAACTGAGCGCCACACTGTAGGGGCAATGGTCACTCATGGCACAGGTCTCGGGGAGGGTAGAGCACCCTAAATTCCAAGTCAAGGATCAGCAGCTCAGAGTGCAAGTGCTCCTTCTTCCCTGCATCCTGTACTGCCAGTCGGGCTGGTGCCCTCCAGTGCTCAAGTCCATAAAGAAGAGGTCCTAGCTGCAGTGTCCACAGTGAATAGGCCATGGGTACAAGTGACTCAAAGTCACCCCATGCCACATTGTAAATACATGCGAAACTACAGCTAGCTCCGTGATTGGAAAAAAAAAAAAAAAACACACAGCAAAGGCAGATAGGAGTATGATTCTCGGTGCTTCCTTTGTGAGCAGAGGCTAGTCAGCTCACTTCTCATGTACACTCGGTCAAAAATCACATGTGTTTCATGGCACCCCACTATGGAGCTGCTATTGTTATCACAGAGTAGTCAAACAGTGAACCAGGCAGTTAAGGAGCATGAACAAACAGGGTCTTAGCTTTACTTCTGCTCTCTCTCAAGCTAGGGGAGTGGCTTCACTCAAGTTGACTGGTTCACATTCAAAGTCTAACAGTGTACTTCTTTCTCGGTTTTACATTTCATAAGTTATATTATTCTACAAATGTTCTTATGCCTTCGTTAGTATTTCATCAGGACTCCATGGAATTTATGAAAAATGAAAAGAGGTTTTTGGAAGAGTTGCAAATATATATGTATATATGTATATATGTATATGTATATGTATATGTATATGTATATGTATATGTATATGTATATACACACACACACACACACACACACACACACACATACATACATTTATAAAATTTGATGTAGATGGTGGGACATCTATGGGTATTATTTTTTGTGAAGGGATTTTGACAAAATTATGAACTTTAAAAAATATTTGGGTTTAATAGAAGAATTATGGGCTTTAAATGTTTTTCTAACTTTTATTTTTTATCATTGGGCTTTAAATTGAGTAGTAGACCTAGATTCAGAGTGTTCCCTGCTTCTCTAACCTTAACAAAATCCATTGTCTTCATGGCACTGAAAGATGCCACAGACAGACTACCGGGCTTAATGACATTTAGGAAGGGCAGGCAGGTGATAAACAGGCAGAGAAGAGCATTTGATGTGACAAGCTCTTCAGCCGATGGCTCCCCCAGAAGTGTGCAGGGCATTTTTCAAAGTTTCTATTTCTAGAGGCACTGTAGTCTTATTTTACAACAAATTCTCATTCTCATATTTCCTCCAGATTCCATTACCTAATACTGATAAACTCAAGGACTGGTTCCCCATGTGTCGTGCAGAACACATATCTAGTACTACTTTACTCTGTGCATACAGTGCTTTGTCAACATTTATGTCTATTACTATGTGCATGCCTGGTGCCCACAGAGGCCAGAAGATGGCACCCAATTCCCTGGAGCTGGAATGATTGTGAGCTGCCATGGTGTGTGGGGAATTGAGTCCAGGGCCTTTGGAAAAGCAGCCAGTGCTCTTTTAACCAATGAGCTATCTCTCTAGCTCCATGCCTAGTTTGTCACTGCTTTGGACAGATCACTCCCTAATGCACAGAATAGTCCTAAAAGGATCTACTAGAAGGTCAAGGATAAGCCAAATACCTCATAAGTACCATCTCTCTACCAAACAGTTGCATTATTGCCACAGATATCACAAATATGTACAGTAGTGATGGGCTGGTCTAGCCAGGCATATCAGACTGCAGTCTTGGACACATCTGAGTCATCACGATCCAGCCATACCACTTCAGACTCTTAACTTGGCAAAGGATATTAACAAAACACCATAGTTGGGCGGCTAACTCTGTTATGGTAGCTTGTGTCCTTTTCCACTTCCTATTTACTGACTGCCTGGGCTGCCTGGACTGTGCTAGGACTGCACAGTATAACGGTTAAATTTTCACAAATGACATGCCTCCCATGTCACTGCCATTTTCCTCTGATCCTCACCTAATGTCCAAAAGTGCACGTGGCCTTTTCTTCATCTAAATTCCTACAATTATAATTACTCCAGTCACGAGTTTGCTCATTAGTCATCTACTGAGTACATGTTTGCTTAGCATATACTTGGTGCTAGGCCTTGTGATGGATGCTCAGAGGCAGGGAGTGTGGTGGGACATGCTCTATGACCATTCCGTTTAGGTAGCTGTGGATTACATCATTCTAGGGTGCTTGGCACAGCCCAGTAAGATTAGTTACTTCTTTAAGTAACTTAGAGGAAGAAATCTGTGATACCGAGCTTGCTTTATTTATCTGTTTGTCCCTTTGGGTACTGAGAAAATTTCCTGCCACAATGGTAGGGATTAAGGGAGACCTAGCTGATGACAGAATGATGGGAGCTGTGACTTCTCCTTGAGGTTTCCTAAGGTTGCAGGTTGGGTAGCGTCTCCTCCCCTGCTCCCTCCCTAGGCTTCCTGCTCATCCATGGTTACCTCTATTAGAGATATCTGTACTTAGCACCAAGCACAGAAACACAGAACAACAGAGACAAGGAGCCTCAGGATTAGAAAGGTGGTGATGCTGGTTCGATGCCATACCAGCTCTTAAAGTAGAAACCAAAGGCAAAACACAGAAGGGATCTTATCCACTATATATAGTACGCTGGTAATTAACTGATCAGCTCAGCAACTCGATGGCTTCAATGAGTGCCAAGGAATTTTATAGTACTAAAACTTCTTTAATCTAGTCTCTGGAAGATCACTGAGTACATGATGATGCTATTTAGCACATGATGGAGGTGTTTACTTTACAATATAATTTCATCATGCAATACAGCCGTTACAAGTTTGTGCACTTTGCAACCACACTCTTCTGTACAACCGACATTCTACACAACCCACCTGGCATTTGTATATATTAGAGAAGAAGAAGTTTTTGCAGGTTTGTATATTTGATGAGTTCAGACAAACAAAGTATTCAATACAGAGTTTCAACAAGGCTTTAGACACCCTTGGGAGCAGAGATCACTGTGACATATTTAATACAAGGTTATCAATGTCTTGAGACACATACTTGAAAGACTTTGTACTCACGAGTTTGACAGTACACTCTCACCATGTACTCTATTTTTATCATGGTAGGAGCAGTTCAATCTTATATTTATGAGATCCCAGCTACGTGAAAGGGAAACATTTTAATTGCAATGGATAATCTCAATTAAAAATTAAAGTAGAAAGATATTTATCATTAAAACAACAGCAATCTAGCTGGGGTATGGCGGTATATTCTATAAGCCAGCACTTGAGAGCTGAGTGCAGGAGAGTTTGGAATTTTGATGTAGTCTCGGCTCTACAGTAGTGCCTTGTCTAAAACAAATAAACAAGTCAAGAGAGGGTTATTATTAAAAATGAAAATCAATGAAAGTTTCATGAGCTGTTGTTTATGACTCTAATATTTTTGAAAGCAGCACATGTAGCTTATCCAAGACTGTGAATGGGTCAAGCAATATTCACGTACTTATAAACAATGTTACAAATACAACCCAGAAAATATAATTGGAAGAAAGTAAAATACCTTACCAACGTTATAAAGTCCTCACCTATTAATATCCTGCTCTTCTGGATGCCAGTTTTTACTTCTTCATCAATCAATCCACTGAGCACTTGACACATACTATCGATTGATTCAAGGTGTTCTGGGCAGTCGATAGATATTTTAAATCTGTCAAACCACACATTAGAGAGCCCTCCCTTCAGAGGAGTATATGGCCTGTTTAAAACAATGTAAGACAACAGGAGTAATGTTAAACAGTGGCTTTAGTTTCTGAAGGATTGGCATACTATTTATTTATTTATTTATTTATTTATTTATTTATTTATTTTGCTGGATCTTATGGTAAATAGAATTTGTATGGAAAATGCCCTATACATATTCCATTAACTTTATTTTATTTATCCATTAACATTTTCTAAACCTGGTTTACTTAACTATCTAATTGGTACACTCATGACTTGGGAGAGGTATGCTGTGGGCTATGTGGAGGTCAGAGTGTAATAATTAGTGTCAGTTCTCTCTCTCCACCACGAAGATTCCAGGGGTGGAACACAGGTCTTCAGCTATGGTGACAAGCACCCATACCTTGTACACCACCTCTCAAGCCAGCAACTATTTATTCTCAGGAGGTAGGACAATTACGGTTCTATGAATCTTTGTCCATTCATGTACATTAATGCTACACAATGAAGTTCATGTTCTATGCACATATTGTACACGCTGCAAATATTCCAATTATAATGTGGTTAAAGGTTTTAGGTCTAAGTTCTCTGTTAGGAGAGGTTTAAAAAGGATGTGTGTGTGTGTGTGTGTGTGTGTGTGTGTGTGTGTGTGTGTGTGTGTATTGAAGACAATTTTGGAGATGCTTTGGCCCATGTGGTCCACAAGCGCAAGTGGGAGGAGAGAAGACCAGCAGGGTTGGGAGGGCCCGTGAGTACTTACAGTGAATGACCACCACACTGGACCAGCTATCAGGAAGCAGATCAACTTTACTTTGGATGATTCAAGGCTTATAAAGTTTTGGGAGACTAAGAGCAAGAGCATTCATGCTGGGTAAAGGTCATTGGTTGAGGGTTTAGGTACCAAAATGACTCATTAGCATGGGGAATCATTTCAAGGATGCTAGGTGTTCAAGGATGCAGGTTCTTATCAGGAAAAAGGACATTGATTCTATAATCTAACTAAGGCTATGCAACATTCCTCAGGTAGATGCATATACGCAAGCCTAGAATTCCCTGATAAGGTCAGTGAAGGAGAAGCCCTGATAATGAAGGGAGTCTCCTATATTGTGAAGAGCCCAGAAGATATCCAGTCATGGTGAACTTCAACCTTAATTAGCAGAATTTTCCCACGAATTGTGGAAATCATAAAACATGGAGAAGGAAGGGCTGCCTGAGATTAGAGACAGGCAGTTTGACCAGAGGAGCTGCCCATCCTTGACAAACTCTCATTTTCTCACCTAACAGCAAAATTTGTGGCTTCCTTCATATGCCACAGATGAACCAGCCAGCAACACTGTGACTGACAGGCATCTCAACCAATCACAGTGACTCTCGTCTTAACTCTTCCATTTCCTTTTCAGATTCACCTGCACATTCACTTTCCAAGCTACATAGGTAAAAGCATGAAACTTGTAGCTTAGAAAAGAAGTGAAAGGCAGGGACAAAAAGACACCAGCAAAGCCTGGGAGGGGGGCGGGCTTCTCCCCCACAGCTCTCTAGCCAGGTCCTCGCTTTCTGTGGGGAGGATAGAAGCCCACAGCATGGCTCTCAGCCAGCTAAGGAGATGGCTCAGGGACAAGAGAATGCAGAAGCACCCAGGCCTTCCTCCTCCCAGAGACATTCTCAAGGTTAACTTCAAGTCCACTGCACTTGAAAGCAGGTGTTTTGTTCTCAGTCACTGTCACACACTGTGAAGTGTTCCCTGAGGCTGAAGTCACTGTGAAGGCTAACTCTAGAGCTGAGTGATAGCCAGCCCTCACTCTGGAGTTCCGCTGGACTGTCGCTCTGGAGCTCCATCGACTTCTCTCTCCATTCCCTGCTATTTCTCTCACTGTTTATTTGTCTGTCTAAGCACTTAAATAAGGATGATATCATAGGCTAAAATGTGAATCATTCTGGGAACTCGGCCATTAATGGGAAAAAATGATACTTGCTAACTCTTTGCCCATTGACAATGCCTTATTTGATTAATCTAGGTAGACGCTCCACTGAGGTAGAACACAGTTTACTCATTTACTCATCAGGATGGTTCTCACTTCCCTAAGAAAAAATTAAAACTTTCTGTTTAAATGGGATCATTAAGATAATTTAATGGGATAAAAAAGACTAGAACTCTTTTTGCTAAGAAAACAATCGAGAGTACATAAATCTCCAAAGATGTTAGAATAACCTTTAAATAAAGCATAAAAGATTGTTTTTTAAACAGCTAAAAGGTTTGGCACATGTGTTATATTCATTCACTTTCTTCCTCAAATAAATCACTTTATTAGCTGGTATAAAAACAGTTCAGACATTACCACAATAAACAAATATGTTCAGCAAAGAACATCTGTGTGGCTCCTAAACCAATCAATCAATCAACCCGTTACACACTGCTCAAGTATTAGACTAGAATACATGTCCAACACTTTGATTTTTTTAAATAAAAAGGTATTTGATTGAATACCCACTTCTGTTTAAATCTGATTTCCCCTAAAGTTATAAGGGCCAAAAGATCACCTGCAGTCTTTAGGATAGCAATCTGGCTCTGCTCTCTCTGTCCTCATTTCAGAATTCCCCCAGCATGCTCTAGAGTCAAGTGCCATTGGACAGCTCATCAGTGACTTAGGAGCATTACATCAGATGCCCTCTCCCAGCCTGTGCTCCCCATCATTCCCTGTGTTGGCTCTAGGCTACAGTCAGATGACGTCATCAGCGCCATCTCCCAGGCCTGTGTTCCCCATCATACCCTGTGCTGAGCTCCCTCTGACTATTCAGGTGTCACCTTTGACTCCTCAATGCTGCTTCTGTTTTGCAAGGACACTGACTCACTAAGTCACAGCTCCTCAGAGCTCATCATTGGCCATTGTAACTGTTGCTGTTTTCAGTCTGATCATGAGCGGTGGACCTCAGGCCTCCACATGTACAGGAATACAGATACCTGTGCACACCCCTATCTGTGCACTCCCCTTGTGAACATGCATTAACTCACTGAAAATGATAAACATTCTTTTTTAGGTGGGGAAATGTACAGTCAACATGTAGAGGCACAGGCAAGTCTGACAGGTTTTACGATTTTTCAAATTATCAACAGAATTTATATCATAAAAATTATAAATGGACTATCAAACATTGTTATTTTTAATGGAAATTCTGTTATTATATTTAAACTAAGAAAACCTGTGGCTGTAAACACAGCTAAAATATGCCACAGAATAAAAATATTTATTGCATACTACCAACTAGAGTCCAAATTAACATAATGAAAAATACTATTCTACTTTTCCATTTTAATTAATACAGCAAACTATTGTTGACTTTTATTTAATATGCGATTTATAGCTAAGGAAAGGAACACTTATAAACAAAAGGCTAATCAACAGTTTAGTGAAAACGTGCGATCGTAGACTACGCTGACCGACATAAAAAACAACTGTTACCCTCTTAGGTTCTCAGTGGCATTTATGACTATGAAAACTAAAATTATACCCTTGCTTGATGGTGTTCTTAACATATGTAATGAAAGACATGAGCATCATAAAAGGGAAGGGAAACAGGGACCTTGTAATTTGAAGTTCTAAAATTCATTTAAACTTGCAAATATTTACTCTAAGTCGGGCAAAAGTCTGTGATTTGTATTTAGCCTTACCACAATCAGGGAACAAGATAATTAAATTGAAATATTAAAAAGTTTAAATGGAGCCTGGCGTGGTGGCGCACACCTTTAATCCCAGCACTCCGGAGGCAGAGGCAGGCGGATTTCTGAGTTTGAGGCCAGCCTGGTCTACAAAGTGAGTTCCAGGACAGCCAGGGCTATACAGAGAAACCCTGTCTCGAAAAACAAAACAAAACAAAACAAAAAAGTTTAAATGGTACAAAAATGAGAAACATAGAACATAGGAGAAAAGACAACAGATTTGTAGTCAAGCCTATAAATTCAATGTTACATTAAATATAAATGGCTCAATAAATCATTTACAAGACAGAAACTGTTATAGATTAAAGCTATAAACAAAGCCCAATTACATGTTGCCTATAACAAACACATTCTAAATACAATTGATAGACAAGCTAGAGATAAAAAGTCTGGAAGATTGCTATGAACACTAATCAAACTAACAAAGTGATGAAAAAATGTAAAGTAAGTATAGGGAAGTTGTTGTGCAGTATACAATTTTCATACAAACTACACTTTGGGTTGTTACCAGAAGTTAAGAGTAATCATTTTGTAATAAAAGATAATTATTAAAGTCCTTTGCTCATGACTCTCAAAATAATTATCGACCATATATAAAATGCAAGTTAATACTATCAGCCATCTTATATTGTCCTGATACAATTTAAATGCTGTAAATTAAAGTATACATGTAGCCGGGCATGGTGGCACACGCCTTTAATCCCAGCACTCAGAAGGCAGAGGCAGGCAGATTTCTGAGTTCGAGGCCAGCCTGGTCTACAAAGTGAGTTCCAGGACAGCCAGGGCTATACAGAGAAACCCTGTCTCGAAAAACCAAAAAAAAAAAAAAAAAAAAAAAAAAAAAAAAAAAAAAAAAAAAAAAAAAAAAAAAAAAAAAAAAAA